>VWZO01019638.1:2064169-2561076 GCA_013396975.1 Bucco capensis | reverse complement strand
AAAGAAAGAAAGAAAAATGGAAACGTGCAGAAAGTTACAGCTAAGCATTTCTTTTGTAGCACGCTTCAGTGTCCTAAAGTTGAACAGATACTTATGCTCACACCTGCCTTAAAATCAGAAGCACATACACTCTCCTCTTAGTTTGTTTACTTTGCCTTTTTTTTTTTTGTAACAATACAGGCCAATCATTAAGTGTAACACAAAAGCCACTGAATGTCCCCTCTGTGAGTGGGGCCTCTGTGCTGAAGATATAGTAAAATAACATTCCTGCTTCAAAGAAAACCTACAAGATCCATAGAGACAAAAGACTAAATACAGAGGCACAGAGGCCAGCAAAGGCCACAAAGAAAGGTCAGCAAAAGTAAAACTTATGAGTCCCGTCCCCCTGTATTCAGTATTACTCCTGCAGAGTCAAGAGGTCTCCCAGCATCGTCTGATCCTTCCTCCCACTCTCAGTAATAAAGTGTAACTTGCTCTGAACTCAGGAGGAGACAAGGGACAACGAGAGAAGCTACTCTTGCACTGTGCAGAATAAAAGTCACCAGTATGCAGTCTTCCTCACAAGGCTTAAGTGTAAAGTTCACTGCTCTACAGGAATCAGACACAAAGATCACTCTATGTTTAATTTAACCATGGTGAAGTTACTGCAGAGCTATTGGACAACTTTACTCGAGAGCCTAAATCGTATCTTGTAATATTAATTTGAAATTATTCTTAGAACTCAGAAAATCACGGTTTAGTAAATTATCATTGCTCTAGTAATCAAAAAATAATTCCATCTATGAATCAATCTGATATTCTAAAGGTAGAGAGTCTTCATATAGTATTAATTTATCCATTTGGCTTTTTTATCGTGAAAAGTGATTGATATAGTATATATTCTTACCCCAAGACACAGCACTTTAAATATGGTTTAAAACTCTATAGAAGAAATTACCAATTGTAAGGTGGCAGCAAGAACCACTAAAATGGTGAATAAATAATGCATATAGTGGTAGTTTCTGAAAAACTGCCAGATGGCAAAGATAAACTAACAAGGTCAACACCTCACTTGCTATGTCATCTTGTATTTCTCGAAGTTTATTACAGGACTTAATTTGGTACATAAAATGCTGTGCTTGTCTAACTGCAAGTACATTTTACTTTCTAAAAGAAGGGTCTGAGGCCCTTGTATGTTACATGTTGATATTATATCTGCCCTTTCAACTTTTTCAAGCTAGAAAGATGCCAACACAACTGGAAATACAGGTACATAAAAAAATAAACAAGTAAGAGTTACTCTGTGCATCAGTTCCTGTGTGGTTTTAACTGGCATCGCATCCCTACATCCAAGGTGGTACACTTCTGATTAGTCATTACCTCAGCTGTTTCTCTGGAGTGGACTTATGCACATGAAGACAGAGTAGTTGCTACAAGGACCAAGGTGTGCACAGTCCCTCTCTCAGGAGTGCTACAAAACATAATCCACTTTTTCGGATCTCAGAGAAAACCCTCAATGTACATTTTGCAACAACAAAAATTGATAATTTATTTTTAATAATCTTACAGGCATTGCCCAATGATGGCATGATGCTGCTTCTCACTTCCTGACAACTCAACTTTCTCTACTAATGTCCTGTCAACGGCTCCAAGATGTAATTATTCATTACTATATTGCAGAATCATAATTCTTCACCTTTTTATCATCTATTTTGCTGGTAATGTCTAACAGATTAGCAAGACTTCATTTTCCTTTGCAGAAACTGAACTGTTTATCCTCCAAGATGCTGATGGCACATATATAAACACTAGGGGGGAAGAAATATAGAAATTGGCAAGAGATGGATAAAATCCCATTGACAACCTCAATAAACAAGCAATCTGCAAATAAGTAACAGGACATCACATTTCTATGCTGTTAAAAAGGTCACCATATTATCAACATTTGTTTTAGATACAGATAGGCTACCTTCCAAATCTTTCTTTCATTGTGCTTTCTGTTCCAGCTATACAGATTTTGTGCCAAGGATGTACTTTTTCAGGTTGCAAACACAAAATGTATTTGGAAGGTTTTGTTACAATTACCAAGAAGAAAAGTTACAAGAAAAAGCAGCAGGTAGACACCACTCCTAATCTAAAAGAGTAGCAACATTTAAGTATGTTTCTTTATAAAGATAAACAAAGAAACAGACGCTAAAGGCTTTGCACAGCTTTAACCTGAAATCAGATGTGACAAGAGCTTTTGAATATGCTCTTAAAGACTAACAGTAACGATTTTATTAAGAATCAAAATGCTACGTTGTCACAACAACACAGCTCTGCAAATACCTGAGCCAGGCACGAATACAAATTTCACCTTGTTACCCGTTGAAGTTCTTTTACCTCAAGATTCTCTCTCCACACATATAGTGTTCTTGTCTTCCTCTATGCAAAAAAAGCGCAATATTCACTGGGAGTCTAAAGATGCCTCGTGCAGCATTAAAGTCCTGCATCACTCTTTTTATACAGTAACTGGGATGGGCTGACACTCTGCTGCCTTTCAGGGAGAGCATTAACCCTTTGATCTCTGACTTTCACACTGCACTGTATCTCCAGGCTTTTGAACAGGCTGTGGGCAACATGGACAAACACATATATTTGTGTATATATGCATATGTAAATATGAATATTTGAGTAAGGCTGGCTGGTTTGTCAATAAATGGGGTACTCTAGCTGCACTTGCTTATGCTATATTTGGGACAAGTCCGTTTCATAAGTTGGGAGAAAAATCCGTAAGTGCTTTGCATCAGCAAATAAACCCTAAAGAGTAGCTCAGGATGTCTATGCATCTGCCATGGTATAAATGTCACGTCATGGCAGACTGCTTTAGATAAGGGCAGAATATGTCATGCCTCTTTGGCAATGTGAATCAAAACTGAACTTGATTTTGAGTATGGAATGGTAAAGGGAACACCAGCCTGACCTTAGAAAACAAATGTCAAATCAGTGAAATGCTCCAGATGACTCTTGACTGCAGTCAGTCACTACTAAATATTTCAGGTCTTACAGCTGTGCCAGGAGTTTAAAACTCCAAGGACAAAAGCTGGAGCAAATAAGCCTTAAAGTGAAATCTTAACACCCATAGAGTAACTGGGATTTTTTTTCCACGATCTTCAGAGGCGTTGAGAATTCATATTGAACACAACATAATAAAGGATTGTAGAAATTCTCATTTTAATTTAACTCTAAGTGTTTTTGAAAAGAGAGAAATTAGAAGTATCAAGTAGCAAAGTGTTCTTGAGCCTAACTCATAGAAACATTAGCACTAGGTAAAGTTCCTGCACAGGGATATGAATGAATCACACAGAGATGTATCCAAGGACAGTATTTAACCTAAAGCCTGGATTCTACTACCTCTATCTCCCCTTTGACTTTCCAACTTAACACATGCATAGACATCTCCTGCTAGGGAGTATCAGCCTTTTCCTATTACTAGTATTGAATAGCAACACAGAAAGATGCTGAGGAGTCAGACATTACAAATGGGCCAAAGTAAGCAAAGGCTGCATTACAGGTGCATCTAGCAGAGCCACCCCATGTTAACACAACATATGTCATGAATTGTTTCCCAGTACTAGTTTGTGTTGGTTCCTATCACCTCCAGCCCCTGCAGCTGTCATCCAAAGAGGAAACTACAATAACACATTACATGGAGACAGAAAAAAGACTTTTTTCTTTACTTAAATTTAGAGTAAAAACCACACAATTTCTCTCATGGATAACATAACTTATTGTAAATATTGGTTTAAAATAACTCTTGAAGGACATGCTTAAAAATAACTTGTTTGCAGATAAATGTTTCTTTTAACTGTTCTTTGCTTTATTTATAGAAGGAATAAATGGTCAAACATATTGACATTCTGGAATGTCAGACACTCAAAACTTGGGTCAAAAGCCCAGAGTAACTAATCCTCACCTGCTTTGTATGTAGTAGCTTTCAACCATGGTGAAAGCACCCATCAGCAGAACTTCACTGGCTTTGGGAGTGGATTGAGCAAACCCAGAGAACTGCAGACCCTGCGTGTCAACCAAAGTACCCATGTGGGGACTTAGTACCACATAAAATACCAAGATTTAAACCCCCATCTTCACTTACTTTGCCATCACTTTTCCATGTTGATAAGTTTTGTTTATATTATTTAATACCTAAAAAGACTGTGGGTTCACATTAAGCACATAAAGCACTTGCCAAGGTCTCTGACTGCACAAATAAAAACTCCATTCCAGAAATGTGCTTCCAGAGGCAATATGCTAAGCACCAGCTACAAAGACACTCTACGGAGTATGCAAGAAGTGAACAATGTGAATTTCTACAACCACTTGCTTTTTCAATTGATCAAAGTTGGTCTATCTCTGCAAAAAGGGAACAAACGCTTAGAAAAAAGAAACGTTCTTTGTGCAGAGAGGGGAGGTAGGATGCACATCAGTGAGACTCAAACATGAAAGGGAGAGCAGGAAAATCTGATCTTCAGAAAGAAAAAAAGGAGCCAGCAGAGAGGGACCACAGACACGGACATGAAACCAAGTTTCCATGGTGTACTAAGGGAGAATCCATACAGAAAATCTGTCTCTGTGCCAGTGATGAGTTGTCCTGCAGGTGAATGAGATGTGTTATGTGTGATGAGGAGCGGCTGGAGGTTCAAGCCTCCAGCATTTCTGATACAAATCTGGCAAAGTACTGGACAGCTTTGTACAATCAGTCTCACATGTGGGCCCTTGGAAACAACCATGCCATAGCACAGCAATTGAACAAGCAACTGAATGTTTCCATGTGTGACTGCCTTAGGCTAACAAACAACAGCAACAGCAAGCTCAGCCTTATGTGGGAATAAAGAAGTAACTTTTTAACAAAAAGGGAGCTGGGGATAAGAGCAGCAAGGGAGTAACCAAGAAGAGTCAGGAATTAGAGTAGTAACAGAAATCATCAGCTTTAAGGTAATATGATCCCACACAGGTAGTATCTAACAATTCATGAGCTAGGTGACTAGTTCTCTTCCTTCCAGTAGCATCACTTTAAAATCCCTGAAATACATATTCTGAAATAATTACTAAAACATAAGTATTCACACATGTGCCAAGAAAGCGACTTTATTTTTATATTGTTTTAAAACACAATAGCAGATACTGTAGCAACAATCAGGGTATGAATGTTCAGATTTCTCAAGCTTGCCTTAAAGCCTTAACACAACACCTGCTTTACTATACAAACCATGACCTCATCTTTAGGCAAGCTGTGAAAGCTAAGATCAGGGCATCTTGGTTGGAGGCTCACTCTGCTCCCAGGGCACATCCAGTGCTGTTGCTCAGGTTCACTGAAGAATCGGGTATTGTTTCTGGCTTCCCCTCCCCACCTGCATCAAACTCTGTTAATCTCAAAAAAAAATTGCCTAAACAAGAAAAACAAGAGCAAGCAGGGAGGCAACCTGATCGGTGCAGTAGAAAAGGGTCACTTTGTTACTAAACATTGACTGCAACCAATTCTCACATCTCTTCTGCTGTGTGAAAAAATTTGCTAAAATTGGCATAACTGTAGTTTAGCCAGAATTAAAACACTTGTACAGGGTTTTTGTACAGCACTGATTTTGATTCTGTTTTCACTCAAGTATGAGCCAAATAGCTGCTCCTCAGAACTGCAGCAAATGTCTGATCCCAGTTCAGCCCATTGCTCCAGGAATGGAGCACCACCTCAGCAGCACATTGCAGTGTCCTTCATAGCATTTCCACACAGTAAGAAATAAGCATTTTGGCTAATTTAACTACACGTGGGTAATTCATTAACTGGTTATTAAACTGATAACACAGTAAGTATTACTCAGCAGGCCTGTTCAACTTTGCAGGAAGTTTTCTTAAGACTGAATTGTCTGGTCAACAGATTTCTGCACACAGAAGTTGCAGCTAAGTAATGCCTTTAGTGGGATAGTCTTATGAACTGTATTACCAGCAAGGAAACATCTGTGTTCATTTTGTTTATTCAGCTAGCTTTACAGCATTAGGGATAATAGAAAAGCTTCTTCTCAAGAATTTAATGCTCACAACTCAGCAGCAAGAATGGCCAAAGTATTTTGGGTTTGGTTTCCCCCTCTTGCCCCACCTTCATACACACACAAAAAGACTACTTAAGGAGACTGGTAATCCTACAAGAAATACTAGGCTTCCAATACAATAGGTATGTTCAGAACATATTCATATTTATGTTGATACATGCAAATCAAAGGACTTTACAAATATCAGTGTTGAATCCTTAAAAATAAAACACACAAGAGGGAAACAGCACAAGCTTCCACTAATGGCAAGTGGGAAGTATCAGTTTCCATCGACAACCTCCAATCTGAGCACAGGTTTTAGGCCACAGATGCATGCAGCTCGTGGAAAAATTATTCCAATTACAGATGTAGTAGAAAGAAGATAAAATGAGTTCTCTCCCACCAACTGCTCTGAAACAGAAACAGCTGCTGCAAGGTGAGCCAGGCACAACTCCAGCCTGTAGCACTAGTTACAAAATCTAACTGGTTACCATCACTGTCCAGACCTGGACCATCCATCCCACCAAACCAGAGTCTATTAGACAGCTGAAGTGGGAGAGTGTCTTCTCTTGTGGCAGGGAAGATTCCAGCACAACCCACCTGGGTAGGTTAAGGGCTGGCAACTGCAACTGTTTTGTCAATAGCCATTTTTTATTTCTGGCTCAAACAAATTCAAGACTCAAACTACAACAAAGAGAACTTATCTGCTTCTGGGAGATCTGCACAGGGTTGCAGTGAGCACATGCCTAACACACAGAAGCTGTATAAATGAGCTGCTTTTTGCATTGGTATTAGAACAAGAATTTGTCACAAAAAAAGCACATCTACACAGTCTCCTTACTTACATATCATGGTTTAAACCCAGCCAGCAACTAAGCACCATTCAGCCACTCACTCATTCTCTCCCCAGCAGTAGGATGGGGAGAGAATTGTGAGGGGCAGTGGGGGGGGGGAGGGCACATGTGTGTGGAACAGAAGTGTGCAGCATGCCTCTGTTCACTTAAGAATTGCAAAAATATAGCCCTGAATACACTTTACCCTAGTAAACAGGGAGGGAGGAAACTCCAAAACCACCAAACCACGATCTCTCTACTACAAAAATGATTCAAACTCCTATAGCATCTCTACATTGCTATGAAACTAGCATCCTAACCATAGCAACAGATTTAAACATTTGAGGATACATTCTGCCTTCTGTAGGCAGCATAAAACAGGCAAGTGCTGCAGAAGTGTTAGGAAGAAAACAGCTTACTAATGACAGCAAGCAAGGAAAATAAACCACACCAATTTATTCAAAGGAGAAACATCGTTCCATATCTATTTGCCAAGTGTCTGAGAGACCTGAAGTGCTTTCCTCTCCAATTACATTAATCCACCTCCTAAGCAACTGTGCTACCAATACAATCCAAGCTGAGCTACTGAAGTCAACGCTGTAACTCCCAGTGACTTCAAACTAGAGCTTGAACCAGCTTCTGCAATCACTAAGAAAACCTCTAGAAACAAGAGTGAATTGTTCCAGAAGGAGGAAGGAGTTAATACACAAAGACTATATTAAAACTAACATCAAAATACAAACATTCACTAACAAACAAAACAAACAGCTCACTGACTAGGAAAGGCCTCAAATCACTGAAGAAGTCTGTTGAGGTGGCAGACTTCAAATCAAAGCCTAGCTAGGTCTGATAAATAAACTGGTTGTGCTCCCAGAGGTCACAGAGCTTCACAGCTGACCTCTAACTTTCTTCCCCATGTATGTTCTTCCCCATACAAACACTTGTCCTGCAGTTTAAAACCTAAACTCTCCTTCTGCCCATTTCATGATGCATTTTGCTGAAGCCCTAAGCAAAGGGAGAAAGCATCCCAAAACTTGCATGCCAGACGCCAACTGTAGCTTCGCACAAGGAGGGATTGGGGGCAAGGAGGAGAAATCACTGGTTACATAGTCCAGAAAGTTAGCATTTTTGAGACCATCTTTTTCTAATAAATAGTCATTACTCACTTGCAGTCACTTAGCACAGGAGGTCATGCAGTGGCAGCCTGACTAGTTTAAATGTTTAATACCGAATTTGAGTAAAAAAGGCTCAGGAAAGTATTATCATAGCTAGAGTGCTACCTGCTAATGGAAACTCTCCTTTGGTTTCAATATTATTAGGGCCTGATGTGGGCTCTCAGGAACAAGATGGCATAATCTTGCCATGAAGTCACAGACACAGCAAACATCACAGTGCTAACTACAGAAAGCCAGACAGCCATGAGCTTATTACAGTATCACTGTAGAGCTGTAAAATACTATCACCTATTTTGATCACAGATATTATAAAAAACACAAACACAGGGATGACGAGCCTGTGGGGCAGACTGAGCAGGAATCTCTAGCTCCCTCCTCTGGGGAGCCACACAGAACTTGGCATGCCAGAAATACAGACACAAACACCCTCATCTGTGTGCACAGAGCTAAAAGAGCAGGATTCAGATGCTTTTATGAGAACATTTCATAATCCTCCTCCTGCCGCCCCCTACTCAGTTAGCATTTCAGTCAGAGCCAACTGTGGTTATAATTATCACCATAATTATTATTTTAATAAGAACCAATGACTTATCAAAATATTGCACTTTAGACTTGCACATCTTTTCTTGTAAGACTGCCAAAAAAGCTAGTTCATTGCTGAGGTACTGCTCCATGTACGCTGCTAGCAGACAGCACCTCCAAGTTTCTATTTATGCAACTGAGTGACTAAACTCAACTCAAGTGAATGCCAAAATGTAAGCAATTTGAGGCACAGTAACTGTGCAAAGTATTATTATTCTCTTGGTGTATACACACTAACAGCTTTGTTTACTACATTTACTCCTCTTCTGCTTGTTTGCTTGGATTTTACATGCTGTACACCAGGTTGCTGAACTTAGATGCCTTAATATTGCCACCTGAATCCATATTTACATATATTTAAACATAACAGTATCACAGTATAGGTTAGGGGTTGGAAGGGACCTAGAAAGATCATCTTAGTCTTTGTCAGGCACTTATAGAAAGTTTTAAGTGCATAATCAAGCCTGTAGACATTTCAGTCCATATAATTAGGTGCCTACATTTATCTCCAGCTACCCAAATGTGGACATCTGCAGGCAACAAGTTGCCATTTTCATGAGAGTATTTTTCTTCTACCAGGCAATATTAGCTTGATAACAGATAATTTTTTTCTTCACATTCATTCAAGATGACCCCAATCCAGATCTCTGGTAACACTCCATTTCTACACAGAAGTCCAATTTAAATTTTTGTAACTACCAGATGGCCATTTAGGTAGTTACAGCTCCAGGTACACTGCCAGGTTGAGGAAAAGGATCCTCAGTTAAAAAGATAACTAATGACCCTGGCAGCTCTGGAGCTCTTCTCAAGGGTGATCAGTTGTCATCCTGTTAAGTTTACAGATAGAACACGTGACACAAGGACTCTACTTTCCTCTATGACATGTAGTTGTACATTTCTGAAGAACCAAGAATTTGCCATAGAAATGTTATTTCTTGAGTTTGTCTATCTCCCAAGTAAGGGTCAGCACGCTGGATACAGGTTCAGGAAATTTGCTTCACTTTAGTCAATACAGCCACAATCTGCATTACTATTTCTTTCAAAGATGTTTTAACTGAAACGTGTCCTCCTAATCAGAATGCAACTATAAAGAACAAAGCTAACTATAAACAGGCTGAGTTTTAAGAATAAAATGAAAGATCTCTCAGAAATTCACACAGCATGAAATTCAAAACTCACTATTAAGAAAAGTCAGCAAATAGCATCAACTCTAAACGCTCTCAGACTCCACCAATATAACTAAACCAAAAAGTAATGTGAAGGGAAAGAAAAGGCTGCACTATGAAGTAAAACTGAGTGTCCATGAGTCATTCAACCAAATCCAAACTGAAGTTTGCAGTGTTGTTTTAAATTAGAATTATTTAAAACTTACTCTCTAGTAATAGAACAGCAACAGGAGCAGTAGCCTGAAAACAAAATATGTGGGAAGCATTCAAGATCTGACCTCAGAGTCAACCACATACTCATGTGAAATCTTTTTTCACTAACTTTTTTTATTAAACTGATATTCATTGATTGTGAAGTTATTTCATTACCACAAAAAAAAAAAAAAAAGGCCAATTATAGACACACTGTAAATAGCTCATCCCTTGGAGGAATCCTCTAATCATCTCTAAAAATAAGAAGTCACATGATTTAAGTGTCCTGCACTGAACCTTTTGGTACTTCATATAAAAGGAAGAACTCAGCAAGGTTACACCACAAGTTTAGGCAAGTTTACATGTTGCTCAATTTTTATATCCTGGTCTTTTCTAGCTCATATTCAAACTCAGAAAAGCATTCAGTCCTGTATCTGATGCAAAGCTTAGGAGTAACTCCACAGGAGGCACAGATCCACTAGGCATCGAGATAATTTTCTGCTTCTAACTGAATCCTGGAAATCTCCTTTACCTGCAAAAAAACAGCTGGGCAGCCAATTTATAATACTAGCCTCATGCCGATTTCTTTCTTGATCCATCCATGCTAATCAGTCCTTTGACTCATCCTACCCTTAAGCTCTACAGTGCCAATCAGAAATTCTGATCAGTGAGTGGAAATCACTGAAGAAGAGTTTGTGGAAGTCCTGTGCTGAAGAGGTCCCTGATGGTAATGCTGCAAAAGTTACACTTGTGACTCCTGTTAAGCTATATGTGCTATTGAGCCTGTAAGCTCTTCAAGCCAGGGACCTTTCCTCACATGTGTCTGTAGAGATTCTAGTGCCCAGATGGTGCCATACAAATGAATAATAATTATATTTCCATGTAGACCATTATTGTGCATAATGTAAATTACTTTCACTGATCCAAGAGGAAATAATTTTCTCATTTTGAAATGAAAAGACAGAGTAAAAATAATGATTACTTGTTTGACACTATTATTACAACAATAATTACATTTGTGGGTCCAGAATCCTCAGCTAGTCTGTACTGACTTTAATGGAACTATGCCAACATATGGCAGCTGAGAAGCTGGTCCCAGTCTTTGCTGAAGATCTCAAACTATTTCATAAGGACTGATTATTTCAAACACATACCACTTCCATGAAAGATGGAAAGTTAGTTAAGCTCACTTCACAGAGAGGGGAAGAGAAATGCCAGACCTGGAGTGTGAAGGAATAGATTTCTACAATGGACGGCACGTATTGGAGCATCACTACCATAGCCCCCCTCCCTCACCAGCACAGAGGAACAGGCTTTTGCAGAGATTCACACCTCAAAAGAGCTGAACTGCCTTCTGGAGGTACTCATCTCTCTCCATTCATTAGAAGGCCTTAGACTCCCTGATTTAGCAGTGTTTGTGAGATTCAGCCAGGGCTTAAGTGCTGGGACTTAAGTGGAAGGGGAAGACACAGTCACCAGTACGAAAGGTAAAAGGGACAAATAAAGTTGGAACCTCCCCAGGGGGAGGGAAGTGGTGGGAATATCAAATTACAATTATCAGACTAGAGAGGATTAATCTGGACAGCCAATAACTGAAATTCCCTAAACTACATGTCACTTTTAGCTATGGGGCTCTAAGCACTCTGCTAAAGTGTCAAGAGGTTACTAATGGGAAAAAGCAATCAGGACTCCAACTTTCCCTGCTCCTACAGGGCACTCTCCTGTTCAAGACGTACTCTGTGGCAAAGCATCAAAAGGGTACCATTACTTACAAAATGATGAGGGGCTGAGGTTCCCAGGTCTACAAATCAGACCTGAACACTTGGAAGTGCTACTCCTCACAAACTGCACTAATAAAAGCAGGTACGCACACCAGCACTCAGGCAACCCAGTGAGTATCTGTGCAGGGATTCTCCTGCATCTGCCCAAATCAGACACCCCATCAACCTAAATTAAAAGAAAGACTACAGGACACTGTATCCCATTTAAAGAGTCACTATAATAGCTCCTGTGAAGTGCTAAACATAATTTTAACACTGTAAAGAAAAATTAGGAACTATGTGATTAAAATTAATCCGTGAGGTTATATAATTTGACTGTCCGTACAAATTAAGTTCACTTCATGCTTTCATTGTATTCCTGTCCCTTCATCAAGCACTAAAAAGATGCTGTATATCATGATACCATGGACTTTCAATGCTGAAGGGAAAAAATATTTTGAAAAATACTTCTCAACACAGTTGAGACATGTAGAACGAAATGAGGGCCTTTACACCAAAAAAGTAGCTGTTTTGCAATAGCTGACAAGAAGTAAAGGGGATTTGTGTGTCTCCTGTACAACAGCTGGTCTTCTCTCGCTAAAAAAAAAAAAAAAAAGATTGAAAACTCTTCCATTTCAAAGGCAACATCTGCAAAAATCCCATCATACGCTGAAGAACAAAAAGAACAACAAAAATACACTAGTGGCCTGAAAAAGACTTCCGATGGCATAACCAATTAACACCGATCCATTTCATATAATACCTTCCCACATCCCCACAGAGAAGATGCTTAACGAAGTAACTGCTGCAGGAGTCCATCAATCTAATCTGATTCTAATACTCTTCTTAAATAATGCATACATTAGTTCTCTGTTACTGAAAAGATTTGTTTGTTTTATTAACATGTGCCTTGTTAAGTGCTAAGACTTCGTAAAAATCGTTACACAGCTTCTAGCTGCAGATGTATTGTTTTCCCCCCTTTTCCATTACAAAATGATTAGTTGTCTCCATTCTCCTGTTCAATTGTTATTAAAGCTGTACTGCAGCCTGATTAAGCTCCTGTTAACAAGCAAAACTGTACTTAATGGTCAAGTCAGTACTATGAACCCATTCTCTAAGGAATGTATCATTTTTGGCCACATAATAGCTCAACACCATTAATTATATGCACAACCTAAGGTACCTTAACTAAGCTGTTTCACTGAGACCACCAGGTATACCAAAATGAGCGAGAAACCAATTCTCAGAGTTTGATTCACACTGAACTGAAGTTTAACATGTAAATAATTAGCTGACATTAAGCTCCCTCACACCTTTCAGGTGTGGAAATTTTTCTGAAAACCTTATCCCTCATTTCTTATGTGCAGAGATGAAATTACTGAGGCCACACATCTACATCAACAAGCTAGTTAGAGGGGAAGATGTTTAAATATGTTTAAATGCTACCATCCATCATATATAGAACCTACACATTCACAAATTTATGTAGAAAGGATGAGTGGTGAAATACTTCCTTTTTTTTCCTTGAAACCTCATTTTCTAGATCTTAATAATAGATTAGTGTATGCTTAAGTACAACTTCATAGAGTGAACTCCCAGCAACTACAGCAAGTGTTGTGGTGGTAGCCCAGTTCCTTGCCAAAGGCAGAAGCTCTCTCTTTCAGTGCCTACTTTGCTACCACCCCAGTGCAAAGCTATGCAGAGAGTATGTCTGGGCTGCTTGCTTGTTCCTGGCAAAACAGTGCTGAGAATCCACTGCAGAAACTAAACATTACAGAGACAAACACTCTCCAAAATAAAACTCTTGTTTCCAAAGCTGAAAAAAACCCACCAAGCTTCTGCTTGATATACAAGGTGAATTCTGCTCTGTTCTTACTTTGGGGAAACATTTGTAAAAGACAAGAAGAAATATTTGATGGATGGACTTCAGAGGAAGTGGAGTAAAGTCTCCAGGGTTTTCTTTACTATATAAATCCCTTAGTTTACACCAGTGTTACAGAGTTGCTGCTACTTTGCCTTCAGTTACAACAACTGATCACAGTTTTTATAACTGTTAGTACTGAGTAGAGTAGCAGCTGGATGCCTTTCCTAGTTTCAGTAACCACAAGGTATTACAGTGTTTAGGCACAGATTGTAACAACTTCTGGCTTCTTGCATCTTTAATCTAGCAGAGCTCAGCATGCATCACCAAGAAATGACCAGGAAGGAAAAGGACAAGAAGAAAGGAAGAGAAGAAACAAGCAAGAAGAAACATAACCTGCCTGAGCACCTTCAGTTGACCAATCCATAGAGAAGTAGTGGACCCAGCCTTACTCGCCATATTCCCAGAATACCACATTTCCCACTACAGAAATGAAAATAAGGAGGAGAGGCGCTAGTGATCCTCAGGAATCTCCTCCTTAGCTTAACTTTTGCTGGGAGTTAAAACAGATAATCCTCATTGTTCCCAAACGCATGACACAAGATTTCAGACTAAAGAAATGCTTTGATCCCACACCAGCAGGCAAGAGCTGTACTTCACTCAACTGACACAGTAACAATGCACTGGCGTTTTTGCTTTATGGTAAAATGGGCAGTAATGACAAACCACCAGTGCCATGAGGCACAAAGGAGCATTATGTGCCCACAGACATTGCCTTCAATGCCTAATTTCCAGACAGAGACCACAGCTGGGTAATGTGAGCACACCTCTGCAACACACACCTGCCTCTCAGTGCAACACTACACGCAAGCTAAGACCACAGTAGATGCTCTGCTCTCATATTCATCTCATCACCAGCAGCCCTGAAGCAGGAACTTGCATTCCTCCTCCTTGCCTTTGGGCTCCCAACACACAACTTCATCAACAAGACCCTTCCACCACCATCAGCAGGCTGCCTATGCCATTTTTGCAAAAAGCTGTTGCATACTTTTCAAAGACCCTTAGATAAAAATCAACCCATTCTCAGAAGGTAGCTTAATTCTTCCATGCTTTCAATACTTGAATTTTGCTGAATGAATAAAGCCTGTGCAAACAGTGCTAAACAACTGCAAAAATCATACATGGTTGCAAGTACCCACTGAAATCACTGCTACCGATACAATTCATACTTCTTTGAAGATATCTATAAGCTAATTTAATTAAATATGGAAGAACTACAGGAAACTGCTTATGAGTAATGAAAGCTCCAGCTATAGCTGGCCAGGGGAACTAGCATAGAAAATGTTTTCAGTTGCAAAATAGCTCAATTCAAAATTGTTTCTTCCTTCTAAGTTGGCAATTCATACTCAATTACGCACAGGCACAGTGGCAACATTTTTTACTACCGTAAGATGTTATTTCATTTTCCAAATCAAATTGCTTATTACACATATCTGACAGCATTTAGTATAAAACTAAACACCTCTTAAAAACCTGGTTCAAAGAATGACATTTCTTTTCCCACAGACACAAATTATCATATCCTTACACTACTTACGTTCAGCTCAGTAAAGTATCACCATTTCAGTCTTGCACATAGGTCAGAGACAAAGAAAAAACCAAGATAAATAAAAACACTGTAACCGCATATGGCAACTTTCAACCCTAGGTTTGAGAAGCACTATGTTCTGAAAAGTGTACAAAATCTGGTTTGCACCACTAGTATAAAGCCTCCCACAAAGGCAGTTAGCAGAGTGCCCCTGGTTTAAAGACTCTTCATAGTGAGAGAAGTGATCAAGAACTACGTCACAGACAAACCTTTAGTAGCCTTCTAAGAAAATACTCCTCAAATATATGCTAAACACACCACTCCATTAAAAAACTAAAGACACATTAAAATTAATGCTCTTTTTTGGTTAAAATGGAAGACTGGAAAATCTTTGAAAAATCCTTGGAGAGTCTCTCAGATGCACTTAAGCCAAAGACATGTGAATATAATGAGACTACTGTATTTACACCAGCCAGCTTCTCCAATTGCAGCAAAACAATTTGACATACACAAACTATGGGAAACTCGGAGCGAGAAGGATAACAACTTTGCTCGGGCATTACATAAATTGCTTTGCAATGTGGAAACACAGCAACAGAAAAAAAATCTTTCATACTAATTCTGTAATGCGTAATTCCATTAAACTGAGATTTTTTTCATGAACTGAGTCTGAAATAAAAACGAGGCCTGCCTCAGAGACAGGTAACATAGGCAGAGTTAGATAAATCAGCATTTGCACATCAGGAGTGCCTGAGAACTTCACCTACCAATTTAAGCAAGCTTCCTGGTTGCTAAGGCAGAAAACTGCACAAATCCCATTTCCCTATCACATTTCCGTCAAGCATACACCTCAATCAATACACGGATGGTTAAGTGTGAGGTTCTTTATTCTGATAAAGTAATTTTAAGTATGGTGGCCACTTCCCAGTCTACAGATTAAGCAAAACTGTAAGTACCATAAAGTCATCCTGAAGTACTGCCGAATCATCTCTTGACAAAGCATGCTGCCACTTGTCTTGAGTATTTACGGAGTTTATTTTAATATCGGTGTCAGACATTGTGTGACAGCCCAGTGTGATCCATACTAGTCATTTAGATAATGAAGGGAAAACAGGTACACTTTGCATGTGTTTTAAAACATGTTTTCAATTTGGAATCCCAGTGCTCCATCTTTAGGTCTTTGATCAAATACATATGCACAAAAACATGATTCATAACTGCCAGCATCAAAATAACCATATTCTACATCTACGTGTCACCAGCACAGAAATTATTAGCTCTCAGTCCTGAACTCACCATTTGTCCCAATACACCAGGTGCAAACAGGACACTGTATCAGGACATTTGTAGGACAACTGCTAACAATACCTCCTTCTGACACTGTCCCTGAACCCACAGAAGGTGCATATTTCCTAGAAAGCCCAGTAAGCTGAGGAGTGGGGCTGGAGACCCAGGTACAGCCTTCACCTTTCCAGCCCCTCACCTTCCCAGGTACCAGCACCCTCCAACCTTCAGTAATCCATACTTGGAGAGACCAAGAAGGAAAAAAGCTGAAGAGCAATGAAATACAAAAGAATAAAAGACTTGACCGAAAGAAACAGAGGCAGAGGGCAGAGTGCTGGAGGAAAAACAGTATGAACACAGCAAGTACCAGGATAAGATCATGTGTTGAGACAAAAACTGAACTGAGTAAGCAAGAATTTTAATTTTCACATATAGAAAGCACAGCAGGATCTGCACACACTGAATAGGTATGTACTACCTTTCAGAGAAGCTGTCCCAAATATCAGTGATAGAGCACTTGCGTGCTTCGGGCACAGTTCTCTGCAGCCATTCTATGGCCAAAATGACCCCCAGTCATTTATGAGGATAAGCCATCTAGGATACCCAAGCTCTTGCCTTCTCTCTCAATATGCAAACAGAAACACAGAAACAGACAAAAACACTCATGCATACTTTAAGAGACAGCACTTACTTAATATAAGCCTACTGCTAAAAGAAATAAATGAAACCCAAAGGAAGCTTCCCTTGAGCTGAAGAACACTACGTACCAGTGGTACACACCAACATGTATTTCTGAGGTTTACATTAACCGACCAAGAACATTGTTCATTTCGTTTTTCATACACCTATTAAAATATTCAGAAATGAAACTGGCAATAGGGCCAGCTTTGCATCCCCCCTGCAGTTTCAGGCCCAAGTCATTTAAATGAAAACTGAGGAGTTTGCAAAAGAAAATAAGAGCTTGGGCAAGAGGGCAGAGTTTCAGCATCCTTGAGTTTTTCGCGGTTAATAAAACGCATTAGATTTCATTGCCTGTCACCTACTGGGCCTGATAGAGCTGTGCAATGAAGAACTGAGCCTGTACCGTTTTCAGGCACGTATCGGGCAGGCAGCTCCCCAGCGAAGTTCGGGGATGCCCGCTGCGGAGACAGGCAATGCCGAAGGAGCACCGACCGGGGAGCGGAGCCGATCCTACCGATGCATTTTTTGGCGTGGCATCCGCTGTCCCCCCGGGCGCTTCGGCAACATGGCCCCTTCGCCGCGGGGCGCCGGCAGCCAGGACCCCAGACACGGTCAAGAGCCCACGCGGCGAGACCGGACCTGCACCGCGGCACCTGCCCGGCGGCAATGGGCGCCCACGCGGGGCCAAGGGTACGTGAGCCCCGGGCGCGGCGCCTCGCTCGCCCTAACTTCCCCGTGCCTCCTGGGCATCCCCCTGTGCCGAAGTGCAGCGTAAAGCCGTAAGACAGGGGCGCCGCTACCGCCCCCCCGCCCGTGCCTACCATCGCCTTGCTATGCGGGGCGCCGGGTCCCCGGTGCTGCGGGTGCGCCCGCTGGTCTCCGCCGCGGTCTCGCTTCTCGCGGCCGGCGGCGCCGCCGCGCTGTTCCTCGCCAGCGTCGAGGGAGGTGAAATTCCAGACGAGGAGGGTCTGCAAGAGCAGCACGGTGAGCGCCGCCACCAGCGCCGAGCGGGAGCGCCGCGCCAGCCGCCGGGCGCACGGAGCGGCCACCATCTTCGCTGCTGCCGCGCTCCCGAGAGCCGCCGCATCCGCCGCGGCACGGAGTTTTCAGCCGGGCAGAGCCAGACGTCAGCAGGAGGAGGGCGGAGGTGGGGAAGGAGAGAGAGAGGGAGGGGGGAAGGAGGAGAAGGAGGAGGTGTGCGCTGCGCGTAGGGATGGGGGAAGCCGGTGGGGAGCCCTCGCAGCGCGGCAGCCCGCGGCCGGGCCAGCCCGGGGCGAGGGGTGGGGTTGGCGGAGGAAGAGGAAGGAGAAGGAGGAGAGTGGGCTGGAGACGGAGGAGGAGCGGTAGCAGGAGCTGCTGGTGCCGCCGGCAAGAGAGCAGACGAGCGAGACAGCCTTGTGTGAGGAGAAGGGGCCAGGGCGGGGCAGGACAGGGCAGCCCAGCGCAGGCGGGAAGGCGGTAGAGGAGAGGAGAAGAAGAGGAGAAGAAAAGGAGAGGGATGGGAGAGGAGAGGGCGGCCGGCGACTGCCATCTTCTGAGGGAAAGGTGTCAGGCGAGGGGCGCGAGGCGGGCGGTGGCGCGAGGGTGCCGCCTCGCGCCTATCGCTTCACGTTCATTGTTTCGGGCACGCTTCCCGCCTTTCCCCGCTGGCGATCCGCAGACGATTCCCTGCGAAGGTTCCTACTCGGCCCTTTCTCTGGTGTTACTAATTTATATAGGTATATATAGAGATATGTATTTTTACCACCTTGGAGCTGACCTGTGGCCATTTCACATGAGGCTTTTTCGGTTCGGCTGCTCACATTAAAATAGTCACAACACAACTTTGGCATGGCATGCACTCTGTAATGAATGAAAATTGTGTCCTAAGTCTTCAGACTTCCACAGCTCATCAGTAGCTTCACATATAGTCATTAATTTCTCTGTCCTGTAGCTATTGCCCTTGTAGTCTTGACTTTTGCAAGGCTTTTTTTCCACCTATGCTTAAAGCAAGCCTTGGTGCAGTGCCCAGCCTGTGAGCCCTTCAGCCTGCGTGGGCCCTGCCAGTGGCCAAGTTCTCTGACTACTTGCAGCACTTGTATGCCTTTGAAGACAGTGTCACACCCCCATCTTGTGAACAACTATCCCAGCACTGGCACAAGGGTATGCACACCATTTCACGGGTAAAAATGGCCAAAGTTTCCCAAGACACACTTTTTTTTTTTTTTCTGAAACACAAGGGTAGGTGGCTGCGTTTGGCCTCAGAAACGTGAGAATAAGAGCAAGGTGCAACATCTCCACAGTCCTGCAGGGTTTGCAAGTCCCAGGCATAGGTACAAGGTAACTAATTAAATGTCCATTGTCTCAAAAAGTGTATGTAATTGATGACTTCAGTTGCATTTTTCTCCCATACTGCTATTGGCTTTCTAATCTAAAAGATCTCATTATCTGATGATAGTAGTGAAGCAGGGAGCTTTTTCATCTGCCTGCACAGTGCCTCTTTTTGTAAGCCTAATTCCACTTTACAAATCAAACCCAAAGGTGAAAAACAATATCTCCTGATAAGTACAGTTGCTTTTTCTAAATGACAGCCAAGTAGGATTTGCACAGACCAGCAGGATTTTGTTTGCATTGGAAGTGCTTTAATTTCTGATAGGAAGAATAATGAAACAAGTAGTAAGATTCAGAAGCATCCTTTGTTAAGGGAATATTCCTCATGATCCAGGGAGGCTACAAATAAAATTTCACAGGATGTGTCTATTGATGCAGTGTTACAGAAGCAGATGAAGTATGTGGCAGGTTGGTGGTATGAAGCATTAAGTATTTCGTGGTATGAACTATTGGGCAAACAGGCTGTCTAATATTACTGTTAATTTTAATAATTATCCTGTTATATTATAGAAGAATCAAGTTTAGAAATAAATATTCTGTTGTTCCTAATGTATGAATTTTGAGTCTCCATACTTTGAGTCTCTATACTTGGTGGTTCCTGGGCTCTTTAGTCCTGTGCTGTCTTCTAATGCTGTAGGACACTCACCTGATAGCAACTCTGTCCTGGTGTAAAACCATTGATTCAATGCAGTTACTCCTGATGTGTACAGTAGAGAGATCTGAATCGGGCCCAAATACACACAAGCAGCTTCAAGCAGGGCCACAGTCAAGACCAATCACTGTCTTCAAGGTGTCTCTTAATGGAGAGGTCAAAATACATCATTAATAACTTCCAGGAAAGTCAGCGTGGGAAGGCTTCTTTCTGTGTGAAGGCTGAGCATCATCTGGCTGACCTTCATTTCATGCAATGGGACAGCATCCATTTTTGCCATCTGTGGTGATGGTGAACTACTCTTCATGGGCAGAGAGCCTGTGATAACAAATTTTGGCAGTGCCAGGCTTCCGCACCAGTTGTGCTTCCATTGGGTTTGCTGGTCTCACAGTACAGTGAAGTGAACTGTTTGAACAAAAAAACCAAATAGCATTTAACGTGTTCTTGGATATTCTGAAGGAGTCTGTACAGCTCAAGAAGCTGATGGATAAGTTTTATTACAAACCATCAAATAATAGGGCATTATATATATACTCAAGCTAATCTACTGACAAGTACTAGATAAAAGTGCCTTCTACTTGGAATTAAGTGACTTCCTCTTCAAGAGGAAGTTGTGGTCTTAGCAGGTGGTTGCCTAATGCAGGCTTTCCTTGGGCTTTTAAAGGGCTGGAACCAGAAAAAAAGCAGACTTTGAAGAGGCCGAATCACCAAGAGCTCTGTAGAGCCACAGACCTCAGGGCCTGATTCTGACCCTGTGTACCTCATTCTGAAATGGGAGATGAATTCAAATAGATGCTCTAAAAGAGTTAAAATCAACATTCAAGCCAGGCAATGTTTTAGCACAAGACAACATTGCTGTCTGTAAAAGGAGCACAGCAGTAATTATGAGCAAATTATGACCAAAGTGTGATCCATGTTCCTTAAATTTTTTGTGACCTATTGGAAAATTTCCTCCACATTTTCAGAGGCAATTTTTATACTGGAAAGTTCTGTGGATTTTCCTAATCTCTGTATGTAATTTCTGTGACTGATAAGGCAGAGAGAAACAGCAGTGCATTCTCAGTCTCACGTGTATCCTACTGAAAGTATGTCTGGAGAGAAGATTTGTATCCAAGCTACAGCAATTTATAGGCTATAAAGATCTGAGTCTTCAGTGTAAAGTCAGCCCTGCGTATGGGTGGGAGCCTCAGTAAGAGACACTTCTGCAGCAAGTGAAAAAGCGGAACAGGGGGTGGAGCAGGCTTCCTCTGACAACTTTCCCTGTGTTCATACAGATTATGTAAAATCTGGGAAGGAGAGTACAGTAGGTATGGCATTTTTAAAACTGTGCTAGGACCAATGACTGTTAACTGCTCAAAACATCCTTCTTCTGTTGCTAAAGAAAAGTGCCAAATAGAAGCATGAAGGAGGATAATTTAACTTTTTTTTCCTGTGCTGATTGAAACTGGAAAGCAAAAAGGGCAAGGCTGAGTTTCTTGAGACTTTGAAGATTAAAAAAAACCAAACAAACACAAAACCTGAAAGACTGAACTGTATGAATCCTAAGAACAAATGAAAATCAGAAATTACATAACAATTAAAACCATAAAATGGACTTTTCTTATTATCACATTCATGAGTAATGGTAGCTCAAGTGAGCTATATTGCATCAGAAAATATTTAATCTAGTTACACAGATGACAGTTGAGAGAGTTACCACTGAAAATTCCTGGTGCTGCTTATGTTAAATAAGACTACTAGTATCTAGCACAAAGTATGTAAGAGAAAAAAAGAGATTCTATTCTTAATAGACAAATATTATCATATTGGCACTTAACAGTCAAAAAGGTGGTATTTTAAGCAAGGATTAATAATGTCACTTGGCTAATTTGCTCTAAAATCCTAACAGATAATTGACTTAAATATTTTTTATCTCCACATTGGTATGTAAATTCAGCCTGTGTACATTTGAGAGGAGGTGGATGTCAATCCTGACTACTTAGGATGATGTAAAAAAAAAAAAAAAAATCATACTCTGTTCCAGCAAAATTGTTACTTTGATCTATTTTGCTAGATTTACCTATTCTGTTATAAAAATACAGTTCCTCCTCTCTACATTGTAGATACAGTCTAAAATTCAATTAAGTAACAGGTCTTTGTACAAAGAAATAAGTGGAGTTGAGAACAATGTTAATAAGCAATGTCTTTTCCTCTGCTTTGAAGAGCTTATGGTCCATCTGGTGAACAAACACTACAGGCTTATCTGAACTCCAACTCACAGGCTGACTCAGAGAAGGTTTAGAAGCACATTCTGTAATCAGTGAGAGACTAAGTTATTTCAGAGCAAAGATTTGTATTTTTCTTAAAAACAGTCATGTCCCTATCACATTGAAATTTAGACTTCAGATGTATGATATCAGGGTGAAGGGGGAAAAGGTGTATTTGGGAATGAACTAGTTTGTCTAAGGATAGGTATCTCTAATATATTCAATCTTTGAAGAGAATCTGTGAAGAATCCAGAACAATTAGCAACTTTTTGTATACTCTTACGATTTCAAAAAAAATCATGACACCTAAGGAATGCACCTTAGCAACAGAAAAGACTGAAAATAGGTCATGAGCATGAGCAGTGTTTTGTAAGTAATCTGCAAACCTTCCTGAGTTTGGGCTTCTCCCCTGAGGTGGCAAATATGGTGGGGGGGTTTCCCTACTATCACTAGTGTGACTAACATACCACCCCAATGATTTTATTGAAAGGTTGTGCATATGGAGGACATACACCTTTTCCACGAGAGGCTGCCAGTCTGCACGTCAAATCTGAAAGACCAAAACAGGGTAGGTGAATACTCTGAGAATTTACCATCTCAGACTACAGTTCTGTAACTAGGTCCCAATTCACTGCTTTTTGGTTTTAAACAGTGGTATATTGCTATACCTAAAAATAGGGGAACACATCTTGATTTTTTTTTCTTTTGGAACCACAGCACCATCATTAACTTACTGTGTTTTCCAGTTCAGTCCTTCTATGGTTTACATGTACATTCTTCACTAATCAGGTGCACTGTACCATGAATCCTTACTATTCCATATCTTCTTTTCATAAACAAACAAAACTCCAAGATTCCTTGCTATGTACTCATTTTACATCTAGCTGCTCTCCAAGTGAGTTATAAAAGCCACGTTCTCTCCTAGCATTCAGTGGCAGAACTGAAGTCAATGGAGATGTGCCCATTGTGTGTAAGAAATACCTTTAGTTCTGGTGGTTTTGTAAAACTTGAGATTCCCACAAGCCATTCTTCATTCACTGTTGTTCCATTTTTCCACTTAATAGTTTGCAAACTCAAACTCTGATGTCAATGCAAAAGCCAATTTTTTAACACCAACATTTCAATTTGGTAACAGTATCTCTAAATTAGCAACAGAAATAATCATTATTTTGCACTTCTGGGTCAGTATAGTCAAAGACAGTGAAAGCAGGTACTCTTCTATATTCCATTTATATAAAATATATAATATGTATGTGCAATACATATTGCTTCTTCCTTCTGAGAGATAAATTTAGTTCAGAACCTTGGCATGTGCTCCACTTCCAGAAGTGAAGGGAAATGGAAGATTTATTTCCTTCACCATAACATTAAATTGTCCCTTTTTCTTTATAATCTCTTAGCATGTATTGTCTTTCAGTGCCAATGAGGGAAAATGTCATATATATGTACTTTATATACAGTCCTCAGTGTTGTGACAGCTATTTCTTTCAGCCAGTGGTCGAGGATAATCACGGAAGGATTACCCATCTGTTCTTACCATGTAGCATTCTGTCTTTGGCAAAGAGATATTGCGCTTCACAGCTTCCTGCAGTTCTTTTTTTCTGATGTTCTCTCATTAACTAAAAATTGTATTATTAGCCTTCTGAGTTACTAAGTTGGAAAGTCTGGAAGATTCATGAAGGTGACCTACTTTGGCTTGTCTAAGTTAGAACCAGCCACTGCCTGTTGCAAATCACACTTTGTTTAGATGCAGAAGGAACTGGTTTCTTTGGTCTTTGGCTTGGGCTTTGAGAGAAAAAAAGAGACTTTTTCACAAAGAGTGACACTTTAGATTGTGTTTGCATGATTAGCTAGTTTTTCAAAACAAATAGAGAGCTTTTTAAGACTACATTTACTACAATGACATACCAATGCAAGGTCTTATGCAGAGATTTCTTCCACTAGTGAGCTACAACATTTTCCATGTGTCCAAACTTCTACTGAGCCATCACTACCATTTGCTGCAGAAACAATAATTAGGAAGTGAACAAGTTTTTTAAAGAAGATTTCAATATGCTTTCATCTTGACTAACATTGAAAACCAAAGAATTTTAAAGACAAATATTATTCTTAAATTTCTGATACAAGAGAGGGACAGTGAAATTTTGCTGAACTTCTGCATAAATTCTCCAAAGCCTTGAACCAGGTTGCTCAGCAAAGGGAGAGGGGAAGTGTGAACATGCTGTTTCCCCTAGGGAGAGAGGAGCAGACCAGGTAGCCTGCATTTCCTGCTGAGGTTCCCAGCAAGCAAGTTAGCAAAGAGTTTCGGCTTACCTTTGAAACTGGTCTGTCAACACTACAGGCTTGTCAAGGATATTATAAACAATTATACAAATTCAAGCAAACATGATTGGTAAGTGTCATTAATCTTGCTCTATTTAGATAGTCATTAATGGAAGTTGGTGCAAAAACCTGCTAGCACAGGCTATAATTTGGATGCTGCAAGAAAAGGAAGTATTCAGACAAGATATTTGGTGTGCCTTAAAAGAAATACAGTTTTTGGAGGAGTAAGGTCCATGTACAGAAAAGATGACTGTGTTGTGCACTGTATGATTTCTCATTTTAATAGCTTTTGAATTGGTTGAAAACTGGTATTTATCTCACATAACAGCACTGTAGTTGTGCTGACTCTTCAGCAAAGGCCACTGGAGATACTCTCTTGTTTGCTCTCTGTGGTCTTTCTAAGAGAGATTACATTTGAAGTACTAAGTCCTGCTGATTCCGCTTCCTGCAGGTCTGCCTGGCAAGGTGGAGATACTTGTGTGACTACAGTTCTACCTTTTGGATAGTACAGATTCTTGCCATGACAACTTAGTACTGAAATTACTGGTTCCTACCAAAAATTTCATTATTAAGCTGTGAGTATATCACGTCTGACAACTTATTTGCCTGCAGAACATTCTGCTCCGAAAGGCCAAGAGTTGTTTGCCACAAAAGTATCCATCACTGTTCTGGCAGTGACGGAATATGCAGGAGACATCCATTCTTCACATAAGAACTCAAATAATGTGCTCCCCCATAACCCATCACAGGTGTGTAATGCACCTGCTAGATTGCAGAGTTACTCAAATATCTTTATATGCACAAAAATCTGGCATGTACATGTATAGGCATTTTTGAACAGACAAATAGATGCCATAGGCAAAACACCTTAGCTCTCTGACTACACATTAGAGGTTGGAACTTCAGTTGCAATAGTTTGCCCAAGGAATGTCATTAGTAACTATTTCCTCTCTTGTAAAGGCAGAGAAGATTTAGAGCAGGAAACTAAGTATTATTCAGTGAAAAGGAAAATAAGTAAGTAAATCGTACAGTGATTACTCTGTGCTCATAAACCAATTCAAATACACTCCTCTTGTCTCTAAGTCATTCACACTAAATTACAGTATAAAATAAATAAATAATTAAATCTCAACCCAGAAAAGCACTTAGTAACATGTATGAACCCATTGAATTTGGTGGCATATGCAAGGATGTCAAATAAAGTGTGTACTTACAAGCTTTGCTGAGTTGAGGCCTTATGGAATGATACTATGCAAATCAGTTTAAAAATACTCAGAAACTAAACTAGGCTTCAAATTGAATGTAACCACTGATCAACAGTGATTTCTTAGGCTCTTTTTAAAAATGTATTTCTGAAATAATTGTACAGGGTTTTTTAAGTTGTTCTTCTCCTAGCTACATATTCAGAAATATTTTTCAGGTTGCTGTTCACTAGTAGGTCTGAGAAGATTTTTCCTGAAAATTCATATGCTACATGTTATTTTCTCTGGATGAGCTTTGCTTGTGGCTGAACTAGGAAACAAACTTCCCAGCTCAACAAAAGCTTATCCAATTTATCTAAGGAGAGATTCATTTCTCCTCCATTGTAGACCTATGAAAGAAAAATTCAGAGGAGGACAGAGAGGCAGGGAGAGTCAACATCCCTGTTTCTCCTTGGTTAGCAGTGGCCTGCTAAGCTTTTTCTTAGGAAATGAGCTTCTGTAAGTCATTTAGCTAACAGTAAACATCTTCATATTTCATAAGAGATATTGTTTTGTATCCAAGTCCCATGGTGACATACAGACTAAGAGCTAGTCTAGTCCATAATCAGATCATGCTGAGGCTACTCTGGAAATATTCTGATTTATTATGCAGACAGGTCCACTGCACAGCCATGATCTCCAATCTGTTCTCCAGTAGTGTTGCTGCTCCAGGAAGGATTATAAAGCCAATTCTTAACACAGGTTTTATGCATGCATGTGCATGCCCACTTCTTTTAGTATACAGCCCTACATTTAATATGTAAAACTATGGCTAAAACATTGCTGCAAATACACTCATAAAAAGAGTAGATTGCAGCTGGCTGGTAGTATAGGTTGATTGCATTTCATAGCCTTAATCTCTTCACCTCAATCTGCCCAAAACTGCCATCTCTACAATTATCTGTTCATGATCGCAGAAGGAATGCCACAGATCAGGCTGGAGTGTAACCTTGTCTCTCTTTGGAAGGACCCTCTTTAAGTCACTGGGTTAAGGGCAAAGGAAAAAACAAACTCTTTCACTGGTTTTAGTACATAGCTTCTGTGACTAGAGAAAGAGATTTGTTTGGCATAGTGTCCATCTGACATCTGTTTTAAGTATTAAAACATAAGTAAAAAGTCAGGATACTATACATTTGTAAATGATCAGTGACTATTTATAAAATATATTTAAGTGAATAAAGTAATTTACTTATTAGCCAGCAGAGAGGCTCTAGGTTTCTTCTCAATCAGTTATATACAGCTGGATCTCACATTTCTATTAGCTCTTCAAATCCAGTCCTCCATATTCGCACAACTGTCGAAGAGACTAGCTCACTGACCCTTTATGACACTAGATGGCTACATTCTTGCCTGGAAACTGAATACACAACTTTGGTAGCTCATTTTATTAGAAGAACTACACTGAAACAGATTCTTATCTCAGACTTGGATTTACCTGAGCACAGATGGAAAATGCAAATAGGTTCTGTAATATTTATTTTTAAGCCCTGTGTCGTGAAAGAGGAGGTGTATATGCATTTTGTGCATTAGTCTCTCCTTTATGCTGCACATAATTGGCAGAGCTTTTCAGTAAAAATTATCTGGCCAAATTCTCTTACAGCCTCATGCTCTGCAGAAATCTGTCTTAGGTTAATCTATATTAGAAGTAATATTCAAGTTGACTCTGTGCTCATGAAAAATGTGTTTAAAAAGCTCTAGCAGATACAGTCCTTTTTTGCCTGACTTTGTTCCCTGCTGTTGTTGTTCTCTCATGGGATTTCTTGCAGAGTGGTTAAGTGATCTATACTGAGGTTTCAAAAACAAAGATAATAGGAGTCCTATTCATGGGTTAAACACTTAGCTGCTTTAATGCAAGATGTGTAGGAGCAGCCCCTAATGACATTCAAATCTTGTTATTGCTGTGCTGCAGTGTAGGATGTACTTGGTTTTGTGGCTGCAAGAAACAATTGTCAGAGACGACTATAAATCCTGAACAGCAAATGAATCCCACAGTATGTAGAAATGATACCTGCTTCTGCTTTTACAGCAGCATGTATCTTTGGACTTCCTTGTGCTTGCTCCTGCCTTACACCAACATGAGTGAGATATTGCAGTCAATGGCTTGTACTATACCTACCATCATGTCTCGCTCTAGGGGCATCAGCTCTTAACTTCATATTGGCCTAAAATTTCTAACCCTTCTTTTGCAAAAACTGCTGCCTATTCACAGTGTCTTGGCTTGTGAGCATTCCCAGAAAAACAGTATCGTGGCAAGCTTTGAATCTTGAGTATTTCTGGGTCTCATGTCCGACTTATTTTTCTTATGTTTTCCATGGCTTGCTAGCACATCCCTTGCCTCCCCCCACTCCAAACTAGCAAATTTGCTAATAGTATAGAGAAAAACCAAGCATTCTTCCAAAGAAATGCATAGTCTAGCTGAGTATGATTGCTCTCTGTGCCTCTGAAACCTTATGAACCCTCTTTGCCACAAAGAGAAGTTGTAATAGACATAGAGCCGGGGGTGTATGACAACAGGCTTGGTTTTCCTCATTAATCTGTCAAAGACATTAAGCACAAATATTAGAAGCCTAAGCAAAATATAAAGAAGGAGCTGCTTGAAAGTCAGGCTCATACTGATAACACAAAAGCTAGCTAGATTAACGGATTAAGAGGTCTATTGATACTTGTTTGATGTGTTTCACACACAGTAAGAAATTAGAAAAAAAAATTAAGACTAGATGGAGAATCACTGGTTGATTAAATGGTATTGTAAGGGTATTGCTAACTAAGACCAAAATATTGGAAGGTGTACAAGTGAATCTGGTGTTGAATGCCACCCATTTAAGTTGCTTTGAAGACTACGATGTAAACTTTGCTGTATAAGCAATGCTAACATGATATATAAAATGGAAACATAGACACTTGTTAGCCAAATAGAGTAATTTTGGCATTTAAATGGAGAAATAATCTGCTGAATGACTATAGGCATTTTCTGAGTTTCACATGGTACAGTACCAAGTGCTCTAGGTGTCAGGATAACCTTCAGAAAGCTTATGCCACCCAATCAACTATAATCACTGCACTGCTTAAGCAGCCTCAAGTGCTCCCTGATTTGATGATGATGAAATGAATCTTTCTACCCTATGAGCTCTGAAATGCAGAGGAAGTGTTCCAAAGACATAAGCACAAGATGCAATGGATACTTGCAGATCAAACATATATGAAGTTCATAATGCTGCATTTCCACCAAATTTGTCATTTTTCTGTCACGTTTCCTTTATCAATACTATCTTGGATTATGATTTATTTGGTATTTTTTAGTATAAACAAAATTTTTCACTGAAAATTAATTATTATGAAACTAGATATCATATTGCTGTGCATAGTATAGTCAAATAACAGCTCTAAGTGCTTCTTCCCATCTCACACTTTCAATTTTCAAATTCAGTATGTTTGTTCAAATAGCAAAGTCATATCAGGGATTCAATGAAAACAGTTACAGTGCTTTTACATAACCTGATATAGTTAGGTTTTATTTTTCCTACTGCATGATAGAGATGAAATCACTAAGTTTATCAGAGGCTAAGAGCATGCATACGATAAGTTAATGTAATTCAGCTGATGCACAGTAAGTTTCAAAATGCAAGGAAAAGTTATGCTGGACTAAACTCAGGCATAAATTCCCATTACTATTTATAAGGCTGTAATTCCTGCAGGCATAACAGGGTCTTCTGTTTAAGGTATTTAGGGAAAGGTTAACACTAAACTGAGAAAGTCAGCATGGATAGAGAGTGTATGACTGATAAAATATTCATACTCAGACAAGTCCTCTCAGAGGGTACAGCCAGTGGCACTTACTGCTGGCCTGGGGACCAAGCTGGAGACACACATCATCTCCCCATCCAACTGTCTTTGTGGGAGAGATCATCTGTGCCAGCCACTTGTCACCACTCCCTGGTGGAGATAACTCTACTGAATACATTTACAGGAACACTCCTACAGTTCTTCAAGCAGATTTGTCAGAGATAGCTCAGCATATCCATTTTAAAACTGTTTAAACTTGCCAAGCTGGCTCTGTCAGAAGCCTATTAGACAGCACTCTCACAAACTGCTCTCATTTGGAGAGGTAGTAAAGAGCATTTGGGGATGGTGACCTCGTTCTCTGACACAGCTGGATTAGGGAGGAAGTGGAAAGGAGTGAAAAGAGCAACTCCTCCCCAGGTTTCTATATAATTGTGCAAAAGGGCTAAAAAAAGCACTTATTCTTACAACAGAGAAAGAAAACCCTATGCCCTGAACAAGAAGGAACCCTTCTAGTTCTGTTGCTGTCCCACATTGCCATTTGGTTCCTCTTTTGGATCAATCTGTGAAATACCATCATTGATCAAGCACAATAACTGAGACATGACAACAAAAGCTCACGTATCATGGGAACTATCAAAAACCTTTGGGGGAAAAACTCCTATACTCTTTATAGAGTCTCAGGAAATACACCCATCTACTATCATGTTAGCTTCTGAGGTTAGCTTTCTTTACCAGTAAGACAAGATATTGTTTACACCACTGTAATTGCATGTCAGAATTATAGTTTACTGTCAGATAACTTCAGTAGTGGCATAAAATTTAAACTGATATGCAATATCACAAAAGGGCCATAAATCATTAGAAAAAAGAATCACACAATATATTTGCACTTAGTACGTATAAATACATACTGGAAACATTTCAAGTTGACAAAATAGCTTTGAACATCTCAAAAGGGCTTTTCTCCTTTTTTGTAGATGAACAGTTCAGCTGATTGAATTTTGAGATATTGCTGAAGAGATAAGAAAGGTGAAAAGTAAAAAAAAAAAAAAAGGGTGGTAGGACTAAGGCAACAGAAGACAATAAAGACACATACAGATTATGAAACCATGTACTTAGATGAGCTGCTTCAGCTACCAAAGAGATCTGTAGACAGTGATGAAGACAAGCCCTTAGATCCTACCAATGACACTGACCTACCTTTTGTAGTTAAGAGACATACCCATAGCTTCATCAGAAAAAGAAGGAAGTAAAAGAAAACTTTCACAGAACAATAAGAACTTTATCCTTGGCCTGTTCCTTCCTGAGCTGATATACATTTATATCTCCTCTTGTTAAAAGCCAATGGGCAAACTCTTTTTCTCAGCATGGAACAACACTGGAGACAGCGAATTCTATGATACAGGCTGACTGCATGTCCTGTGATGCAAAAAGATAAATGAAAATATATATTATACATCTTGGACAAAGTATTAGTAAATACGCTAACAACCTTCAAATATATGTAAGACTATTGCAAAGAGAAAGACAACAAGTTGTTCTCTGAGTCCAAATGAAGACAGGATAAGAAAACTGCAACAAAAAAAAAGGATGTAGAAAGGCATTAAGAAAACTCCTAAGCACTGATAAGATCATCTGGAGAGGCTGTGAAGTCTCCACAAAAACTGGTTAGATGAATAAGATGTCAGGATTGACTTCAGCATTTCTGACTTTGCCTGAGGGCCAAACAAACTCTGAGGATCCCTTCCCACCCAATATTCTGTGATTCTACAGAACATGCTAGTGGTTGAAGAAGAGAGACAGGAACCCCACCAATTCCATGTGGAAACACAGATGAAAATGTTTCCTGTCTCCAAATTGTAGGATGCTATCCAAATACGTTCACAGCCATATGCATTAATAAACAGTATGAATTTACTGAAAGGATCTAAAGAAACAACTGCAATAAGAAGGTCCAAATTGTGGCTTAAGAAACATTTGCAAAGAGCATTATGTATCTGTCAGAAAAAGAAGACATGAATTCAGTTTCTGAAGGGCTTGCAGCACCCAATGAGCAAGGGCTCCACTTAGCACTCCAGTAGGCAATGGCAATAGACATACTGCAGTACTACTGAGCTTCAGCCTAGGCCTTTGTAGGCACCTCCTTTGAGTAGTTCATTTAGGAGACCAACTTAGCCTTTACTTGACTGAGATAATTCCTTTGGCTGATAATTGTTACTTTGCCTGCAGATACCTAACTCTTTCATGCACATCGCACACACTGCAACTACTTCTGGTCCAAGACTGCTAATTCCCTTCAGAATTCCTGGTGATCACAACCACTAGAATGAGCAACTAAACACAGCTGTTGGCAGCCAAATTTCAGTTCATTGCTGTCAGAACTTCAGTCATCATGGCTGGACTATAATTTTCAGGCTGGTAAAACCTCAATTGTCATGTTTGGAGTTTCTTTCACATTTATTAGAAATGCATGAGTTTGGTTTGTGTCGAATGATGTGACTTGCAGTGGCTCAGGGATTTGGCAAAAAGCCTCACACATTTCACCAAAATTCTGTTTGGCCTAGAGGAGTGTTACAATTCTAGATTAAAAAATGGGAGTTTTTATACAGAAGTAATTTGTAATAGAGTATGTTCCAAAATAATTCTGTGTAGAAGATGAACTAAAACAAAAGCAAAATGATCTCTCTCTTTCCACTATGGGAATTAATTCAGATTCAGAAAACATACGAAATTGGAAGAGTCTGATCTGATCCATTTTGCAAAACGTATTGTGGGTGAAAGCAGGGAAAGGAAGCAATTGTGTTACCATTAATCTTGAGCAGGAGGCCTAGAGGTGAACCACTTTAGTTTCCTTTCAGTAATCCTTTGAGCTTCCTGGGATCCTTACACAGTGTTAGGGAGCAGAAACATCTGTGTAGATCATATCTAGGAACAAACCAACTTCCAGTAAAAGCTCTTTGATGAACAACAGAAAGAAGGAGATTGCTGAAATCTGCTTCAAGTGGGACAATTTGGATTATTTCATGGCATCTGAACATTTGGAAAAATCTGGGAAGAATTCTAAAAGGCCATACTTGTTAAAAGGAAAGATAAAATTGTTCCCTTTTTGGGTCATATAACTTTGAACTATATTTATGCATGGTTGCACCCATAGACTAAGCAAATTCGTTATGTGTAAGGTTCTATTTTTATGTTCAAATTTGGGGTTTTGGTAAATGCAAATGATGGAGGAAGGGGACACAAATCCATTGGCACCAGTTTCCAAGTCACCTTGTCACAAAGAAAGAGATTTGGGGCTATTCATCACCTTAATACAGGGAAGGCTTCTGGTGTTGACTCAGTTGGTTACATGTTATATATCAGTAATGTTTTCAACTTAAGGTTGAGAAACTACAAGCTCTGAAGAAGCCAAGGAAGAGATATAATATTTGAGCCTATTTACTGTAAAATGAAGGGCTATTTTATCTCAGTCAAATAAAACAAGTGGACTGCAAATCTGATATTGAAATAAATCCAATTTACTCATGTAATTTCGTACTTGATTCTCAAATATGACTTGAAGTTAGAAAACAAATTGATATTCTGTCACTTCTGTTTCAGCAAACTTAGCTCAAACAGGTTGCCCTTTAGGTGCATCTTGGATGGAACAGTGCTTGATCTTCATCCCAAGGAAATCAGTGTAATAAATTTGTTTGAAAAAATATCCAAACCTATGATGCCTTTTCCAACAGTGTTTGGGCTGCATACTAAAATGACCAAATTTCCCCCAAGAACCAGCACAAACACAGAGAAGATGAAGTACTGTACTGTATCTTCCCCCTGCAAGAAAATCTTCAGCAATAAAGGTTCAATATAAGCTCAGACAAATACAGTAGACACAGAAATGGCACAAATCTTATGGGCATAGGCCATTCTTCCTCCTTCTTCCTACCTCCTCCTGGCCAAAATAAAAGCAGTTTTATATGACCTTGATGTGCTTCAAGCATTTAAAGAATAATAAGTTATACAGACTTTATACTGGTTCAGTCATTGCCATAATACTGTATCCAGCACCAGAATGGTGAAGTTAATGAATTCAAAGGTGTTAAAAAAACACCAAACCAAAGGAATAATAAAGGGAGTGGTAAGGTTTAGGAGGAACACTCTTTCTGTTGAAAGTTTCTGGAAGTTGATAATGTTTATTCAAATAAAAAAAAATTAAGGTCACTGTTTCCAATTCAGACAGAAGATTGAGACTAGCTTGTTTAGTATTGCAGAGAAGGTCAGCAAGACAGGCTGGCTGACACTGCAGCAGAGCATCTTAAGGAAAGGCTGGCAGCAATGATCAAAATAGCCTATAGAAATTCTCACTGAGGACTCTTAGGGAATAATCTTCATCATCTGTAGTTTTAAGGTTAAATCAAAGCAGGTCTAGGAAAAAAAAAACTCCCTAAAAGGTCCAAGACATAATTAATTAATGTCTGTGCAAGCTGAGAGAAGATTACAAAAATAGTCCCTGTGATTTTTTTTTATTTATTTATGAACACAGAAAAGATGTTTTTCTACAGAGATTGCCATTTTTAGTGCTATGTTCTACTGTAATTATTAAAAAACTTCAGATTAGTTCATATGCTTAAAATCACAACTATTAAAATTAGTGTTACAGAAACAAATGCTGATGAGGTAGGGCAAGTTTAGAGTGTGGCACTAAGTATGCTTAGGTACAGGTTGTCAGTTTGTGGGAACTGAGAACTTCCGGAGCAATCCAATTCCATCCTTTGAAGAATTCTATTGATGCTTATTTATACTCTATATACATATCCATAACTACCTATAAAACATTTTAGATTTTATGTAATATGCTCTATTTCTCCTGCTGTGGTACTCTTGACCCTTAGATAACAAGTAACATTAGTTCTCTAGGCTTGTTGAGACATGTCTCTAGGAGGATCTGTGGGTAACATCCACATGACCCTTCCCTGTATCTTCAAAACATAAGAAGTTTGGTGTCATTCTTCACTGACAGCATCATTTCATTCAGATTTTACTGTGATTCTACATCATTCTGGCGCATATTTTCCTCTAAATTAATTTAGCCTATTACATGCAAAGAGAAAATGAGATACTTCTGCAGGCAAAATATTTGCAGACCAAAAGGGAGACAGAAAGCAGTAGAAGGAGCTTTAATCCAGTACTTATGGATGTAAAGCAATACAAGTCAGTTAAAACTTAACTTCTTTTGCTATGCTAGGTATAATATCAGGTCAGGAGACAGCACTGCTTTATACTGATGCTTGCTGCCAAAGCCAGCATGACTATAGAGGAGCGTAATACAAGAAGATGTGGCTGGAGACACAATAGATCCACCTGACCCAGCAAGTGCTCAGCTTCCTACATATTTTTCATGACAAACCTCCTTTTTGAGCTGCTAATAAGTCACTGTCATATTTCAGGCTGAAACTCCTCAGGCTTGTAAGCTCTAAATGAACATAAAGCTGAAGTTCATACCAGACATACATCCAGGCTTCCAGCTGAAGACTAAAATTGATCAGTCAAGGGTACAAAACAGAGAGAGCAGAATGCTGTTACTATAGTGAGCACCACAAAAATCAATGTGTTTGAAATGAGAATCAATCTATTGAGGCTGGTAGAATGTGATGAGACCTTGTATTCTGGTTACAGTCCTATGTGCAGGAAATAGGGGTAAGCTAAGCTCTTAGCATTCTTTATTTAGATTACTGTGGGAGTATTTAATGTAAACTTTAGAAACATTCTCAATTGAAATGCATGCATTAAACAGAAAGCACTTTCACTTCCTCTGGTGGAACTTAAATTAAGTGAATCCAAGGATACTGTGAAGAAGGTAAAATCAGCCATCACATCTGGTGTGTGTTGATGCACACAGGGTATGGCATGAAGACACTAATTTTGGTCTCAGAAACAACCCTGCTACTCCACTGCAGTGACATATTAATGGCAGTCTAAAAGGAAAGCAAATGCCAGTGGGATGTGGCTATCTAGATCACTTAGTCTTCAGTGTTTTTCTCCATCCATCTCAGTTGTCTTCCAGCATTCTCCACAGTCATTTCCAATGCAAGACCTTCCCTCCCAACCTCATTAGCTTTAGTCAACCCTTTCCAGTCAGATCAGTGATCAGTCTCTTTCATCTAATAACTGTAGCAAGGCTTGTTTTGTAATACCTCCTGCTTGGATCTCCAGAATGTGCTTCTGTAGATCATTTGTGCCAGAAAGATTAACTAGATGAGTATCTGTCAAAAGTTGATACTAATGGGGCATAAAGGTGCCCAAAATGTCAGAATGATCACAGTCTTAGTCACATCTCAAAATATTCATCATAAGTCAGGTCACTTCTAATTCCTGTGGGCTAATAAAAGCCATGCTGCTGCCCTCATGGCCTCAGCTTCACAATCTCCATACATACCCAACCCAGAGATTCAATGTGACAGCCCAGGGACAAATATGGGATCAAATATCCATAACTTTTTTTAAACAAGGACGCAGTGGATCTCACTTGATTACATTTTTAGTATTTCCTCTGTATTCTTGCATCACCAAAAGATTTGTACACTAAGCTATTCTTTAACCAAAAATAGAAGGTACTGCAAACTGGATGCATCTGACATATGATACACTTCATAAAAAAAAAAAAAGAGAAATGCAATTCAGTTTTCTAGAATTTAGTGTGAAATTCTGGTGAGTCACAGCAGATACAAGACATTCCATGAAACCAGGAAGTTAGCACAGCTTCACTTAGTGTGAGGAATAACATCTTGTTTTGCACAATCTTCCTAAAAATCATAACTATTAGAGCTTATAAAAGTAAGGTCTCTAAAAATGAATGAACCACCTCCAACAAATCCTCAATTCCAAAACACAGTCACTTTTTGTTGTTGGGAGTTTTCCATAAGCAAACTGCAGTTTCTTCTTTCCAGAAAAACCTCAGTTCCAAAACAGAATCACTTTCTGTTGTTGGGAGTTTTCTATAAGCAAACTGCAGTTTCCTCTGAAGTTGTTCTATGCAATTGCTTAACAAAGAGATTATCTCAACTTGTTTCACTGCCAGAGTTTGTGCTTTGCAACTGATTACCTGAGTCATGATTATCCTAGGGAAGACAATCCCATGGGAGAGCTATGAGGCTTACAAAATGTTTCAAGACTTGTGCATGAGCACCTCCAGGGTGTAAACAAACACCCATTTACATTTGCACATGAAGTTGTAGCTGTTTTAATTAGGACCATAGATTTATCTGTATAAATAAATGCAGGGCAAATCCCCCAAAAGATAATTGATTTGCAATGTGTAATGGAGTGTAGATCTGTGCAACTGAAATAAGGGTTTGGATCAGCTTTTCAGGCTAGAATAATCTGATAGCAGGTGGGGAGGGTGTGGATTAGATGATCTCTAAAGGTCCCTTCCAACTTCAACCTTTCTATGATTCTATAACATTGCTATGTCACAGTCAACATATTAATGTTGGTCTCAGGGTCCTTCTCAGGGCCTGGCCATTAAAGGTCTCCATCCCAACCAATCCAGTTTCTGCCACCAGGATTTTGCATGTAGTAGGAGCTTCCTTGGGAGCAGTAGGTTACAAGTGGGGCACAGAGGACAGAGGTATCATGGAGAGATGTGCCAGAGGCATAATCAGAGTGGGATTGACATTAGAAGATTCAGAAGCTGAGGGGAGTTTGGTTAAATGATCACAGGTTTTGCCTGTCTGTTTAACCAGAATTATTCTGTTTAGAAATCAACTGAAAAATCTAATGTTAGTGTAACACCTGAACAGAACAACAGCATCTTCAGTCCCACTGTGTGTAGATATTTGGAGAGAAAGACTTTTCTAAAAAACACCCAAACCCCCCAAAACTGTGGAATAAATACACATCCTGATTTACATCTAATACAGTGTATTACATTTTTAATTTTTCTTCTGTGCTCACTACAGTTCTTTCATCCTGACTATCATTATGTTAGTGATGTACTGAAATGACATTGATCTTAAAGCTCTCATTTTCTGCCTGGTTCTGAAAAAATGGATGTTAAGTCTACAGCCTCATTTCTCCCCCCAAAATAGAATGTTGTTGGCCTGCCCTACAACTCAAGGACTAGAAATAAAACAAAGGTGAAGTTACAGAGCCGAGTATAAGGAACTCACTTGAAATGGGACTGGAAGGATGACAAACAACCCAAAAGCCAACAAGAATGCAACAGCAACAATAACAAACATCTGAAGAAAGAAATGCAACAAAAATTGGGTAAAATTATCCCTTGACAAATGCTGGATGAAATCCAGACTGAAATCACTGAACAGTTAAGTGGTTCCAGTTTATGCCACAGTAACATCAAAACACTTTCTTCTCTATAAACATCCTTTAATTCTTTCTGGAAAATGGAAGAGTACCACATGCAAGTGTTCTTAAGCAGCATGCTGAGCACCAAATGTGAACTATAATTCATAATTCATGCTCAGATAATCATAATTTATAAGGAATGGCTCTGGTAATGCTCCCACTAACTACCTAAACTATTTTGAGAGATGCAGCCAGAATTCTAGTTGTTGTGACTTGCTATTGTGAGTGACAGACTATGTATACCTTGGCAGCTGTCAAAGACAACAGCCTGCCCTTGACAAAGATAAAAAGCAACTCTTAGAATTGCAAAAGGCTAAGAAAAGCTCTGAATGAGAAGCAGAAATGAAAATATGTGAGGGTGGAGAACGTCATCTTTTATCACCACCGAAAACGAGTGGGAGGAACCCTCTGTAACCTAGAGCCTTGGGTCAAGATAAGACTTGAATAACCTTCATTTAGCAAATGAGCAATTTCCAAGTGATACAACTGAAAGAGGAGGGGTCTGGTATCTCCAGGGGTTTTTCTGGAGTTATTTTTACATGACAGGCAGATAGCATATTCTCTTGGATTTAGGTGAAGAAGCTTTAACTTCATGTGTTGATATTTTTGATAATCAGAAGGAGGAGCTAAAGACAAACTAGCTGCTTGCTAGATTCTGACAAAGAGAAAACTGAAGTTAGACTTATTAAGGCCATGTGCACACTTAATGAACCTGGAACCATCTTCTCTCCCTCAGGATGTGTTTATGGATGTTAGAAATCTGGACTTTATAGTCCACAATTTCTCAGCTGCATAAGCTGGCAAGAAGAGCAGTAACTTCATGAAACCTTGAAGTCTTCTTGCATAATTTGTTAGGCATCCACCACAGACACATGGAGATATTTTAGAACTGCCTAGCACATAGTCAAACAAATGTTTACGCTAGAAAACATACATAAGTAGTGCAAGGAGAGAGGAGAATTACACGCAGAACACTCTGATGTGTTTCTACCAATAAAATGTATTCATCCCTGTCAATTAAAACTCAGTGGGAAAATGGAGTGATTTTTTCAAACTTCTTGCAATATCATTCCAGAAGTCCCCTGCAGCCCTCAGTATTTCAGGGATTTCCAGCCAGGAGAAGTTCAGCTAATTGTATTCCAGTCTGTCATCACTAGAGTTTGGGGTGTTTACTTTTTTCTCCCTCTCCACCTTCTCAATTTTAACAGCTATTTTCCATCTCAAACCAGTAAAACCTGCCAGGGAAAGCTGAGATCAGCATGAGGAGAGGACCGCTCTCGGAAAACCTCTTGGAAAACTATTAAAACAGGTAAGGAGTCACTTTTCTGTCTTGAATGCCGATTCCTGGCAGTTAATGACCCGAGGGAGCCCTAGAGCACGGCCAGCCAACGCCGGGTAGAGAAACGGTTACGAATAAGTACGGTTACGCCTGTTATTCACCCACCAACCAGCAACTCCGGGTAAAAACCGGGCTATTCTGTAACCGCGAGGGAAGTGCCGGCGGTTGGTGCCCCGGCTGGCGGGGAGGGGCTGCCTCCGCCCCCCGTGCCGCCAGGTGGCGCCGCAGCATTGGCCTCGGGGGCGGTGCGGAGACAGCCCCAGCCCCAGCCTCGGCCCCGGCCCGCCGCTGGGAACCACTCGGCAACGGCGATGGGCCAGACGCTCAGCAGCCTATCCGGGAAAGCACCCTCGGTCTGTGCTGGCACTGCAAGACGAAACAGACACCACTGGCTGATACCTGGCCGTTTGCCTCCCAAACCCGAGAGGGCAAAGGAAGCGACATGAAGAAGCAAGGGGTAAACCCAACAGAGCCACCGGCACGTCGGAACCCTCCGAAAGCGCCTGAGAGCAGGCTTGGTTGTCCCGAGTCACCAACCTAATCCCAGGAGGGCCGGGGAGAGAACGGGCCAGAATTCATGAATACGTATTTCTGCGCCCTCCCCCCCCCCGTTTTTTTTTCTCCATAATTTAAACCCACATTTCAGAACAGTAGTTTAAATTTAGGGAAGTATTGTGTTTTACAAGTCCTCATATGTTTGTGCACTCAGATCCCAGCCTGTGACAGTAACAGAAACACAAATCTCAAAACACTTTTTAAAGAACATTTATACTTCCGTCCTTGGTAAAGTAACAGAGAAGCTTGGATACAACCCAGGTCATGCCAGACAAAGACAGAAAAATCAAGATGATTTGCATTCCTGACCAGCATGCTCCAGTGGTACTTTGGAAATGAGAAAGGTGGAGAAAACCCCCAAGGGAACACGCTCTCTAGCTGCACGCAGGTAGCAATGCAGACAGGCAATAGGCACACAGGCAGTAGGCACAGCTATAAAAGGCCAAAGTGAATCAGGAGCCTGCTTTGTGAGCACATCCCACCTAACCTTTCCTCAACCTAGCCAATCTCTCTTGCCAAACATAATTTTCTTTCAATCTGCTCCTCTATTATGCCTTTTTAAAGGAGTAAATGAAACCTGCAACTATTGCAGCATGTATTTAATTTTTAATCCAAATATGTCAAAAAAGCTTTTTACTTGAGGTAAAAGGGCTGTATTCACACTTAATATGCATGCCCAAGTACGTCACACCCCTAACTGGGAGGTGGGGAAACTAAGGTGTTAGAGCAAGCACAGAAAGAGTCTGACTGCTGCTCTGGATTTCTGTGGCCATGGCTTCCCCCTGTGGTGCTGGAGCTTGGTGCTCAGCAGCAGGCAAGGAACAGGGCACCCTGCACCAGGCTGAGCATCTGGGCTTTGCTTGGAAGAGATATGTAAAGCTGATGCAGTGCCTGGCCCATGGTGGTAGATGGACAACGAGATAAGTATCTTTACATGGTACACACAGGCTTTCTAGCCCATCTTTTCACTTCGACTGAAAGGGCCAATTTGCATTTAGATTTGGCCTTGAAAAGGACAGAAAACATTTCTTCTTCTAATGTGGCAATTTTAGTAGATGCCGTGGCCACAATACTCAGTGCCTGTAGAGTTAGCCCAGGGAAATGGAATTCCTGCATGCCAGAGCAGGATGGACAAGAGCAGGTCTGGCACCCCCAGAGTCAAACACATGGCCTCATCTACAGCCACTGTGGATTTTTCCCTTGTTCAACAATGCAGGTACTTGCAACAGCCTGATCCTGAAAAAAATACCCGTGCATGAATAAGTTTACTCAAATTCACAGCCCCACAGAATCCAATTAACCAACCCAGGAGCATAAAGTTATTCATGTATTCAAGGCTATGGACAGCTGGGTCTGACATTTATTTTGGTCTGGTGCCAGCTACAGTAACCATCCTTTCATCTGTATTTCATTTCTCAGCTATACAATTAAAAGTTAAATTCAAACCATCGTATTCCCAGGGGACCCTCAAGGATGAAACTTTTATAGGTCTTTAAATACATTATGTATCAACTACTTGTGTCTGTTTTCTAGCAAATCTCCCATGGATTCTATAGGGAAAGCACAAAACAATGAATTATGTATTCAGGATTTTGTGGCAATCTCAGTGTGTAATTGTTACACTGTTCAGAATAAAAGGAACATAGCTGTTTGATAATTAATTACACTCTAATTGCATTCACCTGGGAAAAAAGAGATAGCACTAAGAAGCAAACAGGGGTCAATAATATTAATATAGTTGATCACTAATCTTGCATATACAAGTACCAATTAGTTAAGCAGAGTCAGTGATAATTTTCATGAGGAATTCTGAATGTAGAGAGAAATTAAACACATAGAAAGTAAGAGAAATGGAGCTATCAACTTAATCTGAAATAGTGGTCTACTTTCTTTTTTTCAGGTTACATTTAAGGGACTGTCATTAAGGCATGTCAGGTTACGTTTAAGGCTTCTGTGTATCCTGGATGTCAGCTCACCCCCATGTTACTTTCCCTTTAAGTGTAACAAAATGCACTTGGTTGGTATGCTGTTGTTCAAAAAGGAATGTAAACAGGAGACATAAATAAATGTTAAGTGCTGACAAGAGGAACAGCCAGAGCACAGCAAGGATATTTACTGAATCTGGCTTTAAAGGTGGCAGCTGTGCCTACACCACTCTCTCCATGCTGGTATTCCCATACAAGCCCTGCATATGGCTGAACATCCAGATCTTTAACTTCAGTGAGATGACCAGAGCACACTGAGCATTAAACACATGCAGAGCTGCTTTATGGGATTAGAGTTTAACAGAGAACAGATGGAGGGTGAAGCAGTTTGCTTTGGTACTTCTTTTACATATCAGTTAAGCAGCAGAGAAAGCAAATGAGGCAAACACTGACAAGGAAGGGTACCTGTGCTGCTAAGAAGCCTCTCTGAGCTATTTGCAGGTGGTTCCCAGCACTGCATACCCAGATACCAGGTGAGAGGGGTGAGCAACCACACAGAAATGACACTCCTCAGCAATTTTCATGAAAAGCTGCTTTCTACTTTATCCAAACAGTGATCCCCAGCAGGAATAACAATATAGAGTGTTTTCTGTGTGGTTCAAGGCAAGCTTAAGGCTGCTTAGGGCTGCAGCAGCAGGTTAACCCCCAGGAGGAACAGGAGCACTGATGCCTGCCCACCATTGCCACCAGACTGTGTGCGACACAAAGTGGCACACACTTCTGCAAAGAGCTTCTTTCCACATTTTGGAGTCCAGCTGTGGCATATTAACATAAGTAAGAGCGACGGAAAAACAGATGTATTTGCTTTTATATAATGACAACCAGATGCTACAGTGTAACTTGGCCTAGAGATGGCTGGAAACTGGCTGTCCACTCAAGGAAGGCAGTTGGTCCATCCACATGTGGAGAGAGGGACTGCTGGTAAATCTTCATTACTTAAGGAGGGTGGGGCCCTGGTCTTCCATCTCACAGAGGGGAAAAATGGCTGGAAACAGCATTAACCACCACTGATTCATAGGATATTGCACCAAACCACAGAGAGGTAAATTTTGGGCTGCTATTCTGAGAGCTCTTACTAATCTTGGGTGCAGCAAAACTTTTCCCCAGCCATTAGGTCAACAGTAACAACACAAATGAATAGACTCTTTCATGGGTTTGATAGTAGGGAGTTTGCCCAGGACTCCTTGGCTTGTGCCTACCGCATCTGGGAGTCACACGTGAACCCCATCCAAGAACATCATAAAAATCATCATGTGCATTTAGCTTGGAGCAGTCAAGAAACAACAGCTTAACACTTACAAATGAACACATGAGATTTGTGACCTCTGATCTAATGCTTTCCAGGCTGAAACACTGATGGCTCTGCTTGGCCAATTGGCCAAGTGTTCCTTACAGAAGGCAATAGCTGTGGCCCTCACACAGCACTGCGCTTCCAGGGCTGCTGGATTCAGAGGAGCTCAGCTCTGCCTTTGGCCTGAGCTAGGCTTCCCCTTTCACCCACCTTCAAATCAGATGTTCTCCTCAGGCATTGCCAGGGTAAGGGAGGAGAAAATTCACCACAAATAAGCCTTGCAGCATGCAGAGAGGGAATTATGCTCAGCTGTTAACGTGTAAGTTCTGCTCTTGCCATTTATATTGAGTTATTAGAGACTGATGCCCTCTCTTGAGGCTTGAAGCTAGTTGAGCATTACCTTCATTCTCCCCTTCTCTAGTACACAGTAGACATAACTACTGCCCATGCTGCTGCATGGACTTGATATATGATCAAGCAGTTCTCCATAATTTTGTTACTGACTTGCTAACTATTGCTTTTATGGCCCGAAAGCATTTGCCTTTCAGATGAAAGGGTGGAAACCAAACTTCTTGGCCAGGGAGAAAAACTGTTCTATACTACTCAAAATGTGTGATTTTTGAACTGAGCTATGCTTGAAGATACAGACAGTAAAATTATCTATAATGAAGTTTCTAGACCTCATAAGGGCTCTGGGACTCCTGTGTGGTTGTTAGATAAAAAAAGAATATGCAGGATGCCACTGTCACAAACAGCAATGAAAAAGACAATTAAAGGCCCCTTCTAAAGTCCGTTGAACAAAGAGCAGGGTGTCCAGCCATGAGGCTTGTATCAGGCCCTGGCAAAGTATCTGAAACACAGCTGTTAATGAACTGCAAGAGTCCAAGCCTTTACTGGTGAGATCCTCAGCTAGTATTGATTATAGACACAGCACAGCCACATACATCCCAGGCCTTCAGAAGCATTCTCCCACAGTAGTTCTAACCTTGAAAGTTAACTTGAGCTCTCTTTCAGTCATCTGCCTTACAATAGGTCTACATCCTCATGTATTCTCTCTGCCAAAAGGCAACTTTTAAAATGCTATAAAATAAAACTGTGTACAAATTAAACAGTCAACACATTTTACTGCTGCTCAGTAACTAAAATGCTTTCACTGTGCTATGCAATCTGTAACTGCTGAAATTACTTTCATGTGTGTTTATAAGTCTTCCTATATTTTTTCCTCATTACTCCAAATATATTTTAAAAGCTTGTTAAGATAGATTTGTTGGCAGTTTGTATCTAGCTGACTGTGCGAGTTAAAAGCTTCGAGTGTGACTTCCCTAACTTGAAACACATTATTTTTCATACTGCTTGTTAAAACATGTATCATTCCAACCATGTACATTAATTAGCTTGTCTAGGGAAACAGGACTCAGTTTATGAAGTCTGTCATCCTGCTTTGTAGCTTAATTATAAAATAAAATTATTTTCCTTCCTTGTAGTCAGACTATTTATTCTGGTTTTTATTCCCCCCTCTTCCTCATGCTGCTGTTTTAAATTCCAGAGTCGTGTAACTGATCCATTAGGTCCTACTTCAGTGCTCCCAGGGCTGGTAGCTAGCACAGTGTTTGTCAGTAAAGCTGCATGCACTGTGAGTGTCTTAAACTGCACTTGTAAGCATTTGAACCTGAGATCTGCTGAAAGAGAATCACCTTTAAACTAAACTCTGCTATTTATAATAAAGTCAAAGGATTATTTAAGTTATTACATGTTGGCTTGAGAAGTTCTGCATATACCCAGACACTGCAGCACAGTGGCAGCTGCCACACACCCAGAAATTTCAAACATAATTTTCCAGAGAGGACAGAGATGTAGTAACTCCTTCCAAAACCAACCCTCAGTGACAGAAATGACATCAAGCTCCTTTAAAACGGATGCTCTGAGTAAAGTACCTACAACTGAACATACCTTTCTTAACTCCACTGAGGTTAGTACTAAGGGTTTTCATTTTCAATAGCAGAGCTCTCACTCCATGGTCTGTGGCACAGCTAGAAGCCAAGAGCAGCCCAAACTAGACTGTCCAGGAGCAGAGGGGAACCTTGGTGGCCCACTGCAAACCATGAAGGTGAAGGATAAAATCATGGATCAGCAGCTAGTCCACAGCACAATTCCCACTGACTTCAGAGGCACAAGGAACTTCCGCATGAACAACAACAAAAAAGGTCTTATTTCTACCAATTAAAATCTAATATATTAAAGAAGGATTTCTAAAAATACCCAGAACTATAAAAATATTCCATGAAAATTAACTTTGCTATGCCATCCTGCTCATGGTCTAAAGCTACAGTGCCTACCCAACAAGCCCCAGCTCCCAAAACTTCCTCTCTGCTGAAGGAATCCACTTGGTAGGCTGAATTTAAGGCAGCTCTGCAGGAGTGGAGTGGTGCAAAACAGCAGGAAGCTGAAGCACTATAAAACTGTTAAAATACCTTTGTATGCTAGAACTTCCTTCTTCCTCTGACGTGTTTTAGAGGTCTGATCCTGTAGCAGTCTGCTGAATCCTAAGTCAGAATCTTGACTCTCTGCTACCTAATCAATAACCCAAATCATTAACATCTCCAAAGTGCTTTTCCATAGACCTAAGAGTTTTTTAGGATGGATAAAAAAGTATAGATATGCTTCACTCACACGATTTTACCCCCCCCCCCAAGTATTTATGCTGTGTAAAGGTCTCATCATTTACAAAAAAAAGCAAGGGATAAAAATGGAACAAAATATTCTTCAGATTTATGTAGAGCCTCAGTAAGTTCAGATAGTAAATCAAAATTATCAAACTTCACCATACACATGCTACTGTAAACTTCACTTCCTTTCACACAATACCTAATTTCCCTTTACAAAGACATAAATCTTAACCAAGACACAGATCCTCCAGGAAGCAGAACCCTTTATAAGAATATTCAGGTAAAAATCTTTACTTAAGGAAAGGCACCAGCATCCTCATAGTTCTCCCTTCTGACTGAGCCAACACGCTCCCTCCAGTGATGGCAGAAAGGCCATATGTGCCAAAGAGTTATTGCCATCATCTGTAACTAGGCATTCTGTTAATGATTTAGGAAATCTGTTAATGGGAAATTAATTGGGATCAAGATCAGCCAATTGCACATATTTCCCCCTTGATTAACACACCCACTTATCGACAGGATGAATTACAAGTTGTGCCATTCACTGATGTGGCTGAGCCTGGGGAACTGGTCGGTGTGCTCACAGCATGGTGGCATTTAATGTGTCCAAGAACTGACCTGTGCTAGGAGGGTTCACAAAGCTGGAAGTATCAAAACTGACTGAGCAGGGAGAGCAAAGCTCCTTCCCATGCAGTGCCTGCCTGAAGACTGCCCTGAGCTAGACATGGAGCTAATGGCTCTTGTCTGCTTCATTTCAGACTTCTGAGTTTTGAAGACTAGAATGACAGCATGGTGACGAACATGGTGTAAGATTGACTATGAGCTGGACAAATGCAGTGCCTGGACTAGAATTAAGAATGTACTAAGTGGGGAAGGTTAGCTAAGTGCAGCTCAGCACAGAATAGGATGCCTCCCTGCTATTGCAAGAGCTTCAGTCTGTTAAAGTCTGATCACTATTAAACCTTCATGCACTTGTGCTATTAGAGACAGCCTACAGACAGCACATCTTTGCTCTCTTTTTCCCACCTTTTTAATTTTTCTTCCCCTCAACCTGTAAGCAGCAAGTGCTGGTATTTCTACTGTGATCATGACTAGGGTAAAATTTTTCTCTTGCTTACATTTGTAATTTTGGAAGCCTTCTGGTGGAGTTGTTGAACTCAGATTAGTGCAAGGCAAGTGTGGAATCAAACCAGGTTTGTAAATGCTCAGCAGAACTCAGCTCCCCAGGAGCACTCAGCCCCCTGAGCTCTCTCCTTTGTCCACTGTATCTTTCCACAGCTTCTTCCGAGTGTGTCTGAAAACAGCCCCAGCAAGTGCCAAGAGATAAGTGGATCCTTGTTTCTCCAGTCCCATGAGCAGTACCAAATTATTCCTCAGGAAAACCCAGATAAGATTGCCACAAACATTGAGATCTGGCCTAATGCTGCTCCATTGCCATAGGGAGAGCACGTTGCTCTGATAGCATGTTGCTCTGATAGCATGCAGTTGGCCACGTAACTTAAGGCAGACTGTTTTTACCTGGATTTAGTGTTTTGCAATTCATGTTAAATATAGTGAATACTAATGAGAGAGCCCTATAGGTGCTTGGGCTGGTCTGTAACATGAAATGACAGGTCCCAAAGGAGAGGATCAGACTCTCCTCTACCGTGACAAGCCTGGCTGTGTGATACACTGCTCTGCTGACACATTTCCCATGCTGCCTTGTGGAGGAGGACAGCTTTTATCTCAGGTAAGAGCAATGGGTTGGAAGAAGCTGATGATCAGCTTTGCTTTGGCATGGAGGGGAATGAGTTGCAAATTACCTGCTGTCAGTAGAAGGGTGAAGCCACAGCAGAAGGCAGAGTCCTGTGGCTAGGCAGGGTGCTGGGCTGGAAACAAGATGTGCCTTTAAAGGGGAATATAGTGCTTGGAGGGTACCAAGTCTTTTGAGGCAGAAAAGATTTTGCAGAAGAGATGTCTGCCTAAGTAACATCTTTATAGACAGGGATATATGGAGATGTGGAACAGCCTCTAGAGCTCAAAGAAAATTAAGATTTACTACTTTAAGTAAAAAAGGAAAAAGAAATGGCAGACCATGCCCCTACCTTGCAGGAAAAAAATATTACTTCTTCAGAGTCTTGATGGGTAGCTCTAAGGAAGGCTGAGTAGGCTTTGCTCACTTTCAAAGACAGAGATTGAATGTGAGCTCTTTCTAGGACAGAGCATAATGGATCTCTGCTTGCTCTGAGAGAACAGCTGGGTGATTTTGCCCATCACACTTCTCCCATGATGCCCAGAGCAGTGTGTGCCTTTCTGGCCATACATGGGGCCTGGGGGTGTACAGGATTTGAGTCCTGAGAAATCCCCCAGTTTCTTGGGATGGGGAAACTGTTTCAGATACAGTCTGGGGAAGCACTGAAATTCCTTGCTCTTGGGTGTAACAGGAGTTCCTAAACCAGCAGAAGGGGTAGGACACTGTAGTAAAGCTAACAGCGACATGCAGTCCAAGGCTGCAGCATTCACCCAAGAGGGATGAGCTGACATCAGACACAAAATCCATCTTGTGATGCCAGTGTCAGTCCATTGGGCACACAGCACCAAGGCACATTGCTCCAGCAATCAGTGCCTGTCACAATTACACACACAAATCATGAGCTTTGCATCCAATTAGTACTCAAAGGCATGAAGCTTTTTCTGCATTTAGAAATTTCGAAGAAATTAATCTCCAAACCACTTGCTTTCAATCTAATGCCTCCTGAGGATTTAGAGGGGGGTTATTTGTTTGAATTTTTTTGTTGATTGTTGTCAGGCTTATGGTGAATGCCAAGCTCCTGTTGATTTTGTTTGTGTATAAGAGAACATTGTGAATACTGGAGACTACAGTTTTCCTTGTAGGAGACTAGTGTCTCCAAGTCAGTAAGGGTAGACACTACCTCCCATCATCTCTGAACACCCACAATCTCTTAGAGAGCATGCTGGATACATTAGTGATCAAAACTATGTCAGCTGCACAAAATAAAAGTCTTTAAAGATCAAGCAGGGGGAAAAAAGTCTTTAAAATAGATATTGAAAAGTTACATTGTCTTTTCACTTCTCTCACTCTAAAGCTTCTGACACTGGTCTTTCAGGACAGAACTGACCAGGGACTTCTTTATCAGGCATGAAATTGTTTTATTTCACCCTGGTGGAGGAAATGACATGAAAAACATGCAGAAAATAATCAAGTTTTAAGTCTGACAGGAAAAAAGGCAAACAGGATGATTTATGCTAAGCTCAGAAATAGTATGCTTCTTCATCCACTGACCATCCCAAACCATGCCTCTGTGTGGAGCTATTAATTAGAAATACATCAAACTCCACTCAATTTGCAGACTTGAGAGAGGTTTCAATTGGAAAAGATTAACCCATCCCTGCCTCTCATGCCTCTTATAGAAACCACCCAGAGAATCCCAAACAAAAATGGGATCTTCTTTTGCTGCAAGACGAAGTTGCACAGCTCTTCAGTCAGTCAGGCTGGTAGCAATTGCTAGAGGACTGGTAGCATTTTTTACACCCTAGAAAACTTCATGAATCAGGTTATACAAGAGCTTAATTCCCAGCATTAACAAAACTAACACACATCAACAGATTTTTACATTTTGTTTTTAAGATTGATGGTTAAGGCAGAACAGATTTTTAAGACGTTGCAAATGAAAACATCTTCCATGATCTATTCCACTTGCAAGGAGGTAGGGATTGTGTGTCTGATGAAAGGCACATTTCTGTTCTGGGCAGAGCTACACCCACTCACAGACTACCTTTCAGAAAGAGCACTGACTACTTAGATCTTTCAAGTGTGCTACTTTCCATTATTTTTAGGAGTAATACAGGGAACAAAAGATTTCCCTTTTTTGCCCTAAAAGCTGAGGTGCTGTTGTGTTGAACAATTTACCATTACAGCATCCCTTGTGACTGCCCCAGCCTCAGCAGAAAAGAGAGTTGCTGTCTGGCTGCTTGTGTTACCCACCATGTTGTGCCTTGAAGCTGCATGCAGGGATTGAGACACATTTACTCCACTTTAGGATGAGCTACTTGTTTGGAAACCCAGAGCCTGGAGTTCATATGAGCAAGCCCTGGACACACGGAGTGTGTGTGCCATACTCTGTGATTTTTTAGGGCAGTTGGGCCAGAGCTGTAGTACAGCCCCTGTACCCAATGCCCTGCCTGCATAGTACACTAGCAAATGCAGCTTCTTCCTCTGCCAGTCCCGACTGTGTGATGCCTCTAATCAACAGCTTCACAGTGACCCCAAGCTCATAGCCAGACCAGAAGTTCCTGAGTGGGATCTGGTCCAAAGAGCATCCTGGGGGCAGCATGGGGAAGGAGGAGATCAGGGACACATCTCCATTCCCACTGCCCCTCATCACACAGCCCACCTGCAGGGCTGCAGCATTGTTTGGAGAAGGATTCAGCACCACTTCAATCTAAAACCAGCAGTTTTATAAGCAATATCCAAATCAACATCCAAACAATTGTGACTCCTGCCATCAAAGTGAGAGTTTGAACTTGAAAGCAATTATACCAGTATGTGTAAAACTTGCTATGAGTACACCTGAGAGCCTTGAACTACAATATTGAAATGCACTGTCCCAAACACCTGTGGGGTTAACTGCCATCATCTAGCTCGTGGAAAACAGAGGAGAGGAGAAGCAACCTTGTGTCTTTCTAAGAAAAGATCTGAAGCATGGGCATAAAGCTGTGATATGTGGCACTTCCCATGCTGCCATTTTGGCTGTTTGGACCCCATAATGAGGTTACTAAACCTTCTCCCTAAGGTCCTTTCACACCTCATCTTGGCCACAGGCCTCACACAAGTCAGAGGAGGATATAGCCCTCCACAGGGCACCACTCACATGTTGCCAGTACACAGACAGAGGCCAGTGGGGCTGGGTGGGAGCTGGGTGCAGGGAAACCTTCTGCTCCCTTATGTAACACCATCAGCTTTTGAACTGTGATGGGCAGGGTCAAACAGTAATGCAACAGCCCTCCCCCTGCTGCTAGAGGTGCTCTTTTGCATGTTGAATAATGACACTCTGTGTCTCAGTTATTATGAATTCACCAGCAGTATTTCATTAACTATTAGAGACATCTGTTTACAGTAATGTTTATGACTCCAGGTAGATCACACATTTAATCTGGATTATGTCTGCATGAGAATCTTGATGTCAGTCTTGATGTCCAACCTGACTGCTGCCTGGCTTTGCTGTAACATGTCTGACAGCAGCAAACCAGGGGCATGACAGCTCTGTCATGCCAGAGGGTGACAGCCAGGAGTGGCACTGACATTATACCAGCCAGATTCAGCACAGGCAGCAGGCTGGTCTGCCTAACAGATTCAAGGCAGGAGTGGGCTGCCACCATCAATTCTTGTATTGCCATGGCAAGGCTGTCTCCAGCCTCTGAACTGATGCATCATCCTGGAGAGCAGCTCCAGAGTATTCTCTTCCTGGCAGAAGGTGAGTCTATATGTGTATATGAGGTTCTCTTGAGACCTATAGTGTGTGTGTGAGAAGCATGTTCCCTTAACAGCAATTTTATCTCCCTGATCACACCTTTCCCACTCAAGGAGTGCTGCCACAGGAATTTCACATTACATTTAATCTTGAGCACCTGTAGGCTTCTGTTAAAATCAGCAGTTTGCATTCCCTCCAGCAGTTTGTCCCTACTCCAGGCTCCTGTCCTCTTGCTTTTGATAAATTGGATGACTGCGCTGATCAAAAGGAAAAAGTAGAGTCTGGGATTTTGTGGGGTTTTATTAGTGAGTTCATTTTGCATCACGTTTGGTCAACCATCTCTGCAAGATCCAATGCAAAAGGAACAGCAGGAATGCAAACCCAGGAGTGGAGCTGAGAGGCCTCCTGACAGCAGCTGCCATTAAATAGACTTCAGGTGTAACCTGAGACTATAGCTTTAGACTTCCTTTAAGCAATTGTGGGTTTTTTAGAAGCAGAAATCTCCTGGATTCTTTTTGACAGCTGATTTCCATTGTCACCCAAAGAATAACAGACTCTAACATCTAATCTTGCATTTCATAGAATCCTAGAATGGTTAGGGTTGGAAGGGACCTCTGGAGGTCATCTAGTCCAACCCCCCTGCAGTGGGCAGGGACATCCCCAACTAGATCAGGTTGCTCAGAGCCCTGGCAAGCCTCACCTGGAATGCCTCCAGGGATGGGAACTCAACCACCTCCCTGGGCAACCTGGTCCAGTATTCCACCACCCTTGTGGGGAGGAACTTCTTCCTAATGTCCAATTTAAATCTACTCCTCTCCAATTTAAAACCATTGCCCCTTGTCCTTTCACTCCATTTCACTCCATTTTTCAGCTTTTAACTCAAAAACCAGCAAAATCATCTGTTAATGGAGGCAGAAACATTTGCTTCTGAATGATATAAAAAAGATGTTACGAGCAGCTTGGAGAAATAACTGTTTAAGAAGTCTACCCAATTTCATATTTTTATTATTGTTTGCTATTTATACAACAACACAGATGTCCCTGGTGTTTAAGTGGGACGCTCATCATTTATGTAGCACTCTACATTATAAAGATCCACAGAAACATTAACTGTCTAACCCTAGTAAGATTCCCTGTTTGGAAGGCATGTATTGTTATCTTCCCTCTGCAGATGGGGACATTTCAGTGTGACATCTCTGTGTCTTGTCCAAGACCACAAAAGCAAGAGGCAAGAGCAGGCTAGCTCTGGCCATGCTGGGTGGCTTTCCTCAGCAAGGGGACAACCTTGCATTTTAGAAGAGCACTACCAACTTCTGGGTCTACTGCCCATTTCCATGGGCCTTCCAACATCTCCATTTATTAAGCAACCTTCCCCAAAAATCAGAGTACACTTTGTATCTGTATGTGGTGTGTGCTTATGTGCAGTACATGACGTGACTCCATGTAAGGCAACTCCTCTAAACATAAAGAACAACCCAACCTCTGTCACTGTACTGTTAGAGACTCCAAGTGTGGGCAGACATCTGAGCTCTTCACACCTGACTCGACTGCTAGGAAACACTATTAACCTTCACATATGTAATTACCACCTACATGAATGCAAAATATATTCCATATGATCATTGTAGCAGAGAAGGATTCAGAGCCAACCTTCAGCTGTTACAACTCAGTGTCACAACTATGCTGCTTGTCACCTAAAACCTGGAGACTGTTCTTTCTCCAGCTTGGGCTCCTAGGCTTGATCCACTGCTGCCTGCACAGGAAGCTCACTTTGCAGCAGAACAAGAAATACTTCAAGTTTTTCTTTGTTTATTTTCGGGCCTTAAACTGGGGAAGACAAGATCATGGTGCTACCCTCCTAGAACCACTGCCTTGTCTAATAAATCAAAAGAAATTGGTTTCTCATTTATATAGACACTACTATCTTGAATTTCCTAGTTGTCATCTGACAGATATGAGCATTGGGAGAGAAAAAAAGAAAACAAGCATAGTGTATAAACAACCCTAGGGACTGAATTTTGCAGGCTCTGAATATCAATGATGTGCAATTCTTTGTTTGCTGAGGTGAGCAAGTACACAGGGAGAGCTGTACACAACAATTATGTTAAAACACTGCATAGTGTTTGAGCTTTAAATATCTCTGAGGGACAAAGCAGAAATGCAAGGTGCTCTAAAATTAAGGATCTTTTCAGCTGTGTCTTTAATAAGGAGAGGTGAAGGTTATAAAGAAGGCAGCTGGCCAGTGTGAACAGCAGTAGGTAATCTGAGACAGCTCACACTGGCAGAACTGTACACATCCCTAGGATATCACTACAGCCCTCAACCAGAGACCCTGCAGGGATGAAACAGAAGAAGTGCTCCAGAATTTCTGATTAAAAACCAACAAAAGACACTAATGAGTTTTACTCCAAATAGTATTTCTATTAAAAACCAGTGGGATGCTATAAGATAAGCAGATTTATACAAGAGGGCATACACTCTCAGTGGCTGCCCAGGCTTCATCCACCATGGAGGTGCATGAAGTTTGCTCAGGAAGGAGAGCTCTTGTCTTGGGGACATCTTTGGAGAGGCCTCATGCTCTACAATGCCAGCCCTTAAAAAAAATGTCTCCCCTGGCAAAATCTATAAAGTCCACAGCAATATCAGGCCTCAGATGTATGTCTCTTCTCTTTGAGACAGACAACCCAACACTTTCTAAAAACAGATCTCAACATCTTGTTATTTGTAATTTTTTAAGAAGAAAAATATCTATCACTGACAGCACCTAATTTCTCACCAGCATCCTCCACTCTTTCAAATTTCTTCACATCATTTGCCAGGTGTTCTTCTTCCCCTTTGAACTTGTTTGTTTTAAGGCTCATTTTGAGTAACTTCCTGACACAAAACTCCTCACTAATCCCAAAGATCTCTGTTCACTCTGCCACAGACCTTTCTTCCAACCACCCAGCCCTAAGTGCAAGTTTAAGAGCTAAGTATAAAGAACACAAGGAAAAGAACCAAGAAAGCTTTAAAGAGCAAAATCATTCCAATTTTTTTATTTAGCATAGATAAAATTTTCCAAACCATGCCTATTAATGTCAATTTGCAACACCAAAGGAGGAGAAAGTACACTACATTTAGCTTCTAATGGCACCAGAGTAATTACACTAATGGTGTGTGCCTACAGGAGCAACACAGATTAGACATTAATCCTTCCAGCAGGGAAACCCAACCTGGGATGCCAAGACAGTGCTATAGATAATGTCAGGAGAAACTGTAAGTGCAGCAAGTGAAAACACACCAAAAGCATCTTTCTGACCTCAAAATCATTTACAGAGAATCCCTTACAGTACCATTTAAGGGATGGCTGTTCACTGCAGAACAGGTGCAAGTATCAGCCATGGAAGAGATGACCACCCACAAGCTGCTCTGCTGGGCCAGGGGCTGGTGGGGGCACAAGCTAGTGATTCTGGTGTAGCCTAGAAAGGCTTTGGTCCCACAGCAATACTCCTGGGACTGGTGTGTACATGGCAGTGAGGGCTGCTGGCCCAGCCCGAAGGAGCTCTGGACTCTTTTAGAGCCCTCTCCTGGGCCACTGCTTGCACATAGCAGGCAGTCCTTAAACTGGGCAGATTAAAAAGAAAACCCACAAATCCTTCATTTTAAAAACAAGCATTTATATTATTATTTTGTATTTCCTTTTTCTCTTCATATTTGACACTTTTGCCCACACATTCAGAATTTAGAACNCCTGGAGCTTCGTTCGTGAAGCCTAGCCACACTTGCTACTGAAACGGCCCAGCTCTGTGCACAGAGCCTTCCTGACATAAGAGGAGAGCACTGCCCAGCATTCCCAAGCAGATCTGGAAAACCTGTTGCAATTACATCTTGCATCTAGCCCTTCATTTCTAGCAGTTCTTGACCTCAGGTCTCAGATCTGCTAGACAGAACAAAATGTTCAAAATCAATTAACAAAATGAACAATCAGAAGAAAGGGAGAGAAGTGTTTACTCAATTTGTATAAATATTTACACTCTATTAAGCCTGTTCTAGTCCCCATGAGGAAAATATGAAATATCCTGTACTAATAACACCAATGAAATCCTTAGTGGCAGACAGAAGGGGCATATGTTTAATGACTGGAAAGGATAGACCAATATTTTGAAGACAAAACAAGGCAGCAAGGACCACAGAGCAATCAGATCTGTTTGAGGATCAGCTTGGGAATTTTTACAACTGCAAACAGAAACAAGATTTTGCTGTAAGCATGCTATAAATGTAGAGCCACAGCAGAGAGGGAGACATTTTTGCAACATTTATAAAGACAACAAAGAATGGAAGACAACTCCAGAAATAAGCTTTAGTTCTCAAAGAAAATTTCTAACTGGTTGGAAAACCTTGTGAAGTTTCACTAACATTCAAAACATTTTGAGTCTTCTCATCTGCTCTGTAACACAGACACTGCTTTAGCTACATTAAGGTTACAGCATACTTCCCAAATAGAGTGGGAGTTATGTTTCCTTGACAATCACCTCCAAAATACCACAGGTAGAAAAATCTGTCTAAATTCTGTTCTCGTTACATCTACACACTGCCAGAAGCATGGCACTCAGCAGGTATAACAATGAGTGTAAAGTTTCACAGAGAGTTCAGTTCTCAAAAAACAAAGCAGAGGTTCTCAAGTTCTCAGCAGCCCTGAGCTCGCTGGCTGCCCTGCAGCTCTCCCTGCAAAGCCTGACTTCACTCTGTTAACCCAGGCACCCTGCAAACCCTCATCCCCTCCAGAGTGCCCTGCAGCAGCATAGTGCCAGTGTTAAAAGAAAACTAAATGGGATTGCCAATAAATTTAATGTTTATTTCATTTAAAAAAAACAAACAAAGGCACAGAAATACTTCAGTCTCCCAACAGCAGCACCATGGTGTACGTAGAGGGAGGCCCAACAGCACGATCTGATCTGCTGCCCGTGCCAACATTGCATCATGACAAGCTCTGCTCAAGGAGCCCAGAATCAGGCCCAGAGTCTGGATGAAGTAATTCAGTGCTGGCCCAATACCAAGCAATTGCTAGCCTCAGATCTGGCACACATGAGAATTGCTGACCAGCCAGTGCACTTCAGAAGAGACACTCTGAGTAAGGACAAGTTCAGCATTCATGCAGCTCTCATTCACTAGCCTCCTTGCTCACTTGAAGTGTTCTCTCCTCCCTCTTACTGCAGACAACACCTGAACCAGATTAAAACACTTTCTATAGCCACAAGTTAGACTGTTGAAGCAACAATAAAAAGCCATAAGCCAGAACTCCAGACACAAGATATCATTTTCTAAGTGCCATGTGTCCTGCCACTGGTTTTATTCACACTCTAAAAACTAGAGTAAGAAAACATAAAGGTGATAATGAGAAACCATAAAGGCAAAGAAAATCAAAGGCAAGGGTAGAATAAAATGTATTTCCTCATGTCTCTTGGCACAAATGGGTGCAGGAGAAAGCTGTTGAGTAGCTCCCTTTGGTGACTAGGTACTGAAGGACATGATACAGCAAAATCTGTTTCAGTCTTCAGCATGATTTTTCTTTCTTCCCCTTTCTCTTCCTTGGCTTTAACTGTTGTTAATGTGATTTTAATGCAGTACGTGTAGCATTAATAAAACAGTGCAACGGAGGCAAAGGCTGACTTCTTTCCCAATTTTCCAAGTATTAGGAAAGACTAGTTCCTCAGTGGTTTGTAATGTGCAGAGCTCACACACATCTGCTGGTATCTACAAGAGAATGTTGTGTTGATGCTAAAAGTTTGACAGACAGCTCCTCTTGTCATTGTAGAGATGTGACCTTGGTATCTGATACTTCCCTGTATTCTTTATTTCAGGAAATAAACTGCTTCCTTCCACATTAGAAACTGATTCCTGCAACTGCCACATAACCCAGCAAGGAGCAAAGCCTATCCTCATTCCCACTAAAGGCTCTGCAAGATGCAGAGCTCAGTCAGCTCTCAGCAAGCTGTACTGTGTGCATCCCCACCCCAGCAAACAGCCAAGGACATGAGCAAACAGCCTTCAGTTAAGATTTCCAGCTGCATCTCAGGACTCCTTGAACATAAGCAAAGGAAGGAGTGCAGCAATGGAGATGAGGGGGATGAGAAGGATGTTTCATTCCTACCACCTCTGTAATTTTCAGTGATTTCATCCAAACATGCCATGACAGCTGTGCTGTCAGACTCCTACGTAGGGGCACATAAGGCTGGGCACCAGTTCCCTCACCCAGCACTTGGCAAGCACATACACTGCAAGCTAAACCCCACAGCTCTGCACAGCCACTGCACTGTGAGAAATATCACGGCCTCTGCCAGGCCAAGAATGGGTTCATCATGCATTTGCCTTGAGAAGATTGAAGAAGGGTACAGGAAGTCATGGGCTGGAAGAGATGGTAGATGATAGTGGTAGGTCAAGAAACTTGTCCCTGTCAAGGAACAGCTGAAGCCGCTGGTGACACCCAGGGAAAGTCATTCTGGTGCTAGACGAAGGAGTTTTGCTGTAGAAAGTAAACCAGCTACAGAACAGCTTGCTAAGAGTCATCCTCACTGTTTCTGATTCACACCCCACCCTGCTGCACAGAAATGCCTTTGCTAGCCACAGCCTCTTCCCTCCTCCAATTTCTTCTTCTCAGTCAAGAGCTGGGACAGGAGCCAGCAGACTCTCAACTTTGTATGCTTCACAGTTAGTCACTTCTCTTGACAGCCCCCTCTTTGCTTGGTCTGTTTGTGCTTGGTGTGCACCATGACACCCCCTCCAAGGTGTGAGTCCGTTAGCTGCTTGGCTTGCTCCATGTGAACTGCTGCCACTCATTAGAGGTCATTAGCAAAACGCCTACACCACAGAAGTGTTCACCAACAGCTCGCAAAAGCTTCCACTCAAGCTTAGATAAGGATGTGTTAATAAAAAGCAAGGGTGCTGTTATAGCACTTACCAATCTGTAGTGTATTTTTGGAAGGAGAATCTATATTGAGAACACCCTCTGTCGTGGGAGTGGAACAGAGAAGTTTGCATACAGCATCATCCCCAGTGCTCACTGCCTAGCCAAACACTATGTCCATCTCCAGTCCAGCTGGGGGAAAATGCATCAGTAAAATGTAGGATGATATAATATCTCTAAGTGAAGGCATAGGAGTACTATCAGTGTAACTTACTTCATATTTATGATATGTTGCACTCAGAAGCTTTGAAGAGAATAAGGGTCTTGTTATGCTAAAGGACTGTGATAGAAAAGAGAGTTTTACCTTCTTCTGTACTGAGCAGCTGAATATGAGGCGTAAGCCATAAAAAGCAACCAGCAGAAAGATGTAAAATGTTCCTTGCATTTGCACTTTTCTCAGTTCACCTTTCAGTCACTGTGAATTTTGCAACCTGAGCTCACTGCCTGGAGCTCTTCCAAAACCCTGGAGCAAAAGCTAGATGTGCAATCAGTAGCCCAGTCACAGAGGCTTTAACAAACCTGGAAGTGGTGTCACGCAAGCAGGGACAAATGAATGTGAGAAGACCAAAGCAATACAGCCAACAATTTATAGTAGATTTCTGTCAAGAGCTACAAGTAAGGTAACTTCAAACCTGAAAAATCAGGAGCATAGAGACATGCTTACTTTTTTGAAAAATTTAACTAATCTTTCCAAACTTAGTTTCAATTCACTTTGAATTTTAGACAAGAGGTGTGGATTTTTTGCTGTTTCCCCCAGTTATGTTTCACAGACTTACTGATCCTTGGGAGAAACAGAGTTTGAGATGTGTTACTGAGACTCTCTGCATGTCATGTGTAGATTTTTAATGCTATGGGCTATGTCTAACTATGGCACTGCATTTACATTTAAGAGATCAACCTTTGCTATAACAATTCTTTCTTCTTTGAACTGAACCAAGAATCCATGAGTCACGTAAGCGTTTTTAGTAGCCTTTATGGATCAACATTTCAGGTTTGGCTCTTTACACTTGGCTGGGACAACAGGCACAGACACAGATGTACAGAACTTTGCTATGCCAGCACAGATAGATCTTCCAAAGAAAAGTAACTTTGCACAGCACATCAAAGTACTTATTCTGCAGCATCATCAATCTTTACTATAATCTTTGTCTTCCTCCAGAAGAAGAGCCTAAACACAAAGGACCAAAATAAAGTGCTCAAGAAGCAGTATGCCCAAAGATATCTACTGTGCTGGTGGAGAAACCCTGTGCTCCACAGCCACACCAGGCAACCAGAGCAAGCCTCAGCCATTGTTTTTGCTGCTGCTTGTAAGGGCCAAGGAAGATGTGACCCCTCTGACAGCTGATTTTTGTAAATCACACAAATATTGAAGGCCACCTTCATGGATCTCTCTTGTGCTTTAACATATGAACAGACAAATTTCCTTGCCAGCACATCAGCTTATCTTTACCACAGTGAACTTCTGCTGTTTCTTGCATATTACATCACTCTCTTAGACACTTGGCTGCTCTCAAAAGCTGAAGTGACTCATTCTGGCTTTCATCTTTCGTTGGTGAAGTGCAATCTAGAAAGCCCTACTTAACTTCTCCCACTTGTGCATCTTCATGTGAAGAGACTACCCAGGCAGAAGCAGAGGCTGGGAAAGGAGCAGGTTTCTAGAGAACAGCAAATCTCCATGGTGTTATAGTGGTGCAAACTATTATGTAATTTAAATATTGACTTCCTGCACTTTCTAAGGAAAGTTAGTTCTTGAGGGGACACAAGTGACAACAATTTCCTTCCCAAACAAATGGCTTTACTAACACCCTGGCAGCCCCATTAGCTACTCCTTTGTCAGTCCCACAGTGTCTGGCTTCAGGGATGTTAGCAGCAAATGGGAGAGCACAATGATATTTATTTTTTACAGCTGTTGATAAACAGCAACAGGCAGCAAAGGCCAGGCCATTTATATTTCTTCCAGTACATATTCTTAAGAATGGCAGTCACCATTATGGAAGCTATCAAAAATCTAGCTTTGACCTTAAATAAGTGTGTTCCCATGTCAGACAATTCCAGGAAAGAGAATTTATGAAGCAGATGCTAAATTCAGGAAAGGAAGAAAAGTTGGGTTGCTCCTCCTAGCAATGCAATCCAAGTTCACAGCACAGGATGCAGCTCAGCTTTTTGGTTTAATTCTTTGTGCCCCTTTAGAATAATAACTTAACCACCCTTAATGTCAGAGTAAGACTAGCTTCTAGCCTACTTGATGTGACCAACAACAGAACACAAATTCACAGGACTCCAGGCTGCTAAGGGTAGAGGAGGTGAGCTTAGTCATACTTGTATGCATTAACTTTCTGTAAAGAGCAGAGAGGAATACAATTAATTCTGTGACTTTATAGACAAGAAAAAGTGCTGGTGGAGCAATTCTTACAGTGCAGGTTGGCTACATTTTGCATATGCTTTTCTCACTGAAAATTTTGCTTAATAACAGAAGGTATTTCATATCTCCTTTGATATTTCAAAGGATAAATGCATTCATTCACAATTTGCTTTGCACAAGTACACCATTCTTTTGCAAAAAATGGAATCCTAGCCCTAGTACAATCTGTTGATCATCTTATTTACATCTTCCTACTCTAATAGTGCTTTGCAGAAAAATGTTTATTCATTCTTATGAAGTCTGCTGAAAACTACATTGCTTAAATTCTTTTTATATATTAATTAAGGGAAAAAACATCAATGAACAACTTGTCCCTCCCTTCAGCTTTACTGCATTATTTTATATGGATTTATTTGAAGTTCATTTGCAAACAAAGCAGTGTTAACTTAAAACCCACTCGGAATTTTCTTTGTAAGAAAATAGCAATAACTGCAAACTAATTACATGAATAGAAAAAAAAAAAGAAGAATTGACACCTTTCTCCCCTATCAAAAAGATGCTTAGAAAAAAAGAGATACTTCCCTATGAAGCCTAGGCAACTAGGTACTGTTGCATGACCTAAGCACATATCTCCAAAGACTTTAAATGGTGGGACAGCATGTCAAGCTGTCAGTTTACCATGCCTAGATTATTGCTGGTTTTCTCAGCTACTGTTCCTCCCACTGCTACTGAGCACTCTACATTTGCAGTGTGCTCCTCATGTCTGCCCTATCTCCTCAGGCTGCTGCAGGCTGCAGCCACGCTCTCACAGGCAAGGCTAGGCTGTATCTGCGCCCTCCCTAGCATCTGGCTTGTCTGGAAAGAAGAAACCTTTTCCCTACATACAGCTGTCTTCAGATTTTCATCCTAGCAAGGACTGCTTGGGGGCAAAAGCAATCAGGGAAAAAGTAGTATTTTCCTTCATTTTGCACAGAACCAGTAGGAACATCTGGATTTGGAAAATGGCAAAGACAAAGCTAGCATTGGTTGTAGGAGGAAGGAATGAAAGGAAAAAGGGGCCATGTTTTTCAAGTATTTCTCTCCTAGTTTGATTAACCTAAAAGCAATTTAAAATACAAGCCAGCTCTACACAGAGCATGAGCACAGCAGCACCTCCTTCATATCACTTCGCCCATCAGGGGAATCACTCCCTCCCTGCCCCTTGCCAGCTACCACTTCTTTTCTGCTCACACCACTTCTGCTGCCTCCCCTCCTGTCTCTGTCTCTTCATGAAGCATCCTGGAATCCAGCCCAGCTTGTTCAAGCTCCCAACACATTTTGAATTTTAATTGACTCTCATTTTAAGTCATCTCTCTCTTTTTTTTAAACCAAGTCACAAGGAGAATGAACCAATTTATTATTAAGACAAACAAAACCAGATCTGCAGAGAAAGCTTGGTCAATCCACTCTCAGCACATCACAGCATGTCCAGCTGGGTGGGAATACTAAATTGAAGGGGTGCAGGCAAGCAAACTGGGGGCACAAAACTCAATGTACAGTGATAGCCCACTTTGGAAAGATGCTACAAATACTGTATACATCAGTGGCCAAATAGATGACCCAGTGAATAGATCGATCTGGCTTGCAGGTCAATGAAATGTTAAATTGCCTTCTAGCTGGTCACCATCTGTGTACCATGTCCCCTTGCACTTGATCTGCTGCAAAAGAAATTAGTTATAGCTAGTGAAGAGCAGGTCTGAGAGGCAGTGCCCCCACAGACTTGACTGGGAATGTTTTCTGTCACCACAGAGTGACCATACATCTGCTGCAAACCTGTATCCTCCTCTGGCTGGGGATGGCTCCCTGCACCTCGGGAGCAGTGTGCCTCACAAAAACAAGTGGGACATGCATTATGCAGGATCCACGGAGAAATGAACTGAGCCTGGAGTCTGTGTGAAACTACTGGGGCAGGGTTTGGTCTGCAAAGCTCTGTAGCCCAGCAAGACAGGGGATCTAGTCAATAAAGTCTTCCAGCCCAGCCTTTCTTCTCTCTCATGCAGCCTTTTTCTCAGGCCTTACATTGCTTCAACTGTCTTTTTAACTAAAATTACTTTGATTTTGATGGGATTTGCTTCTGAGTCACCCTAAAATGACACTGTCAATGATGACCATGAATAAAGATATTAAAACTCTCAACAGCAAGGTGGCATGACTCATGCCTGGCCTCCAGCAGAACATCATGCCCCTGATCACAACCTCTTGTGACCACGAAGGATTTCCCAGGTCAGTAGCCAGAGTACTGCAACTGGACTGAAAATGAACAGAGACTATGCTAAACACTGGCTGGCTTTATATACTTTTTGCAAAGTAATAATTAAGTTACTTTTACCTTTCCATACAACTGCTTTCATCTCTTCCCTGAATCTCCTCTTTCACAGCCTGTGTGCTTCGCAGTGATGCTTCCCTTCTGTTTCCCAGCACTCTTATTAGAGCCTTTTCTCTATCCTGCTGACAACCTGCCAAGCTAATAAGAATGAAGAAAGTGTGAAAGTGAATGAGTATAAAAGCATATGACAGGTTTCTCCTTTACTCTCTTCACCCAGCACAAACTCCTAAGAAGCCAGATATATAAATCCCATCTAATTAAGCTGCCCCTGGGATTTGGTAATTAGCACTTGCTCTAGCAGGCAGAACCCCTGAGCCCCTCAGCATCACTGGCCCAGAGATGTGGGCACCACACTGGAACCAACCACAGCAGGAAAACAACTTGCACTCAGTGATTTCAGTGCCTCAAAGACATGTGGTATAGACCTCGGCAAGTGCTCAGGCCTGGCAGCCTACTGCAAGGACAGGGAGAGCCTCAAATGCCCTCCGAGCCCCATGGTGCTCTCCAGAGCACCCAGAGCTGCAGCTCTGAGTAAGCAGCCTGACTTCTCAGCCAGACTTGCTGTCAGCAAATTTCTCCTGGAAGGCACCATGTGTTCAGTGGGATTTCAAAGACTGCTGGTTGGCAATAACTGATCTCACCTCGAAGGAGACTTATATTGTGCGGGAGGTGGAAATGGGAGCTGTTGTTTATCCCACTATTTCCTTCCTTCTGCTTTCCTTGGGGGAGTCAGGAGACACATTTGCCCCAGGCTGGCAGTGTGCTCTGCAGCCAAGGACTCTGAGCAGTGTAAAAGCAAATCCTTTACAGCATTTAAGAGCAAAGGTGTAACAGCAGCATAGCCTGTTCTTGGAGCACATTACTGCCTGGACTCTAACCCTGCCTAACCTACCAGCTAATATCATGTTTCATTCTAATCAGATTTAAGTTGGTTTCAAAGAAACCTCCCTACTATCTATTTCATAAAGAACAAGACAAGCAGAATTATTTTTCTGTCAATGAATGGAAGATTTACAACACAAATAAATGGCACAGGGGGAAAACAGGAACCTTCACTCAACATGATGTAGTTCACAAACACTTTACATTAAAAAGTCACCAGAATACTCAAAAACAATTGCAAATAAACACATGTGGAAGCAGGAAAAGATGTAACAAGGGCTTGCCAGTGGCTGCCCTGTAACTGCATGTGTTAGCACTGACCTATATGCTTTCTGTCTCCTGCCTTTCCTGTGTGCTGCCCATCACTTGTTGTTTGTGAATGACATGCAGTGAATGTAAATTTGAACGGAGATGATTTATGAAAGCAGTTTAAATCATCAGTATAAATATTATTTTAATGCATTAGGCTTTTAATTCTTGTCCTCATTTGTTGATTAATCATCTTAACTGGTAAGAAGACACTTGGTCAATTGTTTTCCATTTTACTGCAACCCAGCAATTTTCCCTGTTGCAGCTCTCTTTCATCAATACAAAAAATGCAACTGTTTCAGGTGCTGTTTGCAGAACCACAATTCATGTTTCCTTTCATAGGAATGCATTTGCAGGGATACTAAGAAAATAGTGGATTATTTGTTGTATTTCTTCTATCTATAAATAGGACTCCACTGAAGAGTAACTCCCTCTGCAGGGGATAATTTTATTGCATTTGGAGCAATTTGGATATACTTATTCTAAAATACAACCAAGTAATTTTCATCTCATTTTAAACTTCTGTGCCTGCAAGAAGCAATTATTCCAGAGTGGGAGGCCAAATGAGAAACCATGAGGACCAAGTGACACAAGGGTTTGGTAACAGGACACAGAGCTGCTTTCCTTTGTGTCATTTTATTTACAGTAGTGGCTAAAATCACTTCCCTTGTGGCTTTTCTGGTGCCCTGTTGGAAATGAGTTGACAGTGGGAAAACCCAAAGCTGTTCAGTTCAAAGCTAAAGTAAGATGGGGTCAGGAGGCCAGTGGTAAGAGACCCTTGACCCTCAAATATCTCCTGCCAGGCTAAGAGAGGCTGATCCCTGGGTTTGGGTCAGCACTGGCACCAGGACAAGTGCAAAGTGACAGAGAAAGCAAAACAGTTCTGCACAAAGGCATTTGCTGTGCTGTTCCTGCTGCCTTCATGAAGCAACCAAGCTGGAGACCTTCAGCTTCATATGATCTCATTCACACCTTCCCACTATAAAAAAAAAATTGTGTCACCAGCACACATTATTTTTTTCCAGATTTGCAAGTCCTCTTCATAACTTGTAATTTCTATCCCTCAAAAACTCACTTGTTTGAGTTTAAAAAAAAAACAACCCTCAAGTTTATTATTCTCAAAATAATAAAAAAATGGCAGACAGACAGGCATGGTGGAACACATCACTAAAACTCCCTGACACTTTCCCACCAACCCAAAGCACAACCTCCTGAACACAATAAAGGCACACATATACCAGCTTTTAAGATAATGCTACAGGCGTAAGACACCATTTAATTTTGCTTAAAAAAGCAGAGAGAAATCTGTATAGAATTCAAAAGGACAAGAGACTAGCTGGCTACATGTATTGACTATTTATAGTTGCAGCATTCAGGAATGCAAATTGAAACAAATCAATGCCAGCAGGGATGCCTAAAAGACATAAGTGAGAATTACAGCAATTAAGAATGTTGTCTCAAAGGAAATTAGAATAGTACATTAATTACAATGCCTTAAAGGAAAATGAAGCAAAATGAAAAATAAAGAAATAAATTTAAGTATCAGGAAATTAGCAGAAAAATCAGGGAACAGAAAAGGTAATGAACACTGTACGTGTATTTCCCACCTTCCTTTTATTAATGACAAAGTAATTAAAAAGAGAAATGGTGATAGGAACTGAAGCACCATGAATAACGGAGCCAATATGTTCTACCACAAGATCAATGGCCAGCACACTCAAGGCTTTGCTGATCTAAGTCCAATTTGTTATTGAATTCTGTAGAAACTTGTTCCATAGAAGACAGCAAAAAAAGAAAGTGCCAGGATAATAGGTACAGCAAAAGTGGTTTTTTTTAATGATACAATGTAGCTGGAGCCCTCAATGGTTGTGAGGAGAAAAATACATGTTTTATGCCCTACAGGTAAGTGGGGTTCACTGTACAGACTGGCAGTTCTCTTGCTTCACCTGCTGCAGGTGGAAATGTGACTGGTTCAGTCCAAAGGCTCTACATTCTCTGCCTGTCCCAGGTGTAGGTTGTTGCAAATCTTGATGAGTCCTATAATCTCCAAATCTGTTATTCAGAGATTGTCCTAAACAACTCTTACAAACTCAACTTGCTTTTGGTATACTATAGGACTGACACATTAAAAATTCCTGATGGACAGCTTGAATGAAATGTGCTGGAAAAACCCAGTCTCAATGCAGTACATCTTCTGGCCCTGTGTCAGCAGGAAGATGAAACACCAGTGGCATGTTTCAGAGCCTGTGTGGTGTTTTGGATAAACAACACACCACTATCTACTCTTTGTGTGATTTCAGTTCTTTTTTTGGAGAGTAAAACCTTACCAGGTGAGTACCAACATGTTACAGTTGAACTACAAACAGCTATTGCTTTTGGCTGTTAGGGGAATGGCATAAAAGCTACCTTTTACTGGGGACACTGTCAAAAACCTGATAAACTTCCCTTTGAAACAGCAACTCCAGACAAAAATATCAGCACATACACAAGTTTCCATGAGCAGCTCTTCCAAGAAGTTGTTCCCATTTGTGTAAATGAGGCAAAATGAACAAAGTGCAAATGAGACAGGACCCCAGAGAAGCTATGGCCTGAACAAGCACTAGCACATCACACAGAGATCAGCATCACTGCTGCACAACTGAGTACAAAGAGAGCCTGGGAACACTCAACACCTAACCTTGAATCCCAGCTACCTCTCCAAAATCAAAGAGGGTGAAGTTAGGCCTGCTTTGTGCCCAGTTCCATCCCCTTTCCACAGACAACTTTTCACAGAAGCAGCAGCATGCCAAAGACTCATACCCCCATAAAGTCTTCCTCCCCTTAACCAGGAGCAGCTCCAAAACTCCTTACTTTGCCTTGTCACCCCCAACACAGTGGGAATGGTGAGATGTTGTCTATGTTTCTGACTAGTGTGACAGCAGCAAATATGCTCACAAGACAGAGAAGTGCTTCTGTGCAGCACAAGGGACAACACCAGATGGGAACAGTCTGCTGGAGAAAGTCCTTCCTTACAGACCTGAAATGGCTGGAGAACAAAAATATTTTTCTGAAAGCAAATTGGCTTATGAGGATGTGATTTTCATCTACAGTTGAATATCAAGTACCACTCACAGCCCTTGTCTCTCTAATGATTTCATTTCACAGCAAGCCTGGGGATGATTTGTCCCTTCATGAGAAATGCATGTAGGTGTGCATTTGTGTGCCTCAGACACCACAAAAAGGAAGACACTGAGAACACATAAACTCCAATGACAGGATCTGAATGCAAAGACACAAAGAGCTTGCAAAGTGTAATCGTTGATGCTTCTTGCTGATAGCATCATGCTCTCATGCTGGTTTTCAGGTTCACGAAACACAGCTATGCAGGTTCAAAACCAGAAACCACCCTTGGCTGTGGAAAGATCTTTCTGCTTTTCTGATTTACAATGCTTTGCCTTTCCTCCTTCAGGCTCAGCCAGGTGAATCCTGATGACCTGGCTGGAGCCAAGCAATGCTGCTTCACTAAGTTTTAGCAGGAAGAGGTTTGACTTCGGAAACCTGCAGAAATCCATGACAAAAGTGAAAGAACCATCTGCATGCTAGATTCCCAGTTGGGATAAACCAGCACGGCCACGTTCACTTCACCAAAGAGCTAGGCCTGTATTTTTCTGCCTACTTTCTATCTGTGCTCTAAAATGTCATTTCAAATCATTGAATTTTGGTGACAGTTGAGGCATTCAATTATTTCTTTAAGTGCAAATTCTGCATTCCTTCATCTGTTAGTTATATATATTTCAGTACAGATTGAACAGCACCTGCTGACTCGATGAATCATTTGCATCCGAGTCACAAAATGGGAACTTAAGGACCTCCAGTGCTGTTGTTGAAATTGATGCTACTGATGCTGCCAATTCAACTCCTGTTGCTGATACTAATCAGCATCTCTTTAAAATGATTACAGCATTCAGATAGCACCATAAAACTACCAGGTGGGCTATATTTTGTACTGCTTCCCAGTTTTTCTGCAGTCTTTCCTGTGGGAATGGATTTATTGGTCCCATCAATCCCTGTTAAAGTCTTTAGCAAGGGATGGAGATGTCACCAAGTTTTAATATCTCATATATATGCTGAATTACATGATTGTTATAACCAGCTTGGCACAAAATACTGTTTTCATCAAACTCGGTATTTAAGGCAAAAATGACATTTTTTAACTTAGCTGCAGATTAATGTAAATATATATGCATACATGAAATAGAAGATTTTTTATTGTTTATTTAAAGGTCTTCTAAACTGCCTTTGCATGATAACTTTATTCAGAAACACACAAATTTTATCAGGCCAGATTGCTCTCTAGCAAAACCTGGCACAGTGAATTCAAGTCAGAAAATGTGAACCTGCTGAATCCAGCTTCCTTCTACGTCAGGGGATGTGACAAAAAGTGGGAGTTTTAAAGGAGAACCCATTCCAGCTAAAAGCTGGCTCAGAAGTACAACAGAGTTCTTTGTGTTTGGGGCATTTGGAATTTCAGGACTGACTCTTTCACAGTTGACACACATACCTTTGAGGTTTTTATACATAGACATATATAAATTAAACATTAAATTAAATGTGTATAGACGATAACGCACTTTTACCTAGCTTTCCAATGCCTTGTTACAGGCCATCAGAAAGACCAAAAATATCTTTAGTATATCTTAACACAGCATGTGGGGCTCAGAAGACCATCAAGGGTTCCCCATGTTGTCACTAGGGCTGTCATGGCCTTTGCTCACCCTCCTGAACCAATGGCTTTATGTGAGCAAGGACCATTGGAAAAAAGCTCATTGCTCCACACCTTTTCCACCTGCCCAGTGGCTCATTCCACCCAGCAGAGTGGCTTTGTTCTTACAAACCCAATTAAGGGAGTGTTGGCATGGCAGTCATGGGACATGGGGGACACACTGACAGGGAGCTCTTGTTTGAACAAGCCCACTCTGATGCAAAGTGCTGAGTTTGTACAGAAAGGGTCACTCTTGGTCCAGCTTGGTCAGGTGAGGTCTGCCAAGGTAGCTTCTTTGGAAGTGCCAGCTCTCCAAGTGCAATAGCAGGTTTAAGCTGTGCCAAGGGCAAGTTATAAATGTGAAAGAGTTTTAAAAGACCCTGCAGACCTTTAACCCAAAGGTCTACTCAGCCCTGCTCCTGCCTCCAGCAGTGCCAGAAGCACATTGCACGTGACTGGGCAACCGTAAATCTGAGCTCCCTCCTATGCTTACACAAGATTGCTCTTGGTCCTCCATGTTAATAAGTACTTACAAAGCACTCCACCATCACTGTGTTTAACTTTAAAAGAGAACTATGGAGCCTTTGGTCATCTCCATCCCCTGTTTGTTGCAAACCACAATAAATGGGTCACATACAAAAATTGATTTTTATTTTACTGCTGGCTTTTCAGATAAGCTAATGGTAAGCAGCAGCAAACTATGAGAGTCTTACACAAAGATTACTTCTGAGTGAAGGTTCAGGCAGCCAAGATCTGCAGTCATTTCCCAAGTCCAGCCTGGTTTCCCTAACTACACAAGAGGTGGCCATCTGAGAGAGGCTACTGCCAGCAAAGCATTCCCTGAGAAATTTGGTATGTAAATGTTATCAGTAAAGGGCAGAAGTAGGTACACATAAAACCACAACTGATGCTTGTTGAGGAACACCCTCAACATCTCAATCCCTATTAACAGCACAAAAATAAATGCCAGGTAGAACATCTAATCTACCTCTAAAAGTGTGAATGATTGTCCACTGATGATAGCCTAATGGTGGTCTCCTTGTACATAGCTGGGCAACAGAGATGGGCAACAGAGCTAGGCAACAGTCTGGCTGAAAGCAAGATTGATAAAGGCAAAAGATTTCCACCCTCTCTGTGTGAGGTAGGGAGGAAACAAGCAGCAAGAACTCTTACACTGTAGCCATGAGATGAGGGTTTTCCTTCATGAGGATGGACCTCTGGAGTGTCATGCTGACACTGCCAATGAGGCCATGGTGTCCCTGCCCCAGAGCCACCTGGGCTGGAGTGGCACCAAAACTGTTGCTGAGTATGAGACCCTGCCCATAAAAAAAAAAGCAGGTCCTTCTACTGGAGGTTATTTGTCAGAGTCAGACATTAAAGAGGAAAGAAAAATAGATGAAGCAATTCAGCTGAGCAATTACAGACAAAGCCCTTGCCAGTTCCCTGATGCAGGCTTCGGGGAACTTAAATACGTTTGGAAAGTTCATGAGTCTGGCTTTGGTTCTCTAACCATCAGCTGTGAGTTTAAATTGTTCATTTTCTTTAATTAAGAAGGGGAAAATGACTTCCTTTTTCAGCAGTGTATTTCCCCAGTGCTGCTTTGGCCTTTCGGCACCGTGATGTAAAAGACCAAGACTCGGTGGCAAGGGCAGCGAGGCAGATTGCTTTCTGTGCTCACTCTCCACTTTTATAAAGTTCAGTGACTTAACACTGTTCTCATTAATTGATTCTGAATTTCAGCAATAGCTTTAATACAAATTACTGAGGGATTGCATTTCAGCTCTAAAAACTGCTAGGAAAATTTAGCAAATATTTGCCCTTGAGAAGCACAAAGAAGAAATAAAAAAGTGCTAGCTTCTTTTCCAGAAAATGTGATTATTTGCCCCAGGATGAATACATTACATTTGTAGATGATATAGACTGTCACACAGATTCATACACAAAAGGTTCAAATGTTTCTATAAATATTTTCATAGGAATTATTGCTTCTCACCCTTTTTACTTTCTCCATCCCCTTCAATGTCCCTCAAGCCTTTCCATACCTCTGCAAAGTCCTCAGCCCCTAGCCAGATGTGAGATCGCTGTCTCTACGACCACTCTCCTGTTCCTTCCAGCTCCTCTCTCCCTGTGTTCCTGCTTCCTTACCACAACACGCTTTCGTGGCTTCTTCCCCTGTTCCTTTGTGGACACTTGGTTTTTGCAAAATCTTCCTATGGCTTTGTTCTAACCTCACCCTTTCCTGCTTACACTCTTTGCCCCTGGTTTGGCCCTGCAGTCACAGCATCCCAACAAATACACAATGGTTAAGAAATACACACTTACACCTAAGAATGCAGTCTGGGCTTTCCTTACATTACCCAGAGCTGTGAGGGCTTAAGGAGGCTCAGCCTAGTGCCACACACTCAGTCAAAGTGAAGATCAGATACCTGAAAAATTCTGCCTCAGACTGCAGGCTCTTCATCATTGCTACAGCTCAAAATTCAGGCTTGAAATTCTCCTGTGAATTCTGGTTTTCCCATTAGCAGCATCACATAATGAGTGACATGAACCAGGAAGAAAGTGACATTCAGGTTGTTAATTAGCATCAGCAGGCCAGTGGCCCCTGGACATGCTCGTGTAAACAAAACACAGGCACATCTGAATGCACAATGAAGGGATAAAATTAAAAGCAGCCTAATCTTCACTTCAGCAAAAATTCTCTGCTCAAATAAATCATTCCAAAAAGAGAGAGGAGGACAAATGAAAGTAAGGACATTTCAGCTGTGAGCACTTAGGTCACTGGGTACCATTCTCTCCTACTTACAAAATGGTTTTTAAAGCCTTTGAAAGCCTTGGCTTTGAATGTTAATTTTTTCTTACCTTTCTATAGTCAAGTTTCATATGAGATATTTAATGTGAGAACTTAGACCAGCCAAGTCCATAACCATGAAGATGTCAGGCCTGAAGAAATTTCTCTTCTACCATTCCTTCCTCCCTCATAACGTCGAATGATTGGGCATTAGCATTTTAAATAATTGACACATTGAAATTGCTTTTTCTGTGGGAAGAGGAAGGTGGAAGTTATCTGAAGAAAGTTTTCTCTGACTTCCAGAGACCTCCCCCCAACCCCTGCCTGGTAGCTGGCATGTGATGAGCCTGCCCTTTGTACACCTTGCCATGGTAACAGTCAGCTAAAAAACAGCTGGCTGAGCTAACAAGCCTCTGCCTGTGCTATTGTGCATCATTCTGCACTTCAGTACAAATGGCAATCAATTAACTGTCTGCCATTAATTATTAATTGCAATTAATTACAATATTCCATATACTGGGGGTTCTACAGGCACAGCTTTCAGTTAAGTCAATTTACCGATTTTGGAAACTGATTATATTTTCATGCAGTGTGTTCAATACTCCTCATGTTCATACTTCATCCTTTCAGCCAAACTATTCTGCTGCCTTCTATAAATCAAGAACTGATGGAAAGAGAGCTGGTTTGGCAGCAAATGGGGCTTGGAGTTCAGGGAATTATGGCCCTAGTCTGGTTGCAGCCACCTGCTGCCTGAAGAACTGGAGGCAAAGCTCTGTCACAGGTCCCTGCTCAAAAATGGAGGCTCTAAACTTCACGATGTTATGGTATTTGAGGCTTTTTGAGCTGGTCTGTTACAAGAGGGATATAAGGCACAGCCAGAATTTCAAGTGTTTTGTTGATGACCCAGTACCTTCTGCTGATGCAACAGAAGAGGCTGAGTGTCAAAGAAGAAATACAGTTTGCCCTTTCTTTATACTGGTATAAAAGGCTGGCACACACTGTAAGTAGTGAAGACTGAGGTCCACTGATTTTAAATCAAAGCTTAAATGTGTTCCTGTTCCCTTTCAGTCAGCAATTTCTACACTCCTTCCTCTCCTGCAATGAGATCTCCTGAACCTGGGTCAGTGTGATGGCCTTATCTGGAGGCACAATAGCCTAAATGCTGGAACAGAAGACATTTTCCATAATTGCAAAGCCAAAAAAAAATCTCCGAGACACTTCTTTATTTTCTTCTTTAGGTTCCAAAAATTACCTGTCATCTTTCTCCAGCTGGTAGCATTGATTTTACTGGGAATTGAAATGATCAGACCTCCACTGTCCTGCTTTCATTGCATGAGTTTCTCAACAGTCTGAGCTCTAATAACAGCCCAAATGATTTTGTAGAACTTAAAATTCAGAAGACATCATTAGCTTATCTAACTGTTCCTCTCCTCCCCTCTGTAGAGCACTAACTGTTAAATACCATATATTTACCACTCAACTGAGCTCAGTATATGGGGGTTACTACACTACTGCAGGCCCCTAGAGATCAACAGTCTGTGTACCAAAAGAAGAGCATCAGGGCTTTGCAATGGAAGAGAACTGGTGGAGAGATCTTTTTCTAGCACACACCATAGGCAAAGAGCACCCTCAAAGTAGATAAAGCAGCTTGCTTTTGCTGAAAACTTTATTTCTTTATAACATGGTGGCATTTTGCATTTATCTCAAGCAGTCAGAAGATGATTTGGGACATACATTACTTCAAAGCTGAAAGAAATTATTTTAATGTTGGAAGGATTTTCTGTGAAAATGAAGAAGGAATAGAGGAATGACAGAAGATCTTGTGAGTCCTGAATGCTAATTACTGACAACAGGATGATAAACAACTGTCTTTGCATGCTTCTGTTGGCCACATAACGCAGTGGAGAACATCTGCACACTGCATATGTGCACACTTTGCTCTCCACTTCCTGGCATTCCTCCAGCTAATATTTTCAAGATGTCCATATTGCCTTTTTTATTCTGTTTTTGATAGCAAATGTTCTTCTAGTAACAATGCAGTTAATGGATAGGAAAGATTTGTTTCTGAGTTTTTGGGATAATGTAGCTTTTCAGTTATGAAGCTGTATTATTTTATAGAGTCACTATCTCAGGCTTTCTTTCATGTCTCTTGAATTTGTGTGCACAGTATCCTGGAGCACAACAGCACACAAGCTCTCTACCAAACACACAGAAATTGTTACCATGAGAGAATATCTGGAATAATCTTATAATTTTTTAATGAAGATCTACACTTTCTATATTTTTTGAAAGTTTTGTCTGAAGACTTTGGCAACTATTGCAGAGATGAAACTGAAATGTATTAAATATGCAAGAAAGTGCTAATGTAACATGAAGTTTGAATGACTGAAGTTAAAATGCCAGAAAAACGTAATGAAAAGTGTTAAGAGTTCAAGCACAAGCAGCAGTCTGTAATACATTTAACAAACAACAATCCACTACAGCTCCACATGCAGCAATAACAATGTTTGATGTTGTCTGAGACATTTAAATAATGTTTATATAATAAAAATTGAACTGAACTAGAAAGAATGAAAATGACATGTGCAAATTCCCTGAACTGTTTCAAAGTCTCCAGAAGTAGATTAAGTGAATGTCAAACTGTGTTAGAAGTCTTTCTTCACCATAGTTGCTCTCAGGGGTAGCAGTGATGGGAGAAGGTGATGTAACACTTCAGAAAGGAGGGCCTGGATCAAACTGGTGGAACTGGAGATGTTATATTCCTGATTTGCTCTGGTGGAAACCCCCGTGATATACACTAGATCTGTCTGAAAGCACTCAGGTGGACATCTGAGCTTCAGATGACAAAGCTATGTAAGGAGTAGAAGGAAGTTCTTGATCTGGTGAGCTGGAGAAGGGTTGGGTAGTCTCCAATCACATTTCAGGCAGTTTGAAATAAGCAGCCTATTAGCCACCATTGCCATTTTGAAACCCAGGCTTAGAAGATCTGCTCTGAATGCCATGGGACACAGTATCTCAAGTAATTCTGCTGCCCAGCTACATTAGGACTCAGAGGTGAGCATGGGTGGGACTGCATGTTTCTACCATCACAGGTTTCCCACAGCAGACAAGGTTTACCTAAGTCACACTTCCACTCTACATATCAATTCCTCAGCAAGGGAAGTCTTCTGAACTTGTCCTCCTAAAGCACAGCAGGTACCACCTAGCAAACAGAAATAACCAGCCCTGTCTCCTCTATCCTGCCTACCAGGACAGTGGTGGCAGCATCCTCTTTCTGTATGAGGCTGCCCACAGAAAGCAAAGATGCTCACGAGCTGTACTGCACAAACCCTGCGTGTGCCACTGCTGTTCTCTGCTACTCACAGAACACACCACACCAAAATGCATGCTCTGAGATCCCTGGGAGAAGACTCTGTACAAGCTACCAGGCCACCATGCTCCTCCTGCAATCATTTTCTTCCTTCCTTCCAGCACTCAGCAGCTGGAGTTACAGGTTAAACAAGGTCTGTTTAGCAATGCCACACATAGCAAGGGCTGAGTGGAGAAGTACCATTCCAAAAGGTTATGTGCTCTTTCTGTCTGTTGCCAAGAAGCTTTAAAGCAATTCCCTTTCCCCCAGCTCTGTTGGTCCCTAGCTGTTTACTTGGCACACCTGTTGCTGCTCTGCCCTTTGGCAGGAGCACAGAGCTGCCAGGCACTGCCTGCAGCTTTACCAGAGCTCCCTGCCACCAAAGGTTACTTACACCTCCAAGCTGGGGAGAATCCCAAAACAAAGGGAAGTACAGCTATCAATCAGACACAGCAAGCGTGTTGGCAGACTCAAGCTTTTGGGTATTTTTATGGAGAATTGAGTAAAATAGAAAAAAAGCTTTTTTTTTTTTTTTAAAGTTGTATCTTGGGCCCTCAGAAATAGCTTCCTACCTCAGCAGTCCTGGGCAGTCAGAGCAGGAGGCAGCAGTGTCCAGTGTCTTTCCAAACCAATGATCTATTATCCCTATGTCTTTTTTTAACATCAGCAAGGTCAGCTCCATTAACACAAGGCTAATCTTTGGAAATTTTTTGTCTTGGTTAACACCATTTATGTAATTTATTTTGGTCCTCTGATTATTATTAGTTGGATCAATATTAATTTAAATCAGAATGCTGTGTATTTTCTCTTGCTCCATTCATGCAGATCAGGTGCACTGCATTTCTCCTAACTGGATTGCTGACAAATTAACCTGTCTGCATTACTAAAATCTAGCAAGAAGAGTGACTGCAACCAGTTATTCCTTTCTGGTTTTGATGGGGATCAAATGGTTAGCCCACAGCAAAACTTCTAAAGAATTCATCAGACTTGGGAGCAAACACAGAATAAAACTGGTTATTGTTTGAGAAAACCAGGTCATACATGGGATAGCTCCTTCCACCCCAAAGAAAGCACTAGATGCTATGGCAGTCATGCTGTGCACAGGGATGAAGAACCTGCTCTCCTAGCTGAAGGTGTAGGTCCCAGGAGTCAAGGTGGGATCACTTGTGGAAGCAGGCACAGCTGAGATGAAAAAACTACAGCTACCAGACAGGTAATAATTTAGAAGGCAGAAAATGTACTTATAAACCAAGGAGTAGGACACGAAATTATCTGCACACCATGGTGCAACAGGGGGTAAACACCATGTGAGCAGTAATGGAAAAAGCAGAGAGTGAGGCTGGAATAGCAGTGGAGTGCAGAGGATCCTAGCCAGCCTTACAGACAGTGTTCTGCATAGAAGTGGCTGCTAGGTTGGTGGATGATCAGCAATCCAGATAGATTCCTAATAACACCCAGCAGCTGATGGGTTATTAGCAGGTGGCTTTTGCTCCCTTACCATAATGATGAGTTCTCAATCATGTAAGTAATGAGCTAAAATTCCAAATAAATCCAATGAAAGGTCAAGGCTGAAAGCATAGTATCTCTGGCAGCCATTGCAGGTAGCAGCCTGGGGAGAAGGTGTTTCTGGCTGGCTTTGGGAGTGATTTAGAGCCAAGGACTGTGCTTTAAAGGGGTCTACGACATTTGTGAAGTTTCTAGTTAAAGAGTATGGTGTTAGAAAGTCAGAGCTAGGGTAAAAGTAGTTTGGGAGTGGACATAGCTATTAGCTAGTGCAGAGAGAAGCTCTCACACCTGTACACTGCGAAGGCTGGTTTTGCCCAAAGGACAGGTTAACAGCTACCTGCTGAGGCAGACCATTGCTCCTAGCTATTCTGCATGCTGGGTTTCAGTGGGTCAGTGTTCTGACCACCCTAAAGGTCCCCAAGATCTGCTTAAGTGCCTATACTTTGTTTGCATCTTGATTCATGAGTCACCTAGAATTAGTAAACGATCCAGAGGAACAGTTACACTGAGCTAATCCAAGTTAAGTAAGTCTTTTAATTCATTTTAAGAGCAGCTTTTAGAGAAAAGTTGAGTGAAAGATATAAAATGTAAGGCACAATCTGTTCATTATCAGCATTCAGCACCATTATCATAAAACAAAGCATTAAGTTCATTTCTTTCCCTGAGCAAAGTCTTTTTCAGCTTCTCAGTGAGCTTAAGTCCTCACCAAAACAATGCTATTGGCACCACCTTCCAGCAACATAGACCCAGGGTGACCTGCAGCAGGTTACCACCCTTCACCTCATACTGACTACTGTGGACAAAAGCCAGCTGCAAATTTGATCCTGGCTTGGGTTTCAGAGATGACCCATGACAAAGCACAGTGTCAGGAAACTCCTCAGCTGCAATCCCAGCACTGCTGCTACTGGAAGGACTGACAAGAGAAACAACAGAGCTGCACAAGAGGCAGGACACCACCAGCTCCTGTGACCCCCAGTTACTCCTGCCTGAAGCCACACAAGCCTTCCCAGTGACAGACATTTCTGGTATAGCCATTCCACTTTTCAGTACACCCTCCTTCAAGTTTACCTTCCAAAACTGTGTGCTGTGGGGAGGAAGGGTGAGTAAGGAGCATATCTTAACCTTCAATTATAAACCATTGCTATAAAACACCTATACTCCCATTTTTATTATCATCAAATATGTTTTGATTCAATGTCTTTTCCATTACAAAGGAATAAGCTAACACTGACTCATGGACACCCACCACAGTCACTACATTGCTAATGTTTATTCACCAAACCTCTCAAGAATAACACATCAAAAGCAGATGGGGGAATGTGATCTGAATAGAGAATGCTACGTGTTCAGTCTTGATAGCTCTGATCTGAACAATGCTGATAGACACAGAGACTGCTGTGTGGAAGAGTGAAGCACTGTTTTCCACAGGTATCTATCAGGCCATGTTCAGAGTGACCTAAGGGATGCCATTTGCTGCCTTGTGCTTTAGGGGAAGACCAGGGAGAAGCCTGGGGAGTAGGAGTTTGTAAACCCATCACTGACAGTCAGGATTTAAAGGAGTAAGCATGTTTTGTAGGGGTCAGCTGAGTGGATTCATAGGAGTGACTATGCCTGACAAGTTGATAGAAAGCAAGATGAAAGCTCAGTACCAAAAGAATTATGGAAGGGAAGTAACACTGAACATGGGGCAGAGAATGCAGGCTGGCACATGTTGTTTAAGTACATTGTTTAACAGAACAGCATGGCCAAGCTGTGAACAGCAACATCACTTCAACTACCATTTCTAGATAGTTTGAACAGGTCTGCCTTCCACATTCACACAATCCCCTTTGCCTAGTTCTGCTTCCAGACCAAGGTCTTTCAGCCTGCAAAGGCCATATGTATTTAAGTGCCTAAACATGCAGTTAATTTAACATGCATCTACAAGGATTTTCATAAGTTCCAGGCTGAGTGCCTAATTCCCATGTGAACAGTGCACTGAATTTTCATGTGTCTTGGAAGCTATCAGAAACATCTCTGTATTTTTATAGGCTTCAGTTCCTTTTTAAACCCAGATGTTTATCTTTTCCCAGTCTTGATGCATGTCCCCTCTTTTCTTACTTGAATGAGGGAAGAAGGATTCTGAGACTGTGGTTTCCTCCCCTCCTGCATTACAAAACCCACTGTCCTTTTGTGTCTGCCTGTGTAAATACAGAGACACTGGCAGCTCCACCTGGGTGGAGAGGCAGAAAAGCAGGGGTAGGGAAAAAGCAGATGAAGAGACAGAGAAGTGATAAATAGTAGCAAAAACCATGGCAGAGTTCAAGTGTTTAGTTGTTCTGATGTCTTGTGAAGCCATCAGACAGGCCAGGTACCAACTCTAAGATCTGGATACTGGAGAGTGATTTCAGGCACTGAAACCACACAAGGCAGAAGAAAAATTCACTTTCTGGCTCCATTCTGCTGGAATTCAGCAGCCTAGAAAAAATAAATGTTGAAGTGTGCCAATCCCTTTGTGCATGCCAGTGACAGCTCTGTTGTATCTGTAATAAAATACCCATTTGTCTGCGGCCACATGTTGTGGTGCTCCTGCAGATCTTGCTATTGCCCTCAGCCCCACAACACCATGACAGATTGTGCCACAGTCAGCTGTGGTTTTTTGCTTCACAGACCGATTCAGCCAAAGCACAACTGCTGGTGCTCAGAAGGTAGGGAGGTATCATAATGTGCGGAGAGACTGAGCTATGTAAGGGTCTTGCTCTGCCACCTATAAACCAGTTCAGCATAACCACCTGCCTCTCTCACAGGCAATGTCTTAAGGGATTTCTCTGACCTCTAGTCCCACAGTGAGCTCTCTGATCTCCAGGTGGGAAGGAAGAGACTATATCCTGCTTGGCTTCCCTCTGCTCTCCCTTCCACTTTGCTGTTCGAGAAGAAATCAGTGAAAGGACCTGCAGCTTCAGGACTCAGCTTATGTTACCCTTCTCAAAGTCATTAATAAATGAGAAAAGAGAGTAGAAAGGATTTGGGCCTCAACTTCTTTCTTATCACCTAGAGTTTCCAACTATCAAGGTCACTTTAACTGCACAATTCTGACTAAGCACTGAAGTGGTGACCTGACTGAGCAGTCCTTAGTGGTGCCCGTGGCTCCCTTGGCTCTTCTTCCTTTGATTCATTTTAATGAACTATGCAGCCTCTGAAACATAAATTGCAACTTTAATTTTTTGGCTAATCCCATGATCAGATTACAGTCTTGGCTTCAAATACACTCAGCCCTTTTGGAATATGGCATTTATTTCTGTATCAATCACAAATTATGAAAAACTCCCTAAAGCTTTATGCATGTGGGGTTTTTTCCTCCCCTCTGTGTAAATAATGAACTGCAACAATCAGAACTCTAAATGAGCTAAGGTGACATCCTTAGCTCATCCTTTTTGCTCTAAGTAAAAAAACATTTATCACACACTCAGCCCTCTTCCTCTTAGAACCTCCTACCATTTTTCACTCTCTGCTAGTCTTTCATGACTTTATCAGCCAAATTAGATGCAATTTTCCCTTACACACTGAAGGTCTCCAGGAATTACATGAAATATATTAGCTATGAAAGGCTATATTTCCCCATGTGACACTCGAGGCCAAGAAGTCATGTTATAAGAACTTTGAATTAAGTGTTTACATGGCACAGCATGCATCTGAACTAGTCCCAAAAGACAGCAATATTTAGACTCTAGTTTTTAAACTTCAAATTGTTTTTCTGAAGCTTTTGCATTTTTTGTAGTACAGAGACTGACTGGCCCATTGAACTTCCAGAGATCTATCTGCAAAGAGGTGTAAAGAAAAATATCCTGGAAAAATTCATCATAACCTGTGTGCTGTTGTTAATCCCTTGTGCAGTGGGCACACTGTCATCTTCCCTTCTTATTGGGTCTCTAAGGTTCTCAGTTAAGAATAAAACAACTCCCCATCTCTTCAAAAAAGTCCCAGTACAGACACACGAGAACTTCCCTATTTTAGTTTACAAGCTAAGAACCCTTTCACCTCTAGTTCATTATTAAATTTGACTAACAAGTTTATTTTCAAGGTCTGATTTTTGTAGGACATATTCCCTTCAGTTATTTTTTAGTGCACAATATAACTTTTAAAAACAGTGTCCTTCTGCCTTTTTGAAGGAGTGACAATTTTTTAAGAATAAATTCATCAGCTCAGCAGATAGAAAATCTGATTTATATCTAGGATAGCTATATTAGCTTGTGATATAATCAGGATTTAAACAGATGTCTTTAGGCTTTTGATTTGTGAAGCTGTATTTTGAGATTAGATTTTCTCTTTCTACGTCTGACTGTTCTCCCACATGAAGCACATCAGCCACATGACAGAGTGTAAGACAACCATATAGTGAGTGATACTTCTCTGTTATATCTCCCAATTCACCAGTGGCTTAGAGTCTGCCAGAGCCAGATATGCATATGCTCACTGGCCTTTGCCAGACCAGTCTTCCATTAACAGGCCTAATTGCTCTGACAAATTACCTGCTTGCTCTGGCCCAATATTAGCTTTCAATATCCACAATAACTAGCAGAGTTTCACAGCTCAGCTGAACTACTGTGCAAGGAAGTACTTTCCTTCAGTGGTCCTAAACCTTCTATGTGGCCATCTTATCTGAAGGTGGCTTGTTCTCACACTAAGTTCCCATGCCCCTTCTCCCAGCCACTCATCATGTCATACACCTCAATCAAACTCCACCTCAGCTATCTCTTTGCTATCATAAAAAGCAGGAGTCCATTTATCCATCTTCAACCTCTCTCAGCACTGAAAGCCTGTGTTTTACCCCATTGCACTGTCCCTTTTTGAATAGGAGGGCAGGGATCATAACTGGATAAAGCATTTAAAATGTAGGTGCTGAACAGATTTATATAGCCACACAGCAATGTTTTCTGCTTTATTCTCCAGTCCTTTCCTAGTAATTCCTCCTATTCCAGATGGTTTTTTTTGTTTGTTTTGCTTTGCTGCTGAGTTGACAATATAATGGATAGTTCTATAAAACCACTCAGGAAAGAGATCTTGGAGTTAATAGCTAGTTCAGAGACCATCACCGAGTGTGTTTTTCCTCCCATGTGCATCACTGCACATTTATCAACGACTTTCATCTGCCATTTTGTCAAAGTGTTTGACAATCTGAGCTTGGGGATCCATTCCTGCAAACTCACCTTGCCCTGCAGGGTTTGCTCTGCTGAATTCACCAGCAGGCTGCTTGGAGATCTCACACTGGTATGGGGGAGACAAAGCTGCTGCAAACTGCACCAACATAGAATAACTAACTCTAGTTAGGTAACTCTAGTTAAAGAAAAACGTTGCCTAAATGTAGAGGAAAAATGACTCTGCCCTTCAAATTCATAGAATCATAGAACAGTTACAGCTGGAAGAGACCTTGGAGATCATCGAGTCGAGCCTTTGTCCTAGCCCTATGGGCCTGCTAAATGATGCTCCCCAATGCAACATCTACCCGTCTCTTAAACACCTGCAGGGATGGGGACTCAACCACCTCCCTGGGCAGCCTGTTCCAATGGCTGACAACCCTTTCAGGAAATACATTCTTCCTATTATCTAACCTGAACCTCCCCTGGCACAATTTCCATCCATTTCCCCTGATCCTATCACTCTCCACTAGGGAGAACAGACCAGTCCCTGCCTCTCTACAACCTCCCTTCAGGTATAGAGAGCGATGAGGTTTCTCCTCAATCTCCTCTTTTCCAGGCTAAACAGGCCCAGATCCCTCAGTCTTTCCTCATAAGGCTTGTGTTCTAAGCCCTTTACCAGCTTGGTAGCCTCTGTACCCTCTCAGCCTGCCTCTGTACCCTCCTGTCATGGCAAGTGGGAAGGAACTGGTGGGTTCATTCCACCTTCATACTCTCAGTGTGGGAGGATGGAAACTTGGAAAGCACATGGTCCTGAACCAACACTGTTTTTACAAACCCCAAAACACAGTTGAAATTCACATTAAGATAGAATACAAATGGACAAGCCTTCTAAAAGGAAATGCGTAGTGTTATTACGTTAGCCCCACAACTCCCTTTGACATGATTTGATGCACAGAGTAGGCTGCTTTTCTTATTCAGTGCATTTCCCCTGTGATAGCTACATCCCCACCCCCCAGTTTAAGAAATCAAATGTGACCTTCATGGTTAATCTGTTTCTCAAAAAGGTACTTGCTTTCTCCTTTCCAAAAAAGGAGAGTGCCCTGCTGAAGGAGTGTTTCTGCTGAAGGCAAGTACAACTAATGCCAGAGACAGTTGCTTCTGGAGGGTTGATTCAGACAAAGTACCTCAGAGAGAGGAGTTATCTCAAGGCAGTGAATAACAGCACAGTTATGAGCCTCCAAGAAATATAAAAAAGCCTGCAGTCTGGGAAAGGAGTGTTTAGTCATGTCACAGCTCCATGGTCTCTGACATGACAGAGATGTTAGCCTTGAAAGTTAAAGTTTTCAAACATCAGTGCTCTAAATTCAGGATTTAAGCTTTTCTCCAAAACCTAACATCATCAACAAAGAAACTGGGTTTGACTTTGGTGGTTGTTGGGTGGTTCAAGCTCTTAAATACATATTTGTGGCAGTTCCAGAAAGAGGCCTTATTTTAGATCTGTCAGATATGTGCTCTATCAAGTAAATTGTGGCAAACTTGTCTGTTTAATGAATAGGATTGAAAAAGAGACCTCAACATTTAGCCACAGATAGTCTGGGGTTATCATTCCTGTGGGGAAAAGTCACAGCAGTAGATATATGAGAACCACATGATCTTATCAAGGGCTGAATTACCTTGGATACAGACAACCCTTAATTGTGGAGCATTCAAAATTCAGATGAAAATCCCAAGGCTTCCTTTGAGAGAAGGAAGTCATCATTCTCTAATCACAATCACTCAGGTGGCTGCAGAGGTGCTTGCTGCACTATTTACAGTGAGACACACGTGTCTGTACACAGGTGCTCACACCTACAATTCAGAAACAGGGCTTCATTTCTGGAAAGTCAGGTTTTCCCAGAATCTCATGAGCTGAGGGCTTCACAGACACTGACCAGTGTCTGATATATGGGTTGATTTTTTTTCCTGTGAGCATCTACAGTCAGCAATATCCAGGATAATAAAACTCAGCTAGAGAGTATGACTTCCAAGAAAGGAGAATGCTACAGCTCCCTCATATGGCATGATTCATATCCTCTTCACAATCATTTTTGACAGTGACCATCCTATTCTAATATTCCATTAACTTTCTTCATTTAGTCAATTAGTTAATCTGCAGTGATGACCTCAGGGAAGCTGCACTCTTTTTGTGCCTTGCCATTCTGTTGTCCCTTAAATTACAGGTGTCTGACCATATGAATACTGGCAGTGATATAAATTGCTTTATGAAAAAACAAGGATACAACTCATAAATCAGGCAAAATAATTTCTGATCTTTCCAAACACGATAATCTATCTTGTAATAATTACCTTAATGAAATGTCATCCAAAGGTTAGATGGCCTGGTTAAGGACTATTTTGGCAAGAGATCAAAAGCAAGGAGTCTGGCACTTTTATCAATACAGGGGGTAATGGGTTTCAAAGGGTTTCTCTGACACTTTTTGCTTTCAGAGCCACCTTCCCCATACCATCCTTCTTCTCTCTAATCCCTTCAATCCCAACAGTTGTTATGCTGTGTTCAAAGCATCTGCTTGAATAGCAGTCTACAAAATACCACTACAGGCAATGAAGCTGATAGCATTATGTGAAAATGGCCATTAAATCACCATTTAAAAAATAATTTTTAACCTACACTATTGGGGTCAGTAATTAAAAATCACTTCCTTTCTATGTTACAAATCTGACAGTAATTCTACCTCCAATGGGTACAGCAAGATTAACAGCACGTCAGGTAAATGCAGCTGGGAAATGACATTTTCATTAGTGATTTATAGGGTGTGAAATTTCCACCATGGTGAAATATTCATGAACAATGCAGGTCAGAATGTCTCCATAAATATCCACACTACTAATTACTGTTGAAGCCCACACTGGATTAAATGTTCATAAAGCAAAGCATTCACAAACCACAGGAGAATTATCTAGGACACGACATTTCAGGAGAAACCAAAAATACACAAAACCAAATAAGCAGCAAAAGTAAGAGGTTTTCTGCTAACCACTGCATGTCACTTTTTCTATCTCCATTAAAAAAAAAAAATAAAATAAAAAAAAAAGGTACATGACCAGGAAACACCCAATAGGTACGTCTGGGAAGAGGAAAAATATGCTGCATACAGTTGTTACATACTTTAAAGGGTAAGAAAGACTGCTGAGGGAAGCTCAGCAGGTAGGGGGAAAAAAATGAGACAACTCCAAAAGAGAAGGTAGGGAGAACATGTGGTCCTTTTGAAGTCAATGGGAATTTTATCTTTACTGCAATCCAGATTTTCCCATTAAACAGGCATGGATCCAGTCTCTAAACCTGTTCTGTCTGATGCAGTATAACAGTTCTACTTTCTGTACCTTCCTCACCTATTTCACCACTTGGGATAAAAGAACAATACAAGGGGAACACTAAAATCCTGCAGTGAGTGTGTTGCAGAGGAGGCCAGTGTGCTGGCATGTGCAAGTCAGGACTGCTTCAGTTTACAAAATAATCTTTTATAGCAACAGGAAGAAAATTCCTGCAGCAGTCACGTTTTCTGACACAGCCAGAATCCTTCAAAACCCAGCGTGCTCAGAATGTGATCCCAGCTTCCATGTATTACATTGATTTTATAATTGATTGTATTCCTGGGGTCAGTATCTGGAAACCTGTAAGACAATTTTTTCAGCTGATTTGTCTTCCTGGACAGCTGCTGCTTACAGCCTCTGACTTTCCAACAGATGATGACAGCACAGTGAGGGATTATGATCATTCACTTCCACCCTATGGGCTGCAATTCAAAACCTTCCAATACTTCATTTTTTCCATACAGTAAATCATTATTGGGAAGAAAGAGTCCAGATTTCTACTACTGTGGAAACGACTAGCCAGAATATTGCAAGGACTGATTCAAGTGCTCCTGGTGTGAAGTGACGTGCACTCCTGCTACTAACCTTTCCCTCTGCTCAGCAGAAGTTCATCTGAACACACATCCTCTATTTGCAGCTCAATACCTCCAGCACCTTGGTATTTTAAAGCCTGTTTTACCCAGGCACTTACTGCTCTGTAACTATACAGCTAAGAATCCAAAGGCCACTAAAATCCATGAGATTCTTCCCATTGACAGTGTGATTTTCAGATTTAACCTCAGAAAGATTTGGCAAAACCAGGCTTTCCCCACAGAGCTGTGGCCCTTCTTACAACTTGAAAGGCAGTTACTAATTTGTAGGGTACAATATTTACTTGTGAATAAGTCTGCAATTGTGTTACCCCTGCCCATGTCTCCCAAGGAATTCCACATGAATTCCCTTGAGGCATCTTCACAAATATGGCCCAAGAAGCCATTGCCAGAGCTGCGTGCTGCACAGCCCTAGAGCACACAGGGGCAAACACCACTGCTCTGGCTAGAGGGAAGAATTAAACAGAGAAAAATCATCAGTGGAACACTGGGCAAAGCTAAGAAATGAACCCATGCAAAGAACAAAAGCCTCTTAACAATGACCTTCAAAATCCCTGCAACTGCAGGGCAAGCAACAGCAGTATTCCCTCTTCCCTCCTAACATCCTTGCAGTGTGCTGGAAGGAATCAGCATGGCCACTTCCTGGCAAGAATATCTAAACTTAGTGACCTTTACTTGCTCAGAAGTCTCCGAGGCCTTACAGATGATGACTTCACTTGGTGGGGAAAGCCTCGTGCTCCAAGCATGTCTCTGCATGCAAGAAGGCACCAGGCTGGTGGTTCCCTTCCAGAGCACTGGCTGCTCCCCAGAAAGGGGATTTGTCTTTCCAAAGGCAGAGGGATCACTTTGTAATTTTTAAGTAAACAATACCACCCTAACCAGCTTTCATTTCTGATGATTTCTTCAGAGGTTACCACTTCACCTTAGCTGGCAATTATTTTGCTGTGATTAATTACTGGTTTTGTAAGTACCAACTTTGCATTTACTGGGCTTTACGACAAAAAGCTTTAAAAATCACAAACGTTAGCATTTCTTTCACTGTAGGACAAGTCCAGGTACAGTCCTGTCCTTCAGTGCAAAATGTGCTATACAGACCTACCAGAAACAAATTCCTGCTCTAAGGACTTCACAGTTTTAATCTGTGATTGAACACTTGTTCACATCCTTATCTTGAGGGAAGTAGGTTGTTCCAAAGACTCTAAGGTGATTATTCATCCTATTCATGCATTCAAGAGCATGCATATATATTTGCACAACTGGAAAAGGCCACAAGAGCTGGAATAAGAGCAGGTGGATATAAAGAGAGGTAATTGTGACTAATGCAATAAGCAGTGGCTACAGAAGAGTAGCTGCCTGGCTGTAGCTGAATATTTTATTGGCAGAACACTAGGGGCAAAAATCGAGGAGAGATTTGAAAAAGGACACAAGGCTACAAAAAGCCATTTCTCAGTTTGCAGAAGCCTCATAGCTGAGATCTGCAGGTACAGGACAGGAATCATGGTGGGTTTAGGAGAGTTTTTCTTGTGCATTATTGTAGGAAAAAACATGAAAATGTCTGATGGAGATTGGACTTAATTTCTAGGAAGTATTACCTGGGAATTGTAATTTATAACTGCTAATTTATAAGTAAAATGACATTTGCAATTTCCACAAAGCTTAGAGAAAGAGTCTAGACAAGAATTATTAATTCAAATCCAAGGTTCATACTTTAGGACAATGCTTAACATTCATATTCTGTAATAGGATCCACCACACAGAGAAAGACAACAGTTTTCCTGCTTTCTGTCTCTGCAGAGAGTCAGACTGATTGAACAGCAGGGCTGGGAAATAACAGCCCAGGGGAGCCACATTGCTGCTGAAGGGGAATGCAATCCCACTCCAGCTGCACTGCTTGTGGATTGTACAGCATCATGAACTGGGCAGGATCCTTTTGCATCACCATCCATCACTGAACTGCATTAGAGACACGGAAGCTAGAAAACAACATAAAAATCTCTTTCTGCTAAATGATGTTATGGACTGTGAGTTTCCTTCAGATATGTCAGTATTTTACTTTTAGAGGGATGCTTCATTGTTGTGGCTAAAGTAAATGTTACAAGCAATAAAAATATTACAAGGCTACAAAGAGCCATTTCTCAGCTTGCAGAGGCCTCATAGCTGAGGTCTGCAGGCAGAGGACAGGAGTCATGGTTAGCTCAGAATTACTTTCAGAATCAGGGGAGGAGCTGGGTTTTGCCATTTTCTTCTCTGCTGTGTTGTTTATTGCGCATTCACATTTAAAAATGCACTTTACTGCTCAGCTATCTAATTTATAAACCTCCCTATTTTTATCTACTATTTGAGGTTCTCTCATTTTTCAGGCCATCAAGAGATAACAAACAACATTGTTTGTCCTTTTAGTAGCTGTAAATTTTGTTCACAGAGCTGCATCAGGGTGAGGAGCACTTCTGACAAGGGGGACTAGCCATCCTATGAAGAAAGGAAGACAAGCTAGCAGGAGTGGCACATAGGCATTATCAGACAAAGCTTCAAGGAACACAAGAAGGTCAGAACCTGCCCTGGATTGCTCTGTGACACCACGCAGCTGCATGTCAAGTATGGCACTGTTAAAGCAAACACAGGGGGGTCAGAGTCTAGCTGTAAGTCATGAAAACTTAAAAGTCCTACCATCAGAACACAAACCAAATTCTGTACTGTCTTTATCCACAAAAATATATTGGCTGGTCAATGTGCTCTGGGCAGCTTGCTTGTTGGGTGTGTTGGAAGGTGGCCTGTCCTGTGTTTGCAGTGGGAGCAGGTACCATGTCAGACAGCTCTCCGTCCCACTGCCATATGGCACAGCCATGCCAGCCAGGGAGATGGGGAGCACAAGGAGATTTCAGAGCTGTGGATGCAGTGCTGTCACAGAGAGCTGCTGTGAGGCAGGGCTGAAAGCTAAAAACCATTCAGTAGAAAAAAGGAAGTAGTAAATACTGGATGGAGAAGAATTTCCAACTGTTGGTTAGCTGCTGCTGAAAGGCACCAGGGCTGACAGTCGTTAACATCTTTATAGTCAGCTGGGGCTGTGCAGTGCAGTTCAAGAGTTCCTGGTACAATTTATTTAAAAAAATTCTGAATGTAATGCTAAAAATAATGGAAAACAGAATTACAAGAAGTGCCCTTTTTAATAATCTTTAAAACATATTCACACTTAATGCTACCCTTTTAATCTTCTGTGGAATGCGCTCGAGCAATGGATTCTGTGCAGCAGGGTGGTATTAATTTAGCACTTTAGTGTGAGACTGTTTTTGCTCAGTTAACTTTAGGCTATTGCTGGTTTACTGTGTGAATAAATTAGTCAGGTCCTATTTATTACATATCTTTATTTGGCTTTATATCTTTATTCTGATCACCGAGGGTGAACAGAGGCAGCTGAGGCTCAGAGACATGGTGAACTGTTTGACACATCAAGATGTTTGACTCTGTTCTGATCCATTGGCCAAAACTGTGAACATCATCAACTGCATTTTATCTTCTAGGAAGTTTGTGATGTGCTGGGGGAGACCAGCTGCCAGCTCACAGGCTTACTGACCACACAGGAGCATGGTCCCATTGAGCAGCAGCTTACTATAATGATTCTTACTGGCTTGATAAGGTCTTTTCAGCATGAAGACCAAACTGATGTCCCAAAGGGAAGAAAGTCTTAGCGAGCTATATATGAAAGAAATGCAATACCTCCCTTTCTATTCCCAGCCAAAACCAGGACAGTAACTTAAAGTAAAACATACCTTTAAATGCTGAAGGGCCACAGACTTTGCTCATTCTTTAAAAAACTTGCCAATTTCAGCAGCATTATTTCTCTTTCCTTTGCTCTAGAAGTGATTTTACAGCCTGTCTTTGCTCCACACTGGAGCATTCTGGACATGGAAGAAACAGTAGAATATTTGGGTGCCAGCAGCACATCAGCAGTAATGGGATTCAAGCTTCTCATAGCAACGAAGAGGAGCTGGTTATCCCCAGAAACACTGTATTAATTTTGACAAGAAGCCAAGCTAAAGGTGAGAGTCTGAGTTTGCCACAGTCTTAAGGGACAAAAGCAGCCCCACAGCAACACTATCTGGTCATCTCCTGGTAACATTCCACCCCTCGTTTGTTTTTATACTTCTTCCCCTCTAGATGTTAGTGTTATTCTAAATCTAAATGAGCTCATGGTCTGGCACATATGAGCGTGTGAAAGCCCTGGCTGTCTGTAGGGAAGTGTTGAGCCCTTACTCTGCATTAGACCCCATGAAACTAGTAGTGCTTCAGTGCCATACTCAGTGTTGGTTCTGCCTAGCTAGTTCATGCTTAGGCATGGAGTTCTCCTCCTGTCATCATTGTGCAGTGTGCCCAGGGAAGGCAGCCTGGGCACGGGGACAACCTCACACCTCAGGTCCTGCACACACACTGGGCAGCTCAGGCTTGGCTAGCATGGCACTGGGCACCACTCTCTGGCATTTCAGTTCTGCTTTAGATTGGAAATGTGCAGAGAGCCAATGCAGTACAATGAGGGAATAATGGCAGAAAGGTGAGAAATTTAATGGCAAGAGGCTCCAAGTCCATGGATTTATCAGTGAAAGCTCAGGATCCAAGGTGTCCTCAAGACTTCTGGCTCTCCCACTGACCTCCAGCACACTCCAGAGTGGAGTACCACAATCTTCTCTGCTTCTTTTTATGCTACTGGAGCAGAAGCAACAGGTAATGGCAGATTGGAAGAACACAGACAACCACAATATAAGTTCTAACAATGCAGAGTCTTCTGCAGTGCCAGAGCTCAGAGCTAAAATCCACAAGATGTTTTCCCTTTGTTTCACTCAACTGGATTGTATACTTTCTACACCTGGCAGCATTTCACTGATCATATTGGAGGCATGGAGACAGGAAAGAAAGGAGCAGTAAAAAATGTACCTTGAAAATTACATCTCTTTATAAAGTCAAAGTCACTTACATAAGAGAAATATTTTTAAATGTATCAGTTGAAAAATAAACAGCAACAAAAAAAAAAACCAACAAAAAACCAAAAAGCCAACCTGGCAAAGAAACCTTCTGAATTCCTCAAGTTCTGAGCTTTAAATAGAACCCAAGTAAATAATTTTACGTGTTGTATAAACTCTATCATAAAACAAGAAACAAGCCTGCTCTTGTACAAGCCCTGGGCTGCAGCAGCTGCTAAACTCCTTTCTAATAATGACTTCTGCTGTTGAAGCAAAGTGATTGTTTTTAAATGCTGCTCAATATTTAGCAGAACTAAAGATTAATGGTTTATAGTTTTCATTTGTATTTCCATTAGAAACAAGAAAATCAGCCAAGCAAATATCCAGTTGCCTCTGTGCACAACTTTCCTCCAGTCTGGTTCAGTATGACCAAGCAAGTCTGTTCTGTGTTTTTCAAAGAAAAAGGGAAAAAAGCCTGTCCTGCAACAAACCTGCCTTTACCCTTCTGAATTCTGGCTGGCATGAATTTTCAAGTCAACAGTTTCTCTGCTGAGATTCTTTCTTTTGTTTGTAGCAAATAAATCAAATCCTGAGATGAGGATATTATACACCAATCTTTTCCACAGGTTACAACTAATGGGGTGTCTCCTCCTGACAGGTCTTCACAGTTCTAGTCAGTAACTGCTAGTGAATAATATATGTAAATAATAACAGGGTTTTATATAAAAAGAAGTTGAAATCAGTGCTGATCAGAAGATTTTGTCTCCCTGGCCTGCCAGCCAGTTTGGATTTGGACAGGAGCACTGAGGCTGGGGTCATTTCAAGGTTTAAAGGAAAATTTCAAGACTCCCAACAAAAAGAGTGCTTGAAGCAACTCTTCACGCTTGAGATGTCTCTCTGCTTGCATGACAGGGACTGGGCACAGTGATTTACTTCCAGTTGACATTTCATTATTGTTTTACATAAGAGAGCAAGTTGGGAAGAACACAGTGCACACAGGTGAGACTTCTTACATTCAGGGAAGATATTAACAACTTTTTTTTACTTTGTACTATTACTCATGAAAATCATAAAGGATGTTGCAAGGACTGTTTCATTCTTGTGAACACTAGGAGACAGGGAAAGAGATCTCTTCAGTTCTGATGCAGATGAGAGAAGTTACTTAGGAGAAAAAGGGAATTTCATCAAACATCATGGTGAGAATTGAACACAAATATTCCATCCAAATGGAAGTGTTTATCTATCTATCCTGCAACAAAATTCAGTAGCATTTGACCAGAATGAGTTATCAGCTAACAGCATGGGACCTTTGATGGCCCACTTCTAACTGGGAGCTCATGTCATAACTCTGAAACACACCATCACCTACAGCAAGTCCACACACCTTTCAAGCTTTGGGTTTGGAAAGGAAGTAAAACCAAAAAGCAGCTGATGGAATGCTACCAACACTTCCTGCAAGGTCCTTGGGTTCAGATAAGTTTCAAATTGTGAGGCTGCATTTGAACATGACCAAAAGGAAAAATATGTAACTAAAGCACAAGTAAATACAAAGCTTTGCATAAAATTTGCTACCCTGCACCACAAGTGCAGGTCATAAGAGATATGAGCCTTGGATGAAAGCACAGTAGTAGTAGCTCTGTCTTATTTCACACTATAAACCAAAATAACTCCAACATAACTTTAGGCATCCTTTTGTGTATTTTTCTTCCCTACAGGCACTGAACTGCCAGGAACACTGAAACATTATAAAGCTGATTTATAAAACAGCATCACTCTGGCTAGCCTACCTGCAGTTACCCCACACAGCTACCTATATCATATATATAGTTGACATTGCAGTTACCCAGGTGTCCTTCCTTCCTCCAGCTCAGCTCGCCCACACATTTCTGACCAACCCCAAAAGCCTTACAAAATGATTGTGCATACATTAGAGGCTCTGTTTTTAAAAGCATTTATGCAGTAGATTCTCATATATTCAGAATTTAGAACAACATCAAAAACTTACTCCTTGACATTTACTTTATACTTGAAAAGAGAGACATACTATAAAATGATAATAAATCAACATTTTTCACTGAATCCTAAATTATTAAATGTGTTGCTCTTAAGGGGTATTTTAAACTTTAACTAGGAGAAAAAAAATAAAACCCTGTGTGGACCAGAGGTCTGCAGAGTCTCCTCTCAAGATGCAGGGATGCCCCAGGCTCTGTGCTTCTCTCCGGTTGTTCTCTAGAAGCACAAAAACACCTTCTTCTATTCAAAGGGCTCATTTCAAAGCTGTGTCTTAGTCTAGCAGAAGTTTCCAACACCTTACACAGTGCTTCTTAGAGACTAATAAAGGCAGTGGAAACAAAACAGAAAATGCTGTTTAAAAAATGAATCAAGGGATCAAGTTTCTGGGCCAGACTGTCTTTTCTTGTCTAGGGATTGCTTTGGTCCTGCCAGCCTCACAAACAGCAGCAGAAACAATATGTTGAGACTGAAGTTTTGCCTTAAAATGAGCAACAAAGAACTTCTGCACAAATATTGAATTCCATGAACAGATTTCTTTTCTATTAACTGCTTCCAAAAAGTCATTTCACAGCAAGCATGTAGCATTAGCTCAGAATATCATTTGTCACACTGGACAATACCAGTGCTGTTATTGCCTTTTTTCCTCTTCTGCTCACTATAACTATGAATAAGATGTTAACTTGTCCTGTTTAAGTGTTGCTCCTATTTTTACTCCACAAGCACAAACAGAAATGTGCATAAATATGTACTTTTTTCTTTTTTTAAAATACAAAACTACATTTTGCACGGAGCTGAATGTAAAACACAGCAGGGATTCCATTATTGCACTTCCTGTGAAGTAATCAAATCATCTAGTCAGATATTTGTATTTTCAAACCTTCAGCAATTACTTGTATAGATAATTATTAGGCCAAGCATACTCATATCTGAGTACTTAAGTAGATCTTGAGGCAAATGCTTGGGAATCTACTTCCAAATTCTGTGCATGTGTACAAGGGCAGCTGTGAAAACCTTTCTGACAATGTGTGTACTTTGGAAGCTCTCTTTAGGGGTCACCTAGGATGCAAGGCTCCAAAAAAAGCAATTTGGATATGACTGTGTGTGTGACTCCAGAAAAAGACCAATCTAGGCTCATGACTGCAGAATCCACAATGAAGTTTAAATTTCTGAAAATACAACTCCTAAAGGCTCTGGAAGTGTTCAGAGATGATAACAGAGCAGTAATGGAAGAAATGAGAAAATCATAAAACCATGAGTATGATGCCTATTCACAGATGCCTGTAAAAATATTGAGCTATTATTACAGAATACATTTCTGACACAATAGCAGCATTTCTCTAACACAACATTTCAGGATTTCAAGTAAGAGTAGAATAATGTTATGTGTTCCTCTTGCAAATGTACAAGCTGCAAAAGGCAATATTTCCTCTACAGTGGGAGCAAAGTACCTGCTGCCTGTGGGTTTCTGAACCCTTCCACTCTGGGATAAAGAGTTTTGGTGAGAAAGAAAAGTTAGCTTTAACCTGACATGTAGCTAAACAACAGGTTTTCAATGTGGAAATGTATGAATGCCATAATTATGTCTACATGAGTTGCTCTAAGGGGGGAATAAAAGTAATCTCTGGTTAAGGAACTGAAGTCAAGAGGCGTAATGAAGATAAAACCTGACTCAGGTCTGGTTTTTAGCTGACCATGGAGGCACAATGTAATGAGGAATGCTCCCTTTCTGCACACTCTCATCAGATGTTAGTCAATCATAAAGAAAGGAACTTGGTAAGAAAAATGAAGTTTCCAAAATACAAGTTAATTAAAATAACAACCCCAAACATTTCACAGCCAGTGACACTAAAGTCAAGGTAGCTCATTCTGTGCATTAGGCAGTATCATTTCAATGGGCTGGGAGGGAAAGAGTATTTCAACAAACTAATAAAGAGATACAGATGATACAATTAGGTCAATAAAACCAGCAAGATGGGAGTTTCATTATCCTGTCCAATATTGCATACTGTGCAACCAAGTGTGTTAAATGAAAACTTTCAGCTACACAATTCCAGGATGTTAAAACCAACACAATAACAACATGCACTTGGATGCTAATAACAGCAGTATAAATAGACATAAATTTTAGCAATCAAGGCCACTAGAGTGCAGTTGCCATTAAATGCACAATAAAAAACCCAACTCAACGGAGTGGGAGCAAAAAGTAAAGCAGAGCTGCCTGGCTGCTCTGCAGGCACTGGCTGTGCTGATACTTTGTAGAGCTTTAACACATAAAATTAAGTACAGGCTTCTATTGCTGGACTCTCAGTGCACTTTCAGCTCCTCAAAAGTTTTTTTGGTGGTTTCACATTTGATGCTCAAGCTGAGCACTAGAACCATTCATTTTTACTAATACAGAAGCATTAATCCAAGGAACACAAAGGGATTAAGGAGGGATACATTTATGAAATGTATCACATTTTTGTGTGAGGCAGTCAACTAGTGTTTTAACTGGTGATAGCCCAAGAAGTCTCAATAGCAGCAGCGAAGTTTCCAATGTTAAAGATATATGTTTGTGTTCTGCCTTCTGTTAATGTTTTGCAGTATTTGGATTACTCGTACAAAGTATTAGTACAGATTATTATTAGAATAAAATCAGACACTATTAGCAATAATCACACTACCTGCACAGATGAAAGGCAGGACACCCTTGATAAAAGCAGCACTCAGGACAATTCCATTCCCTTTTCTAATTAGTAACAGGTTTTTTTATAAGCAATACTAATTTTTCTTGAAATTAAATGGTGCATATACTTCCAATAAAAGCAGAGATGTCCTTTTGACAAGTACTAAAACTTGCTGTGTCAGAGGAGAGATAGGAGATGAGGTCAACAATCTGTCTGAACAAACTTTGTAAAGCGTATTGGAAGAGCCTGCTTCTGGCATAGAAGAGAATCACTAACTGGATGCGTGGAGTCTTTCAGCTTGGTGTGCCGTTGGAAGCACGAGACTCCAATAAAATTAAATGGTGACAGAAGTTTCTTCTCTCTTTGCTAGGTCAGTTCTCCAAAACAGTAAATAAATGGCACAAGAGTCCTGTGATGATTCCCTGCACAGAGCTGAATTCCACCACCATTTCACTGAAATCAATGAGGTGAACACTTTCCGGGTGGTTTTGTATATCTAATCCAATATTAACCTCACTATTAAAGTCATTTAAAATATTAAATAATTCTGATGGGTTTTCATAATATTCAATTATTTCCTAAGATGACTTTTTAGATTTTGACTCATGACATGAGCCCACACCACTGCCACATTACACAGCATGGTGAAATGCAGAGAGATAAATTGCAGCACAGCTAATGAGGCATAGAAACCAACATCAGAACAAAAGTAAGCTCAGACAAAGATCACTTAGTTTGGCTTTGACTACTCTCTTAACCTCCTCTCTTCCTCTTCAAAACAAAAGAGAACTCTGTAGGTACTAACTGGCTGAAAAGAACCACTGTAATGATGAAGCATAGTTGCAGAGTACAGTTACTTGATAAGTCCTTCAGCAGAGCCAAGGACACACAGGAGCCACATGCAAGTGCAGGAAGGTATGAGCACACATTAACACCCTACAAACTGCTGATCACTGTAAATCCCTTTCATTATATTCTTTCCCAAACATTTTTCACCATTTTCAGATGAGAGATAAAAGGGAGCACACTACTGCCAAAATATTATTCTAACCTTGTCTCAATGGAATTAAACAATGATGTATTTAAAACACCAGAAATCATAGCAGTCTGTGTTTATAATTTCTATTGCATACAAGTCTCATTTCTGTTTGTCATTTCTTTCCACCCTAAACTTAGTCTTTCTAGACCCTCCCAAATGCTGAGATTTTGAAAACTCTGCTAAATTGTCTTTTCTGTACTAGGTACTCTCTGTAGGACCATCAATCATCCATATGTAGCCATTCCAAATACTAAAGATCAATTTATCAAAGATAAGGTCTTTTCTCAAGAGGCTAAGCTCAGAGAATGTGTGTTAAATATGGAAGGAAGAACAGTTTTATCATATAAAATATTAATTGGTTCACACATTCTTCTTTAAAATACAAGGGTCTGATCTAGCAAATCTAAATATTACACTGTACTTGCATAGAGATAAAAGCCAATACATATCTTCCTCAAATATGATGAAACTCAGATATCTGCTGTCATTCAAAAAGAAATTACTTGCTGTGTGGTTTCAGCTGTATCATGTTAAAATACATTATGGTAGGCTCCTATCACCCAAATGTAGTTTATCATACTAGAAATGTTTCACTACAAAAAAGAAATCTACAGAATTATCATGCTTGGGACTCCATGCTCCTGTACTCAATTCTTAGCAGATTTACAAGGCATTGGGGATGCTACTCAGAGTTAAATACAAGAAAGCTTTGCTTTGCTCTGCAGGACACATTGCTAATAGAAAATGAGAGACTACAACACCACAAAGCCTTTTAAAGAAAAAGGAGGATGCTTTTGTTTACTGGAATCCTTTGTAAATGGTCTTTTGAATTGGCAAGCCAGCTATGCCACTGACTGTCCATCTTATTCAAAGTCTGTCACAAGAAGTTAGAAAGGCAATGCAGCACAAGCAGCTTGGCAGTACCTAGGTGGAGAGAAGAAGCATGCTGTCTTCCACTGGCAGACTGGTGACTCCTACTCCCGACACAAGCAGCTAAGTGTGAGATCATCTTCAATGGTGAGAATACCACATCCTGCACCCAACAAGTTAAGACCATTTTGTTTTTTACTTCTTTTCTTTTCCCAGAATTATACACATAGTTGGATATTCATAAGAGTCATTTTCTTACTGCTTCATCTGTGCACTGGCACTGACTGGACAGACACAAGTATGACCAAAGGCTAGCAAAGATCTCCACAGGGTGCCTGTGTAACTTAGATTTGCTACAAAGTGTATTCTATAGTGGGCATGCAGGTCTGGAACCATCAAAACATGGTATTCAAAGTTACACAGCAAAGTTATAATCTAGGCTTGTTACACTGGTGATACCATACCATCAAAGGTGTAAGGACCCACATGCTGAGGCCCTGGGGTTTGACTTGCATACAGAAAGGGCACTCTGCTGCTAGTCATCCTCTCAGGGCAAAGTCTTCTGTGGAAAATGTCTGAAGTGAGAGTCAGTGTTTCAAGTTGTTCTCCAGAGTGACATTTAACAAGCTGTCAGGATGACTTAAAAATAGTACAGGAACTACAGAAAAAACAAAGTTCTGATTTGCTTGTTCTGCTTTCCCTGCTGTGATTTTATCAGGATTTGGCCAGCCTAATTTAGCTTTGCTAGATGCCAGAAAATGGCATGTTTTTGTTTTAATTTTGTTTCTTGGCTGCATTTCCCAAACTAATCCACCACTAAGCATCCACCAATGACTGACTCCAGCAGTTGACTCCAGATGCCAGTGCAGGAGTCCCAGCTCCTGCTCTCACTCCTGCTGGAGGTGGCAATGTGGCCACATCAGGCTATGCATTTGCCTCCTTGTGCTTCCAAGGCCACATTTATAAAAGCAAGTTATAGTTCCTGCCCAGGTTATACTGAAGGAAAGTTGAGACCTTTATAAATGATTAGAACTAGAAATCATGGAAATATTTTTGCCTGAAGCGCTAAGCTTTTCTTTTGTTTGAAGGAAATGCCTAAAAAAAACCAAACAAAACTAAAACATTTGCAACATAGAAATTGAAGCTGAGATATCTTCAGACTGGCTCACACTGCTTTCAAGACAGACATACTCCTCCAGCTGAAGCAAGGGTTGTTTTGTCTGTCTGAAACTAATCCAATCAAGTTAAAAATCAAGCTTTAACTAGTACAGACAAAATGAGAGTCATCAAGCAGCTCTCCAAAATGCAGTGCAATATTTTTTTTTCTTCAAGTGCTTGTCCTTCATTATGTTGCTTAAGTCTTAATGTTCAGACATAACAATAGCATGGTTTTGAACAGGATTTGAGATTACTGGAAATAGAGAGGTCGTTTGGAAAATGTCACAGCCTTGGTAAGAAGCACCAGGGCTGCCTGAAAACACTCAGGGGCTTATGGAAAGATAAACTTCCATATTTTGAATTCAGCAAAACACAAACACTACTGCAATTTGCCATCAGCAAGCAAAACACAACTCTTACACTTTCTGAAATACCAAACAATTGGGGTTTATTTACCTCAGGTGACAAAGAAGCCAATAATTCATCATTCCTGAGCAGTGCAACACTGTGGCTCCTACAATACTTAACAAAAGCATTTGCAGACAGTAAAGTTATCAAAAGCAACCTTCTCCAGAAGGAAGGGGTGGATGTTTCTGCAGGGCACCATTTGAGGATACCAGCTTTCTTATTTACAAGGCTGGCTGCTGCTGAGTAGCCCTGACACTCAAGTCCATACGTGTGCTAACGGTGAAGCTGAGTGTGCATTGAGAACTGCCATGCTGAGATATTACCCAAGCTGCAGGAGACTGTTAAACCAGTTATAGGAACACCAGAGCTTTCAGGATCACCAATATTTCACACTTCCCATGCACCTTTCTATATGAACAGAGTTCAAGCTAACATTCCACATGAATTCCTGACTCATCTAGGCAGAATTCGAAAATATAGGACTCTGCTCTGCAATATGTTTTTCTCTAATTCAATATTAAATTAAAAGCATTCACATGCACAATAAAACAACAAACAAATGAGAATCAACATGTTGGTCAAAAATGATTGGCCCCTAAGAAACCTGCCTTTTTCACCACCTTGCAGCATTCAATAGCATCTGTTTTCCCTTAAAGGGAGAAGCATATTAATGAGAAGTGGGGCTTTCAAGAGCTNCCCTTAAAGGGAGAAGCATATTAATGAGAAGTAGAGCTTTCAAGAGCTTTGATTCTTGCTAATTCATCTTACAGGAAAAGAAATTTCAAAAAATCGATTACTTACATGTAGGATTTCAGGTTGACCAGAAAACCCAATAAATCAACCTCTCAGACTAAAAGAAAAAAACCACCAAAACTATCCTGAGATATTTTGATATTGACACATCTTCTTAGTTTTAGAGAAACAGACTCTGCTTTTGTAGTTAAGATGAATAAACATGTATCAGTGCAGAGAATAAGTTTAAAAGATACATGTTCAGAAAATATTAAATCTCCACTCCAAAAAAACAAAATATTTAGGATTTGATTGGGAAAGGCTGAATATGTGGCAGTTTAAGGCAGAAAATCTTTCTTGTAATCTTAAAAAAGTGTTTTCCTCTTTCTTCCATGAGGAATGATATAGATCTACCCAGTTTCAGTCCCCAACACAACATCCATCTTTCCATCCCCAGCAGCCACTGATTCCTGGGATACTATTTGTGTCCAAAGAGCTATGCACACACAGTTGCAACATATGAGCTCCTGTCAGAAAAACAGTTCTCCCCAAAGTGAAGAGAGCAGTCCAAAGGAAAAAAGTTATTAATAAATTGCATAAATATCTTTTGCCCTCCACAGATTAACTTTCAGCAAATCTCTTGTAGCCTCATCTCTCTGAGAAATGGCAGGGGAAATACTAAGCTGGTCTTTAGCAGCTTCCTTCTCTCATTATAGGTGTTTGCAAAGAGAGGAAGGCAGAAGCAGGACTTTCCTCCTGTAAAGACTTCATTATACTTAGAGATATACTTTAGAGATTTTTATCATTTTCTTGTATAAAATAGCTATTTAAAAAAAAGAAGGCTTAACAGGTTTATTATCCTTAATACTAGTTTAGAAATGGTCATTAATAACTACTTGTATGAAATCAATACAAATTGATTATATTCCAAAATTATGTTTGCCCTCCCTCGAAAGTTCAGTTGCCAATAGTGCTGTAAGAACAGAGTATCCTTTTCCTTTCCATGTAGCTGCAGTTCTTGGATGCTGCTGCAGTGTGGTGCAAATACAGGCATGGAGTAAACCTGTAAAAGGCCAATGGTTGTTACCTAAAGGAGAATTCAAAAACTGAACTCAAAGTAGAAAACAGGCTTACTACTTAGGCTCAGACTGAAAAAGCAATTGAATTGTTTATAGTATAAACATACATCAAATTTCTAGTTTATAGGCAAAGCTTCTGTTTCTGTCTTCCAGTTTGCCTTTTTGTATTATGGTATTTCCATTCAGTATATTCTTCAATGTCTTGACCTTGACTCCTCTCTTAGGACAAAGACGAAAACTATTCCCAAAGAATTTACAAAATAGTTAGGAAGCAGAATATAACTGTACAATCAGTTTGCTGAAGGAACCCTAACAGTCAGTCCCTTGGTATTTTCCAGTATTTTCTGAGATCAAATTCTCTTGTAACAATCCTATTTTTACTTTGATAAGACGCTGAAGAGCATTGCTTGGTCATCATCCAGCACTGTATTTCTTTTCATGTATCAAATTCCATCTGTGACTGTTCTCCAGCTGCATTCAGACTATTCTTTAGCTAAGCAACCTGGAAATATTGCTTCCCCCCCGCCCTTTTCCTTTTTCAGTCTTTTCAGTTCTGTGCCTATCTAAACCTTCTTTGGTAAAATCTAAAACTACCCCAACCCTGTCTTATTCCTTGCACCATCACACAGGTCAAATTATTTAAATGCTCCTTCACACTCAAGAAAAGGTTTGTGAACTTGTGTTGCTGAGTTGTTCCCTAAAAAACCAAGCCTGACCTCATTTCTCAGTGAGCACTTCCTCCCCCTCCCACCTTCACATGCATCTGGCCTCCTGTTCAGCTCTTTAGTGATCCATGGCTTCCCAAACTGACAGCAGCTACCCACATCCCAGTTCCAAAGACATAAACAAAGATGTCTCCATGTAAACCCCAAACCTGACCTTGCTGTTCTGCCTGGTTCTTTGAAACCTTACCTGCCAAGAAAACCCTGAAAAATTCAAGGATTCTGCTTGTGTAGTTTCCCAGGTAAACTTCTGCTGTCCCTTCTGCTCACAGTAATAGACCTCAACAGAAAAGTGTTACCCATTTTTGTATATTTGAATAAATCCTTTCTCAGAACATTCCAGAAGCATATCTAGCCTTCATGCATAATTGAGAAAATGGATTCATTTACACATGCATGGAGGATGCTGCTGCTTTAGAAAGCACCTTCTTGCATATGGAAAAGAGAAAACTGGGAGAGCTGTCAGACATGGTTTTCTCTCATCTTGTTATTCTCATATAACCACTCTGAAACAAAGAATTAGAAAGCAAAATTCTTCAAGCCCAAAGTATGGAGAGGAAATGTGTGCAGGAAATATTTTACTTTTAAAAGTTCTAGAAAGCAATTTGCATACCTTAAATCTGTAGACAGCCCTGCACAAACTGCATTTCCTTCTCCTTTGAAAGCAGCTGCTTTCTGCTTTCGCAAGCCAGCCTAATAAATTCCATAGCAACCCAGTGAAATGCACAAATAACAGACCTCAATAAGTCACAACAAGATATTTGAGAGCCATGGAGAGAAAGAGGTCCCAGAGGTGCTATGAAATCCCTGAATTCTCAGGATACTTATCACCCAGTGTTTGCTCTGCTTCTTCCAATGATCCGGATTCAGTCTGTGTCTCAGTTGCCTCCAAACCCCCTTTTCCTCTGCCACAATACCACTCACTGCTCTACAGGACTCCACAGTCCCCAAAAGGGGAGGGCTTGGGGTCTTTTCTAATTGTCACATCATCACAGGTGGCTGTATGGAGTGACAGGACCACACAAGAGGCAGTGAAGCACTCATCAGAAAACAAGCCTAAGTATAACCAAGATCTTCCCTCTCAGTACATCTTGTGGCCCACTTCAAGAACAAGACCCATGAGCCTTCTGTAGGAACTGGTACAGAAACCCCACCACTTCTACACAGCCAGAATGGTCAACTCTTTCTTGCCAGGATTAGCAGTAGCTATGTATGTTTGTTATAAAAATAAATTAAAAATATAAAATAAACTCTGCTATTCACATCAGTAACACTTAACATTTTCTTTAAGCCCATATGACATATCCAGTTCATACAGTAACAGGCATTCATGAATCTTCTCACAGTAAAAGAGTTATAAGAAAAGAATATTTTTGGTTGCAAACCCTATTGAATTTTTAATTAAGAGTTGTGTGAATATTTATTCTATCTCAACCTCTTGAAACTCCCCACTTAGCTGCAAGAAAGAAATACATATTTAGATATGCACACTATCTGGTCCAGCTAAGTCAAAGAAACTGAACACAAATAATGAACATTTCAGTACTGAAATTATTTCTTAGGGCACTAAATAACTGATTGTTCTCTAACAGCACTGTGCATTGTCAGGGATAAACCCTGGCAGAAGACTGTTGAGGTATCCTGAGGAAAATTCCAGGACCTTCTGTCCACTTGGAAGGTTGCAACAGCCTGGGAATGTCAATACATCCTCATCTCATCATGCTAAGGGCAGGGTGCAAGAGGAAGGCCAGGCTCTAACAATGGTTTCCACATGTCTGTGCTGCCAAAAAGTTTAGGAACAAACTCCATGGATGATGTAGGTGGGGAGCTGGGAATACAGTGAGAGGACACAGGCAGGAGCCTGGCAGGCAGGCTCAGAGCCAGCCAGGGCAATGCTTGCTAGGGCACCTGCTGCAGAGGAGGAGCCTTCAGGGGGATCATGCCAAAAGCATGCAAAGGCTTTAATTTCCAATTAGAACACAAAATCCTAAACAGCTATAACATAACTCTTCAGATATAAAATGCAAATCTTCTGATTTGAAAAGAAATCCTGCCTCCCTTCCCACCCACTATGTCCTTGTGAAATTGCCCTTCCAGCTTTGCTTTCCAACACACCTGCCAGAGCTCCCCAGGCTGATGTGTCCCTTTTGGTCTCTACAGCCCTTTTCTGCCTGGCAGAAATCTGGTTTTCCTTCACCCATTGCCACATGCACTCCAATCTCATCCCCTGCACGTGCATCTGCTGCTGGAGTTTGTCCTACACCACACTGCTGTAGGATCTACTCAGGAGGGCAAGCACTCCAGCTGTTACAGGAGGTCTCTCTAGCCAGGCCACAGCTCCCAAGTGCAAGCAGACCCATCAAACATTCCTGACATCCCAAATGCTTGTCCTTGGAAAATTCAGAGCAGAGGAAGAAGAGCATCGCTCATACTGTAAAGAGCCAACACAGTGACAAGAAACCACTGGCCCCTTATATTTCTAGCACTAGGTCAGGAAACTGAGCCAGAGATTTTAGGAAAGAGCAGCAATTAATCTGCATTAGTGGCACACAGGCAGAAAGACCAGCTCAGTGGCAGCACTGTAACACACAGATCGTTGTCTGGTCATGACCGGTCCCATCTGAAAAAAAGCAGAGCTCTGCCCTTACAGAAGAATGCCAGCATGCTCCTGCTGGGGAGCTGGCTCACACCTCCTGCAGCTCCATTCCCACTTTGGCCCTGGGAGAGTCCAGGCTCATCACCTTCAAGGCAGATGTGATAGCTCCAATGGCTAAACCATGTGTGGTTTACGTGATTTATGTTTTCATTTTCTCTACTCCTCTGACAAACTGTCAAGATCCTCCTTCATCTGATCAGCAAATGTTTAGGAGCACACACAGGCAATGTTTGAAACTACTGATTGACCTGCTAGAAATCAGATTACTTATTAGCATTGTTCTGAAAAGTAGTTGAGAATTTCAACTGTAAAGGCAAGTTTTTCCTACCTCTCCTGGTGTTAACTATATTAAGTACAGGATTAAGAATGGGAAAATACAAAGACGTAAATGAATATACTTCTTAGGAAAAAAACCAAGCTTTTCCTCATTGTGTTTTGTTCTAGGAACTAGCAGAAATCCAACCCCATTGTGCTTTTACCTGTCATTTTTACTGGAAGGTTTTATTAGCTCAATTAGTAAAGCTATCCATACCGAAATTGCTCTTTCTGTCATTACTTTACAGCTCTTGAACATAAAATTCAGAAGGCAGAAAGATGCAATTTATGGCAAGCCTGAGAATCTTTCAGTCTTTTACCTTTTTACCATGCACTAGGTAGTATATATAGATTCTTATTCCACAAAACAAGCTGTGGCAACAGACTCCTGCAGAGCTTGGCTGTACATGGGGTAGCTGCAGCAGTCAGTTCATCCTCAGATGTAGAGCCCCCTGAGGATACATAGACATTCAGAGCAGCACAGCAAGTGCTTGGCAGCTGAGCCCCAGCTCACGTGAGCTTGTGCATGGGACAGAGGATGTGCACAGATCCACTGAGGAGCGTGGCCACCAGGCATGTGTCTCAGCAGGTGGGGACCACACACAAAAGCATACAGGCACAAAAGCAGCCTTACAGAAGCAATTAGTTAATGACTTGATCATGTACTATTCCTGCCTTGCTGCAACAAAGTAATCTCATGGAATAAAGCAGCCTCTAAGTGCTTCTGTCATTATTATTGTTCTATTAACACACTCTACCTTTTATTCTGCCTGAAATATTGACTTATACCTTTCCTTACGGGTAGTTTTAAGATATGAGTGAACTATTATCACTGCATTATCTGAAATGGACCAAACATTTTCTATCCAGTCTTCACCTCTTCAAGAAAGAGGCACTTCCACTTGGATATAATCAAGTGCTGTGGCTGGGAGGGATCTTTGCCCTGGTTGCAGCTAGAGACTCAGAGGGAAGCAGGCTCCAATGGTTGCCTACCTGGCTGACTGCCACGTTTAGTGCACAGCATCAGTCAGGAGCAAGCACCTGACATTTTCAGAAGCTGTGCTTTGCAACTGCAGATACTGAGCACTGAAGACCTTCCTTACATTTTCCTGTAAGCCCACCAGCAAAGTCAGAGAGCTACAGCTCAGGAAAGGACATTTGTTTGTTCTCACTTTCTCCTTCTTTCCAAATCCATTCTCTTGTAACTTTGTACCCTGTCTAGGACAGTAGGTTGAAGGATGTAAGCCAACAACTCCCAGTCTTGGTGCATCCCTACAAACACAATTCCTACAAGCACTGCATTTCAAGAACGAGCTTCCAGGAGAAGTCTGAATGGTGTTAACAGGGTTATTCAAGATGTCCAAAAGTGCCAAAATATTACTAAAGAAATCAAAAGAGATAAATCAGATGAGTCAAACTGGCCTTTGCTAAATACATATACCTCTGCAGAAAACAAGGCAAGTACAGGGGAAGCATTCAATAGTGTAGTGTCATATTGTTAGCAGTAGTTACCGTTATAGGATAGAGGTCAGCACCAGGATCTGTGAATTTGCCTATCTTTAGAATAAAGAGGCATTTCAAATATTGTATATACACTGTATATGTAAATACTGACTTTCAGTAACACAGCTTACATGAAATAGGTATTCATTCTGTATCTCTTTAAGAAATGCTGGTGCAAAATACAGTCAAAACCATCTCTATCTGAGGTCTAAAAATCTTCTGTTGGTGAACTGACATCATTGCTGTTTCTATAAAGTGTGAATCAACTTCCCACACCTCAAATCAGCAAATTACTGTATCATTCCTCTTGTGTTTGTCATTCAGAGCACTCCATCCAGCAGAGGAGAGAAAGCATTTGTTTCTGTGACAGTGGCTGATAATGAGTATACTTGTACCAAAGCATAAGGGTCAGTATGTATCCTGTTCCAGGGAGACTCTTACACACCTTTTTGGCACAGAGCAAATGGAGAACGTGCTTTTGCTGCTATTACCAAATCCATTCCTGCAAATGACTGTAGTTCCTCTCTTTACAGTGTGATTGAAGGGAAAAGATCAGGTCAGTACTCTCAGCATGGCTAGACAAAATCTGTATTACAACAATACAAGAATTATTAATATGATACAGCACTAGAAAGCATCATGTTCCTGTGTATCTCACATTATCATCTACTGTGCTATACTGTAATGAAGACAGGTCAACAGCTTCATTTCACTAAACAGATCAATCCATGATGATGAGGCAATTTGTATTGCATTATTCCAACTGGGTTTTGTCTTCTATAAGTTGGTTGTGACTATTTGAAAACCGTGTGTACATCTCTAGAATGGTGAGCAGAAACACTAGTCCTCTATGCAGCAATTTGTTTTCTATTATACAACATTTGTGGAATGCCTCTCATTAAACCATAATTCTGCACCGAAATCAAATCAGTCATTTTCCTACGCTGAATCTACACATTTTCCTATCAGTGCCTCTGCTTTCAGAACCACATTTCAGAAGAAGGTTAATTCTGTCAGCGATTTATATCATGTTATTCTTATTAAGAAATGGGTTTTAAAAGAGAACAATATCAAAGACTTCTATTGTCAAAAGCTGAAGAGCTGATGGGAACACGGAGCCCCATTTCTAACTCAGAACTACACACTTAAATTGACATAGCGAGTGCGTTAGCAAAACAAAACAATTCGGGACAACACAGATTAGAGAACAAAAGAGATAGAAAGAATTGATTAATTCTATTGATTGAGAGCAGCACCACGTGCATTTAACACTACTCCAGAAATAAGACTCTTCCTGGTTTAGAATTTTCATGTCTAATGAAAATACCATTACCTTAAGGACCAACATACACTGGGAAACCAAAAGCCATCATCTCCAAATAGTATGAAAAACTTCCCTAGTCAGTTGAGACTACATATTTGAGCAGCCTTTTCTGATATAGAAGAATAATAACCATATAGGTAAGCTGATATTAGACTTGCTGTAATTAACAGCCTGATTTTGAAGAGAACAGGTGTTTCCATGGGGCAGTTCTACTTTTTTCCTCTTCCTCAAGTGTTCATGCAAAGTGGCAAAAAGCATGTCCCCAGGAAGCAGTAATGTAAAATACTGCTTGCCAAATTCTTCAGATAAAAAAAACCCCTGCACAATAAACCCACATCCACAATGACTAGATGATCTTTAGAGTCTCTTTTTCCCAGGATCACCACCTTCATCCACCTCCTTCAGAATGCCTCTGAGACAGTCACATCTTCAGGCTAGGTTTCTGACTACAAACTATCACTATGTGTGTAAAAACAGGGGACATTTAGTGCAGTTAAGGACAGAACAAGCTCACCGTTTGGTCTGGAGCTGCTAAGAGAAAAGGGAAAGTGGGGTTTCAGAGACTAAATGAAATTTAAGCTACTATCACATTCAGTTAACTTTCCTATGAGCCCATTCTTCAGTCACTCGAATTCATGGCCTAAGATATTTAAACAGCCATTTACATTAAAAAGTCAGGCTATGAATTGTAGGAGCAAGGTACAATCATAGATTTGCCTCCAGCATCTCTGCTGCACAAGCTGTAACCTCTGGCAACAGGGCAGAGCAGGCAGCTGGGAGCAGCAACAGCTGAGTCACTGCAGCTCCTTGCTTCAGCACTTATATGTCATTGCTATAAAATATTTTTAACTAGGCCAAAAAATACACCAGGATCATGACTGGTGTCATACAAGGGTCTTGTGGATAGAGCTAGCAAAATTTAAGACAGCAGGTATTTAAAGAAATAGAACTGAAACTGCAGCATCCATTGTCAACTAAATCTCTTGCTGTGAATAAAAATCAATGATAATCTTGTCTCTAACTTTTTAGGATGTGTTCAACAGACATATTACAAAGACTCTGAAAGGTAATGGAGCCTGGAATATGAGCTTCATCCTTAAAATGATATGCAATGTAATTATGCATAATGTGCTTCTACTGTGTTACAAATTTACAGGAGAAGTTTGACTTCTGTATAATTGCTTATTTGACATTAGTGTCTGTGTAACTGAAATCATATTGAGCATTCAGCTTGTCAAATATTTTGTGGTTTTCCACCTGTGAAACATTAGAATTGGCCTGACTCTTTCACATTAATCTAACCCAAGTAAAATGTCCCTTCCAATCTTCCTGGCTTCAGGTATTGCTTTCAGCCACCCACAGGGGCTGAATGTACCAGAACCTACACTGTTACCATGAGAAGTAAATGTCCTTCTCAAGGACATGAGGCATGACCTGTACACCAAATCCAGAACAGAGAGAAATGTGTTTCTCAGCATTTCCACTGCATTAGAGGAAATCTCATTGCACGTGGGTGGTATTTACCCAATTCAAAGGTAAAATAAAGAGTAAGAAAGGAACCAAAGTTCCACCTCTAGGACATGACTTCATCACACACGCACATATATGATCAGTATTCCATTGCCCTGGGCACAGGATTTCCTCTCTTACATATTCTACTTTTGTCATAATAGTGATTATTTGTGTTCAGTCAGTACGAAGAGCTTGCAGCAAAATGGTGCTACATAGAAGCTTGAGGCAAGCTAAAAGAGCATCTCCAACCAAGCATTAGCTCCTTCTCACCAAGGGATCCTCTTAATGAATGCACACTCTCCTCATAATAGAGTTGAGGATCAAATAAACTGGTATTTTCACCTCCTGTCAAAGATGAACATACCCACAGCACCCACTATGACTTTGCAGGGCTCTTTTCCCTCCCAGTAACAAGTGTTACAGCCAAGAGGCTCTGAGCATTGGTATGAGTGCACTATACCACCAACGTAACCAGGCTATAAGTATTCTGAATTCTTATTTGAATGCATTGCTACACTGGTAAGGGATTTCTATTTTAAATTAAAAACAAGGACAATATGAATAAAGATGATTTTGAATTCATAAAGATGAATTTGTTTGGATTAAGGGAACAAGCATGCAAAAATCTGACACAGCTAAGCTTCAGCTATCTTGCAGCAAAAACAAAGCCAGCCTCACAAAATCACTGGAAACCAGTTTAAAAAAGACAGTGCAAAGAGAAGATTGAAAAAGGTGAAAACCAATAGCAATGAAGGTTAAAACCCAATCCACATACTCTGCCTTTTCATGCACATAGCTCACTGTGCAGAAAAGATTATCTCCCACCACTGGAACAGCTCAGTGCCTCAAGGAAATGCAAAACAATTACTACTGCAGAATAAAAAAGACCCCAGGATATGAGGAGGAATACTTTCCCAACAACAAAAGAAAAAAAGAAAACTAGGAGGAAAAGCCTTACTGCATACCAATGAAATCATACAGCAAAAGGACATCACATCAAGAGGGACAAAGACATAAACATAGCCACACAGACCTGGGGTGAAGTGAGGTAATACAAAGACTTATAGATCCAAAGTCTCCCAAGAACAATGAAAGTATTCTTCTGAGCTAAAATCTTGCCCACTGGAGGAAATGGCCCCTGCAAAAAGCCAAGGAACATTTCATTAAGAAGCACCTGTGCCTCACACACAAAAAAATTAGTTTCATAATGCAGAGCAGCAAAGGAAGGGCTGATTCTGATTTTTCATTGTTGTTACAAATTACAAACTATTGCACAGCAGCCACTGAAATTACTGTATAGAGACAAAAACTCTGCAGATGTAAAATGAAGTTCAGACTCAAGAGGAAACACAGACTCCCTATTTTTAATCCTCCTGCAGCAGAAGGCCTTTTGTTATTGACACAAGGAAGGAAAATACAAACAGCAAATCAATTTTATCAATTTTTTCAATTTTTCAGGTTATAATTAACATAAAGCCATTTCCACATCTTTTTTTTTTTTTCTTTTTCTTTTCCCCTTGATTTCATCAGTGTGTTGGTGCTTATAGCACATCTGCCACTGATCTAACATCACAGGATGAATATTTTAAGGAAGAGATGACACACAAATGGGACCTCAAAGGTTTTTTTTCTCAGGCAGGTGAATCACATAGTGTATAAATAACTCTGTCAAGAGAATATCTCAGCCTTGCTGTGAAATCACATAGCAGGGGCAGAAAGGTGGGGAGCACAGCAGTAGTTACCAATGCACATGCAGTTCTCTGTCCCCCCAGGTCATCTGTAACAGCTTTCCCTCTTTCAAGCAGCAAAGCTGAGCATGAAGGCAGAAGAGAATGTCCTGTTGCCAACTGCAGACAGCAGGCTGTGTGAGAATCCATTAATTCTATGTCAATCTGCAAACCCTAACTGTGCTGAGGGTTCTCTTGGGTGTCCACATGCCAGTTAGAAGCAATCCTATGAAAAGGGAGAGAGCTATCTACAAAGTTGGTGAGAAGTGGTGGTACATATCCCACTTGGTGGGATATCCCTGCTCTCAGACACACCACAGCCTTTACCTGTCCCACACTGAGGAGCCAGAACACAATGAATAGAAAGTCAAGATCTTTGCAATGGTGGCAGCAGAGGCACAGCTTTTCCAGAAGGCATTCATGGAAGCACATAGACACCTCTGTCTGCAATAAATACTGCTTTGGGGAACAGGCTTCTTTATAGGTAATGAAACTTATACAACAATATCAGTGACATTAAACTACATATACCTTAACTCATAACCTCATATGAAAATTAAGACATACATGCACACATTGTTCAGCTAAGATCTTCCTTGTACTTTGACTGTATTTAGACCTTACATCCAAGAAGAAACAAAAAACCCCAACCATTTAGGCCTGTCCTCAGCACTGCACTTGCCCAAATCCTCTAGAGTGCAAAGACTAGGGAAATCCACTTCATCTCTGAGACAGACACACCACTGCCACCTTTAGTACAGTATTGTCTCAAATCTTGGCATGGCCAGGGAGTCACCTGTAGCAGGTGGCTGTCATTCTCTCCTGGGTGGAAAGAGTGCTCCTTTACATCACATCATATGCCATGCAGAAATTATACCAGGGCAGCATCAGAAACCATGTCTTGACAAACCCTGCTCTCTTCCACTGTTTTGCCATTGACTTTGTGGTAACTGTGACCAGGTTTCCAGTATACCAGGAGTTAAAATAATCTAAAGTAAAATCAGAGCCTTCCATAGACAATTTCTACCTGTCTTCCACTGAATAGTGTAATTAACTTGCAACAACTGCAAGAGTTCTGCAGCCACACTTCCTTCAGCAAACTATTTGCATGCAAAACAGAAGATCACAATACTCTCTACAACCTCATAGAAATATGCAGCATATTGTATATCTTACACTGATCCAGACAATGCAAAAATCATGTGTAACAACTTTAAATAGTTAAACATTCCTAAAAGGCATTTTCTCTCAAATTTTCTTATCCTTTTTTTCATCTCTGCTTATGGAGTATGTAATGTTCAACTCATTGCAAAGTATGTTTCTGCAAATGCTCACTTCTTGCCAGAGGAAAAAGCATAATGCTCAAAATGAAAAACAAACAAACAAACAAAACCCCAGACTAAAAATAATCACATGTCCCTGTGGGAGTGATCTAGTGATCTAGATATCTAAAGAGATATTGTATCTCTCCTTCTTATGATGGTGGTAGCTATACTCATTTCTTGTAAACATTTTCATTTTCTTCCGTCTTTTTATTCTCTTTTGACAGAGGTGATAGCTAAGGTCAAGTCATCCACTGCCTAATGAAACTATACTGTCTCAAAAACAAACCAACCAACTTTTCTCTGGGTAGCAACAGTTATTATTCTTCTTTTGCCATCTCCTTTGCCTTCCTCTATCCTCTCCATCTACAAGGCAGATATTGTTGCCATTTTCTACTTTATTTTACATTCATGTAATTCAAGAACTCTGGTAAGGAACAGAAAAAAGATACTAAAAAGCCCCACACGATATTTTTCTTTTTACTTGATTTTTATGGAGAAAAAAAAAATTGGCTACTACTTACTGTCATCAGATTAACAACACAGCAAAACATTTTTAGGATTGAAATGAAATTTAACTTCTCTGATGTACGTCAGGAGGTATTTGTGCCACGTGGACCATCTGTGCAGTCAATGGCAGGCTGGGCTGCCAAGGCTGCACTCTCAACCATGCACTGGGAGGTTCCTTGCAGCCATGGTGCCAGCAGGCATGCATGATCTCACACTACATCCTATCTGAGGAGCAGGAGAGCTGGTAGCACAATACTGTCTTTCACATTTATCTCCCTTTCATGGGTGCCAGTCTAATGTCTGTGAATACAAATGAAGGGATATGATGAAAATAAGTTTGCTTGGCGTTGAGAGTCAACTGTGAATGACTAACAATCAATGAGTAAACAGCAGTGGGTGTTTGAGTACATGGTCTGCATGTTTGGATTTTGAAGGCTAAGCTGTCAATGCATATTTCTATCCCCTTGGCTCCCTACAAGAGGATAAACATTTCAAAGTAAGCATTATCTTTCTCAGTATTTGTTTGCGTGGTGCCCTAGCACAATAGGGCTCTGCTCTCCAAGCAGCTCTTAATGCAAGGTTCACCATCTATTTCCTTTTATAATAACTACTAAAGACTACTGTGTTTCCTCCAAGAGAGATGTTTGTTGAAATTCAGTTTCAGAGATGAGTTGAAGGCAAGTGAAATTCTTAAAGAGCACTTCAGTTGTGAATAGCAGTCACTTTGCCTTACACCCTTGAAGATACATCTTCCTGAGTTACAAGTGATCCAGATTCTAAGCTGAACATTTACTTTTTGAAATGAGTGATTTTGAAGAGTAAGGATGTCCCTACAGAATTAGACCTTAGTGTGTCTTTAAATTGAACATTTTAGGCAGGTTGGCTCTCAGAAGCACCTTTTTGGACATATTACAATATTTAAATCAGGGAGAGGAGGGAGACAAAGTGCAAAAAAGGAAAAGAAAAAGACCTGCTTGTCAGTCTGTCCCAAGAACAACATGAACAACGCTTTTGAAACAAAGACAGCTCACTGAGGTTGCACCTTCAGGGTGCACCTGCAGAGCACCTTACAGCTAAGCATCCAGGAAAATTCCTTCTGTTGTTCCACCACTGTATTTCACACCAGACCCTGGAGAACAGCATTGCCCTAGGTACATCGTGGTGAATTCAGAGATCACTGAAGACTAATGATTGATATGAAACCAAATAAGAGGACAGAAATAGTCCCCAGATAAAGGTAACACTCACTTCTTGTATGCCTTAGAGTCACTTGTCTAGCTGAGACAGCTCAAAAAGGATCAGTGCAGAGTCACCTGTAAAGGCAGTTTCCACATAGTGGGCACCTGGTCTACTCTCCCTGCATCTGAACCCACCAATTCTTTTCATGCAGCAATCAAACAATAATGGATTTGTTTTCACCTGTTCAGACTGAGATGGTGATTGAAAGAGATAAAACTGCATCCCATCACAGGTCTTCACAGCCAGCTATAGGCTTTCATCTTGCAGACACTTTTTTATTTTTTTAATTTGGTAAAAGGAAAGTTGGGATCTATAAAAACTTTAAATACTTTGCATTTTCCAAATAGAAACTTCCCAGTCAATCTATCATAGATTTCAGCCTCTTGATCTTTTCTTTGTGTCTCATGGTAAGACTCAATGCCAAGAAAGATTTCTCTTAAAGGGCCATTTTATAAAAATAAGCAAGGGGATTTCATTCCCTAACTTAAAATTAGAAATGCATTATTGATGGGGTCATTAATTATATATTTTGGATCCATAACCAAGATTTGAAGAAAAGCACAACATTTGAACATACATAATTGCTATTACACTGTACAATCTCTTTCTTATTAAACACAGACCCCATTTCCTCCTTGTATGAATATTTTATTCCGAATACGTGTTCCAGTTATTTGGTAATATCTTCTATTCCATTTTAATCCTTATTTTAAATGAAGCCAACTAAGACGTAAAGATCTTCTACTGATATAGCCTGGTTCTATTTCTAAATGAAAATAAATTTGAAGTGCAATGTCTTGAAAAAAACCCTCCCAACTCCCTCAAGGGCTCAAAATCACAGGCAGGGGGAAGTGTAGGCACTTCAGTCCTTGACTGCATCTTCCACTCCTCTGTAAGTCACAGGGAAGGGTCTGCCCTGCCACGGCTTGCAGAGTTGCTGCCAGCTCAGATTATTCACATTATTGCAAGTTTTGGCATGGAAATGAGTTGGTTTGTATCATTTCCATTGGCTCTGTGTGTTTGCATTCATGCACACAAACATGTGCATCCTTTCCTCTCAGACCAGGAGCAGAAAAGGGAACCTCCACCAAGTTTGCAGTCATCCTGAAGAAACGTTATTGCTGTCTAAGTGCATGCTTGCTCTAAGACTCCAGGGAGATTCATCAAAATAGAATCCAGAACAGCCAACACAGAGGAGCATGGAGGAAGATTATAAAGCTTTGTGGACATACATCCCAATGTTTTTCCCTGATGTGCTACCACGTGCCTCAGGAACTTTTTACAGCTCTGGCCAAAATCCTTGCAGGAGGGGACAAGCTAGGTGAGCCAGGGTGCACAAGAAGCAATGCATGTGCAGGGCCAAGGGGCTGTGGGTCAAAGCAGCCATAATTTTCCTCAGCTTCATTAAGTTCCTTGTCTGTGCCAAAGACAGCTCTTCCTGCCATGCACATTAAATGCATCAGCTGTGAAGTGAATGACAGTGTATGTCAGGCTTTCTTCACATGAAATTACTCTTGCATTAAAGGATCTTTGGCATTTTTTTTTCCTTATATGGAATAAAGATTGGGTTGATACACACACATACTTTCCAAACTAAGAGCACAACACAGATAACAGACGACAACCCATTCTCTAATCTCTTCAATCATTCAGCTGTGACAAATACATATGAATCCTTAATTTTCAGAACAAGACCTGAGAGTCCAAGCTCAGCTAGTGAAAAGCAAGTGACAGGATGCTGGCCACAGGTTATAAGGACTCAGATTCAGTTCCCCGAGTTACCACAAAGGATTTAGGAGTGAAGACCTGGTCTTCACCTCTCCACAGGTAAAACAGGGAAGGCACCACATGCTGCACAGCAGCCCCAGTCTGCTCAAATCACTGCAGTAGAGCTAAAAGTGACTAGAGAGTATAATTAACTATAGAGATCAGTTGGCTGTAACCAGCTGCTACATTAAGAGTAACTGGGAGCAAAGACTCTGATATCTTACTATTATTTTGTATTTAATTTTTCTAGGTTTAACTCTGTTACTTAACAGAAAAACTTTAAAGTTACTGAAACTGAGAAAATGGAATCTTTGGTGTCTTTTATGCTTACTTCATTCATAGCATAGACACTTAAAATTCCTGCTTTAGCAACTGAATAACTGCTTCATTAATAAATGTACGCTCATCGTGGCCCTTACAAATCTCTATTAGAGTGAGGATTAGGCATGGGCTTGAACAGATAGACAGGATATTTTAATTCAATCTCCTTTAAAATAATGATGCATGCAACTTCATGTCATTACTCTTTAATGGTCTTAAACCTATTTAATAGCACAGTAATATTCCAAAAAGGAAAAAGGAATTATTTCCACATTTAATTTTCATTGCAAAAGTGAATGTGGTTCTTTCCATGACAGATAAGCAGCTAAAACTGCTTGGTACCTTAACTGGGATATGACTGCATTAGCTCTGCTACATTACAGCCAAGCTAATGAAACAAAGCAAAATGATTAGCTTCAGACTCCTTGGAGTATCTGAGAGTGGCTTGCTTCTAGGGACCTCCATGGAGGCAATGAGATCAGCAGATGTTGCACCTGAATGACCCTCAAGTTTGGCCTGTGTGACCAAGTTGCTTACCTACCCTCTCATCTGATGGCCCAGATCCTGTACTGTGGGTTCCATGGGGAGGCAGCATGAAGATTATGGGCTCTGGTCCCCAGCTTCTCTCGTCTGCTGTGACAGGGAGGAAGGAATGACTAAATGCTGAGGACAGATCTGCTGTAATGTGTTGTCAGCTGTGCCAGTCCCTGAAAAATCAGCATGTCCAAGGGCTGATCCTACTCCCTTGCCTGAAAACACCAGTTTTCCTCCTTTCCTGTGGTAGTGCAGGGACAGCTTCAAAGAAGCAGGGGACACTCTCCAGCCCTGGGCCAGTCCAAGGCAGATGACTCCAGCATATGAGCTCTGTCCATATCCTGGCTCTGTTGGATGCTCAGAAAGGATTGCAGGAAGAAGTGTGCTCTACACCACTAAGAAACACAATTTTAAGACAGGAACAAGCCAATCTAGCTGCACACTGCTACTCAGCCTCCACTCCCTTGTTCTCACAGCAACACCCATAAACTGGCAACAGATTTTCAGTCATTTTTCTTGCCATCAACCTGCACTGCCATTACAGGAACACTGGTGCCAGGATGGGGATGCAACAGAAGTTCATGGCTGGGGCAAAGGGGACTGACATGACTATCCCTTTTGCTCCCAGCAACCAGTTTAAATTGGCCATAGCACAAAATTCCACCCTGTGCTCCTTCCTCCAGCAATGCCTCTCTCACTCTCCCCTGCCTTTGTCATTCACTGCCTTCAATCCCTCTGCACCAGCAGTCACCACCTTTGTTTCCTTCTTGGAGGAAAGTATTGGTCTTGCCTCTTGTACGCCTGGAAGTAGTCCAAAATTATCATAGGTTTTAGCACTTACAACATCTCACCTAAAAATTCTCTGTCTTTCCCCCCTGAGTCTGCCAGCCTTGCGGTGTGAGCAGCAAGTATCCTAAGGATAAAGTCAGCATCACTATTGCATGGTCAGAGACTCTAAGGCATGTTAAATTAAGCCTAGATTTATAAATGGAGATGCTGATGCTCATATATACACAAAGGTAGCTACAGAAAAAGATGATATGCTGTTGCACAGGTTTTCTCTGTTAGACCTATGCTTAGAGTCGATGCCCATCATTTAAATCCTTTCTGCTATTAATCCCAAATGTGATATTATCTATCACAGTGTCCATGTCTTCTCTAATTATATTTTTTAAACATAGAAGCAAGGATATTAAGAGATCTGGAGAAGATGTTCATTTGTTTGAGAATCTTTTTGGCCTTTGGGAAACACATATACTAAAGGTTTAAAATGAGGCAGGATGCTCTAGGAAGCAAAAATAAGTAAGTTAGTAGAAATTTTATTGGGTTTTTTTTACACTTAGTCTATTTCTTGATTGTCTCCAAGTTTATCTGTCTCAGAATACTCCCAACACTCACACTGAACAGGATTTGGATCACCTTAATTCAGCTGTTTCCTAAGTACACCATTCTTTCCTCAGTTTTGCTGAGGAGAGCTGAGATTTGACTGCTCAGTGATTTGGAGAAATGGACCTCTCATGCAGTGAAAGTTGTGTATTGCCAAGGGAATATGCAGCCTACAAAAGCCTTGTTCTACCCTTACACTGATATAACTCTAAGTGTTTTAGATCCACTCCTGATATATATCTGTGGAAAGGAGCTGAGACTTGGGCTTTCTAGGTCTTGTGCCACAAGTGGAAATAACTCATTTTTCCTTCTTAAAAAATATAAAAAAACAATCACAATCCCCTGGCTGTTATTCCAGCAGAAACTCCTACTAGTTAACTCAAAAAAAAAAAAACCAACCCTAAACCAACCCAGATTCAGATGGAGCCTGTGCAATTCAGAATACAAAGGATATCTGAGTTGAGTTTCAGAACCTTTTTCTTTCAATGCAATGCTGTGATTGATTTTTTTCCTAGAGGTTGTTACTATATTCATATTTCAGCTTTAATTAGCTTCTCAAGGATTGTTACTGCTTCCGCAAGATTCTTTCCTCTAAATTCTAATTATAGATACTGGATAGATTAGCCAGCATTTGATGACCTTTTACAGCCAAATTAACTTCAGCTTCATGTGCACAAAAATCCTATTTGGGGAAGGAAGTCAAGTTATATCAGATGACTAAAACACCATGAAGCACAGCAGCTCTGCCCTGTCCTTCTGTGCTGGTGCTTTGCATCATATGAGCTCCACTAAAGAGAAAGCTCACATCACCCATGCAGCAGCAAAGAGCCTGCTTGTAAGATTAAATGATATTTCATATAGAGTTCAACTTTTTAACAAAGAAGTTGACTGTGCTCAAAAAGGAAAAGATACACAGAGGAAAAATCTAGAGTTATTAGCACTGTAATCTGAAATATTTAAAGATTTACCTAACCAGGTTGCACTTAGTTCTCAAAAACTAAGAGCATACACCACTTCCCCCCCACCCTGTTCTTTAGGCACTGCATCAACCTCATTTTAGGGATGCTCCTGAAGAGGACATTGCTCCAGCTGGACACAGTGTTACTGGAGGGGAAAAAAGTGTGTGGGGACAGCTACAGAACTTCTGCCCTAGAGAAGATCACTTGACATGTCACAATTTATAGTCTGAGTTTCTCACCTATTCCTAAATAGCCAGCTTCTACTCTTTCCTGGGACCTCCAGGGAACCTGGGGACACTGACATCTCAGGAAACCAAATCACCTGCTGGAAAGACACTTAAGCAGCATCTCAGTTTCTGTCAATGGAGAAATGCAGAAAAACCCTCTCATTTTCTCCCTCACACACACTCTCCCTTCCTAGGAAGTTATTCTATGAAGGGACAGTCTCAAAGTTTTTCTCATTGCCTACCACAACTAAGCAATACTGGAACCATGGAGTGATGTTGCTACTGCAGACAAGGTTTTCCCCAAGGATTTAAGAACACAAGTTTCATTCATTTTTTAATGGGTATGTCATTCTAAACTACAAAAATGCTGTAGAAAAAAGCACCTTTGAAGTTATTAAAAAGCCTGTACATGTGTACAGAAACACATAAAACCAGTCAGGGAACTTTTTTAGGTTACCACTCTGTGACTGGTTTAATAATACATGGCTTTGTTCCTTAGTGAGGAATAAAAATCTGCCTTCTTTTTTTTTACCTTTACCATTAATTAATGAGGTTGCAAAAGTATGACTGATTTACTGTGACTTGCTCTGACAGTTTATACATGGTGAGTAATGCCATGTCAGATGCTTCAGTATTTATATTGAGATGAATGGCACATAATGTGATGCACATGCGAACAATAAACATAAATATTTAGTTCTCCCAGCAAAGCCTACTGGGTATGATTAATTTGGCCTTAACTTCATATCTGTCTGCAGTCTTGCTTATTTATTTAAAGGCATACATCCAGAGAACCCTTGTATCAGGTGTATTTACACATCCTCACTGCAATAGCAGCTTTTGGCAAGTACTTGTTCTTCTCCTGAGACCACTGAGCTCCACTCACATCACTTCACAAGTTCCTGGAGCCCATGGAAGCCAGCTGGGCTTGCAGCAGCCTGGTAAGAGCCCAGGAATTGCACTGTTATGGGCATATTCTCAGTAATTCCCTACACACCCCTGCCTCTTCCTGCACACAGAGATATGCCCTTTCTCCAACTGTGGATATTCCCTCGTGGCAAAAGAAGAGGATGAGACTGGTGCTACCCCACCTCACTCAGCAACTCTATAAAGAATACTTTGAGTTACAAAGGAAGCAAAAAATGCCTCCTTCTGGCTGCCCACCCTCTGCTCTCCTCTGTTTGTGAGAGCAGAGATCATCTCACTGTCCCCATCCAGTTCCAGAGAAGAGTAGAGCTGGAGAGGAGACCACATGTAGCTTCAAACTACAACACTATACATTCAGGACTTATAAAATGTGTTTCAGAAATTATTATAGCAGCTCACTCACTTGTTCTTCCCTTACAGCATTCACAGCACAGATTATTTTTTGTTAGCAGCTCTTAATGCTGCAATGACCATGCTGTGCCTGATCTATCTAGTGTTTAAGTCATGGAGAGAGAGGGAAAGATTTTCTGTATTATTGCTTATTTCTACCCACAGAGAGCCTTTGATTGCTCACCAATTAATAGTTGTGATAATTCACTCCATTTTTAGTATTAACTCTGTTTTTTGAACTAAAGGACGGGGTCTGCAGATACTGCTCTAAGCAAATCTTAGTTTTGGTATATTTCTAAGTGTTGCCTTTGAGATTTTGCATCCTTGCTTCTTTTTAGTATACAACACGCAGCTCCAAATATTTAAGTTCCTAAAACAAACAACTGAGCTATTGATCATTTTCATGGGCAACAGAGAAACCACAGACACTCCCTGCCCTCCATTCCCCAGACATCCTCAAGAAACACAGATGGCAGGAGAGATTAAGTCTTACTATTCAGACTGTCACTCTGCATCTAGAAGAGGAAGAAGTGCAAGTTCACTCATTCTTGTTCCTGCCTTTTACCTATAAATGTGGTCTCAGTAGCTCTGCCTGCACACAGTATTTGATAGCACTGTTACTTAGTCTAAGGAGCTTTGAGTTCTGCCTATTATCAAAAATACACACTATAGACAGTAAGAATTATTTTATTTCAAAATCCAAACTAAATATAAGTTAACCAAGATGTTTTCCCTGTTTAAACATAACCATAGTTGTGAAACTGCAACTAGATATCCACTTGAATAGGACAGCAATGAGCTAGCAGAGGATAAAGCTGTAGTGCCAGAGGCCTCTTCTCATTTTGAATAGCATCTTTACAATCCAGTCACACCTATAGGAACAACATATTTCTGTACTTATCCACCACTAATCCATAATTCTCTATGAACTGAACTCTCTCATTAAATTTTGTCATCCTTGTTATCATCCAAATAAAAGACAGACTTGTTCTGTGCATGTTCATAAATAAAATCCCTGTTCATTTCCTCACATCACGTACTGAACTATTTAATGTTTGTCAGCTAATGGAAAAGTTGTCAACCTGCAATTCAAGCAAATGCTGTGGTGTATCCTACTCTTTCAAAGATTATTTACAAAGCAAGGTATTTGCATGAATGAAAATTCTGAGGTGTCTGGCCACATTAATCTAACACAGATGTATTACACTTCCCCTCTCTCCTTGCACTGACATTTTTCAGTGTCAGATTTCCTACTGACACAGCTAACTGCCATTGCACGTGGTGCTGTGTTACACTAGAAGATTAAGGAGCTCAATCTGCCTGGTCCATCACAAGGAAAACTAGGAGGTTACAGGGCTATGGTGCCCCTCTGCAGGGAGAAAATATCAAAAGCTCTTCAGTACAGAGGAGACAAGCACAGGAGTACACTCAAACAACTGGTAATGAAAGACAGATTCAAATGAGAAAGAAGTAGACATTTATAACCCCAGGAGTGTCATGAATTTATGGAACTTACAAGGCAAGCAAGGAAGGGATTGCCCATCTTTTAATGTTTTCAGGTCAAAATTAGGCATCTTTGTGGAACTGAGGCAAAAGTAGTTCCTGGTTAAATCCATGTGAGCATCTTAACTGCCTCTGAGCTCTAACAGCCTCAACAGAGTCATCACTTGGAATTCAAAACCAGAATACGAGCTTCAGTGCTCTCGTAACATAGTGCCAGTTCTGGTGGCCACTGCCCTGGTCACCCACAAAGTGTGCTGAAGAATACAATGCTTCGAGGTTCACTGCTGCTAGTGCATCAATATGAGGACTGAATTTATTTAGGCTGTAGGAGGTTCCTCCCACTCCTGACCAACAACTGCCTTAGAGCAAAATCCCCATCCATCTTCCACACTGTTCATATCTCATCAGAAAGAGCAAAATTAAGTCAAATTAGCTCATACAAGAGCACTCCACTATCTTCTGCAAACTTAAATAGATATTACCAGTGCTTATTAGACAGTCACCTCAGCACATGTGGATAGGCAGAACCCATGTACCTTTCTTTCACCTGTCCAACCACCTACACAGCAGGCCTATGGTACAGGGTCATTAGCACTTACACGCTCTACTCAGGAGCCATGCTGAGAAACCCAATTTTCTGTTGCTAAAAAATCAGGACACACAATAACCTGCAAGATTGCTGGGCAGATGGATGCCTCTTACACTTACAGATCTTCCCCTCTTAACAGCCTACTCCACGGGAAAGAGGTTGGACTAGACAATCTTTAAAGGTCCCTTCCAACCCAAACCATACAGTGATTTCCCTCTGGAAAGGCAATAAGGTGAAGGAAAATGCTGTTCTGGTAAAAATCACGAAGAAGCTACATAATGCCAAGTCACTACCATACAAACTAAAAGATGAAACATAGCCAACAGCTATATCCCTTTCCATGTTCTTCCTGCTGCTTTGCAGTGTTTCCTGCCCCCCAAGTCCCTTTCAGCCTGATACACATTCATGATAATCCTATTCTTAGTGACTGGGCTCAAACTCTTTTTGCTTTGTATGGTCTGATTTGATCCTGTAAAGAAGTCTTTGAAAACTACTGTTAGGATGATATATGGCCTAATTTTGGTTGCTATAGCATTTGGAGCCAGACTTATGACTGGAGAAACAATCTCCCACTCACTTGAAATGCAGGGAGAGGTTTCAGTACTGCAAGAGAAGGTTTTCTGGCTGAAAAGTCATATTTTAAAGTTTACAGCTCCTGCTCCTGGCTCAGTGTTGCTACGGCAGCAAGAAGAGCCAGCCTGGCAGGGTTTGGCAGATGCTGCAGAGCTCTCAATGAGGCTTTTAGCTGCTTTACAGGAGGTATCCAGCAGCAGTTCAGTACCATAAGTACCAGGCCGCCATTTGAATTTTTCTATGGTTTTAAAAGCATCATGATTTTATTAAGATAGAAATGATTATCAAAGAATCAAGTGCCTTTTAACATAGGCAGTGAGATGTAATGCAAGAACACTCTGTAGGCCTCTGTGGCTGGCAATAGACACCAGTGCTATCAACCTTTTCTCTTAACACTTGTAACCTTGGTGGCAGTACCTCATCTCACACACTCTGGCCTTGAGGCCATATAAACAAGTACATCAAGCTAAAGCCAAATCCCAAAGTAGACAGGAGAACCTCCTTTTCTCTCTTCATTCTACATATATCTGTTCACATGTCAAAGCACTCAGATATATATATATGCATCATACTCTGTATGAAAAATCAGTGCTCATTTTACAAATGAAGATAAGGCAGTGAAATTTAAAACCTCTCCTCCAGTTCTGAATGTTTCATCTTACATATTTCAGCAGGATTTTACAAGTGCTAAGCACCAGTTTCAGAAATTGCTTATACTTGCAACTAGCTTTGCCATCATTCAAATATGCATTTAGAAGCCATGAACCAGGCTTTAAAACATTATATTCAAAGCAGGCAAAATGTCCTATTATTAATAATGCACCATAGACAAATCCAACCAAGAAAATCAGAATAATTCATGCTTAGATATGTGTCTAATTCTTTTGCATGCAGTCATGACTCTCCAGAGTGCAGTGAGAATGCACATGGCATTTAGCTTCACCTCCTTTCAGGTAGCTTCTTCAGCTGAGAAACAGAAACTGTTTTTAAGAACATACCTATTTATGATGGATACAAAAGTAACTAACACAAGCTTCGTGCTACTTGTGCAGATTTGTAACCGTTCCTAAGCATGTGGTACCTGTGACTTACTCAATGTGTACAGTTGATGAATTTTAGTTAATCTCTAGTACTGTTGCCATTCCAAGCAATTTTAGAGGTGCTCACTCCCATTACTACACTAAAAAGTTACTTCCTGACTGCAAAGTGAATGCCTGGATATCACAGAGAGAACAGGAATGGTCCAAATAGGACTAGGAGGGCTACTAATGCACTCTTCATTTCTTACTGCACAGACAGACTGGGACAAAGGCTGGACTCTATGATCTTCAAGGTCTCTTCCAGCTGTAACTGTTCTATGGTTCTATGATTCTACTACACATAACCTTAAATAGGTGAAACTCTTAGTTCATACATACAGAGCGACTTGCTCCCTAGAAGAATTACGCAGCTTTTTAGCCAACACTACAACCTTTGAGCCAGCCAACCACGGAGCATACATGACCTCAGAATGGCACCTTTCACAATTCTTTATCATCCTTACCCTCTTCTCCCTGCCCTGTGAACACCAGCCAGCTCCCTGCTGCAAGCAAGCCACTTCCACAACTCTTTCACAGTCAATTGATGCAGCCACATAGTGCTCCCAGCTCCAGGAGTGCTGGCAATACAGCATCTCAGGTGACAAACACTGCATTTAAAATTCCTCATCTCTGGTGCAAACCCACATTTGCATTAAGCACCCAAACACACACATAATACAAAGTATTTTCTTCCTTATCCATTGAGAAGATCCACAAAGACAAAATCATTTCCTTGTAAAATTAGCACAGGTTGGCTTGGGGTTAGGTTGTTTTGAGTTTTGGGGGTTTCTTTGGGGGGTGAGGAGTCCTAATATTTATTTATTTTATAAAAGTTTAGTGAGTTTCAATGAAGTCTTCACAAGTTCCCTTCAGAAAAGCTCCTTAAGAATCCCCAGCACATTGCCCAGAAGAATCTGTACTGACAGACTGCAGTGCCAAAGATTTCGGCCTTAAAGAGCTTTCTGTTTACTTTTTTGTTTCTTTCTTGTTTTACTTCAAAAGTTTTCCCAGCGGCTTTAATCTGTAATAGAATATTAAGCTGCAAAACATCTCCTGTAGCTTTGTTGGTCACAGTTACTGATAAGATTTGACTCCTACTGTTCTTAAAAGGCAAGCGACAGGCTTTGCTGGGGTGTACATGACCTTTCCAAAGCTGCAGCCTGGTAGGAATTGTGTCGATTGCTCTAACTTGTCAATGAACAAGAGCAGTAGAGCCAGCAGGAGAACAAGTTCTGATGCCTGTAGTTAAATAACAGCACCTCAGGAGAGCACATTTATGAAATATCTGAAGGGCCGAAAGGTCATTCCCAACAAATCTCTCCTTTCTCAGGAGCAAGAGCTGCCATTTCTCAGCCACTTCTCTGCCTGGGACAGGTTGTACCACAGTGGCCTGGATCTGAAGGGAATGACTTAGAAGAAAAAATCTTTTTATAGATACGAGCTTTGCTCCACAATTTGTTATACTTAAGGCAGCACTAAACTTCTGACAATAATAAGACCAGTAAATAATAAAATCAATGAAAACTAGGGGCTTGAACTTCTTTAAAGCACCAGTGAACAAGGCTCATCTATCTTTTCACACAGCTTCCCAGAGGTCTCACACACTCCTTTTGAGGGCCAAGGGTCTCCAGACACTACACAGAGCAACCAAAGTTTTGTCTCCTCTAACATCCCACAACCAGAGTTTGCAAAGCTTCCAGAAGTTACCACAATACAGCATTCTTCCTGAAGGTCAAACCTAGACAGCTCTGTACAATTACAAAGCTCTCTTCTCTCCACACAACACTGGCCTGAAATTTGACAGCCCTGAACTCCTACTTAACTCACTTTGTTGCACACTTTACTGCTAACACTTGCAAACCCTTAGCAGCTCCAGGATGGATCCATCAGTGGCACATGAGTCAAATAACACTTTCTCAAGCAAAACCTGACTTTCAGAAAAATGTAAGAGAGCAGAAGTCCCCAGCTGGAGTCATCTATTGTGCCATGAGCCCACACAGCAGGTAGGAGAGCACAGGCATAAAACCAGCTGTTCCATGTTTCAGCCTTCTGAACATCATAACAGCCATCCACATGCACAGGAACCCTTGTTCTTGAGCAAAGTTTTAGCTTACCTTCCCTGTGTGCTGGTGCAACAGTTTATGCTCCACATGCTCCAAGGGCCATAGCTTGACACCTCCCTGCTTTTGTCTCTTGTTTGATGGTTTCTCCTGTTTTTCATGCTGCTTCACTGCTGCTTCAAGGTCCCTCTATACCTGTGCAAAGGACAGATGAGCATCAGATTACTACTATGTCCCTATTTACACACATTCTAGTCTTTGAATAGTTCTGCTGACCTTGAGAAAAGGCATATTTAGTCCAAGTGCAAGGAACTGGTATGGATCACACTATTAGTAAATCTGGTAAGATGCTTCGTAAACTGCACCTATCCTTCAGCATAACAAGCACATCCAAAAGCTAAAGAGTATTTTCTCTCTACCATGAGCTGTTTCATTGGCAGCTTAAAGAGCAAGTGCCTCAAAAGTAAATCTTTTGCTACGAGCAATACGAGCTTGAAATAAATCAAATGTTTCACTTTTTTTGTTTTTTTTATTTCCGCATATCTTATCTCTTGACACCTTCCCTCCCTTGTTTAAAAGCTCTTCTAATCCAGACTGGCATAAGAAACAGTGTTGTAAAGTGCACATAGCAAAGTTTAGTTGAGTAATTTGGCAACAGTCTTACAATAATGGTTTTTCCAAGCCCATTAGGACACTTTCCTGATGCTCCAGTTAGTATATAGAAAATAAAGTAAAGCTTAAAGTTTAAACTGTACAACTCCTATAAAACCCTGGAGCAGGCAATACACTCCTTGGCACAATCACACATTTTGAAAATGGGATTTTTATCACAATATTTCATTTCCAGCCAATCAAGGTCTGCATTCATAGATAGTTTTTCACATACATTACTCAGCAACTGCTCTTTCTATCTCTAGTCTGGTAAATATTTTTGCCTTCTGCAAAGGATATAAGGGCAACACAGCCAAGATGAATTCTTGCACTGGGCTCACAGCTGAGATGACAGTGACATACAGGAAGATAATAAAGCACTATAGTATCAGAGATGTACAGTAAGCCTGAATAACAGAGGTGGCCTGGAGTTTTATAGCCTCAGTCCCAGGAAAACAAAGATAAAAGGTGTACTTCCACTGTAACATAAGGCAAGTTTAGTCATTCAGAATTATACACCACATCAATTAAATCTGACCTATCGATTGATCATCTTCCTGGAGCCAGCCCAGGTGCCTTTGCTGACAGTTTGGCCTATTGCATGCAGTGCAATACAGATCAATAAGTAGGAGGTACAGGGGAGTAGATGGTGCCCATGTGTCTAGCTAAGAAAAACAGAAGGTAGCTAAGAGTTAGTAAACTGTTTTACTGCTTTTAAATGGACAGCAGCATTCTTTAATGTGGTAGTAGAGAAGTTTGGTTCTGCAAAGTGCTGTGCTTGCTTTGCTGCTGAAAGACTGGCGTGTTTTTCTAATGGGCAGCAGGAGATTGTTGCCAGCAGGTTCCTGGGCACTGGGAGCACGCTGCTGTCACTTTTGTGGTCAGACTAGATATAGCTCAAGAACAGCACACAACCAGTGTCTTACAAGCAAAGAATATTTTGGTTTTCTATAGTGATAGATATATAGATATATCCTCATTTCTCTTTACAGGCATTCATCCAGACTCTGTGAAATCAAGAAAATTTAGAAGACACAGAACAGGTTAGGCCATTCTTTCCTCATCCCATCAGGGTTGCCTGTACAAGATTTATGCCTATAGCCTTATCAACATGCAAAGCCACATCAGTTTAGCTAACAATACTAATATTTTTAAACAGCTAATAAATTCAGTGCATGGCCAGAACTACTTTAATTCAAATTTGCCTTATATTGAGTTCCCTCATCTCAGCAAAGGTGGAAGCTTAATGTGCAATTAAGGCTCTCTAAACAAGTTGTATTACCTGCTACTTAAGCTGTCAGTATTACAACAAAAAGCATAAATGAGAACTAACACAACAGAGAGCCAGTTAAGGTGAGGGAGAGGCAGGAAGCTCATGCAAAATGCAGACAGCATCCAAGTCTCAGAGTCACCTTGAGGACTGAAAACACCATGCAGCACACTTAGCATTATATTAGTCAGTTTGCTAAAATGATACAGAAGGACTACTTCAAGACATAGAGCTTTAGTAGAGTATTGAAATCCTTCATAAGAGACCTGTACTAGTCTGTTCTCATTCGTAAATTTATATAAGGTGTCATGGCTGTACATATAAATAACAAAGAAATAGCCTGGTGATGGTAAGTAATCCATACAAATTCTATCACAGTAATAAACTCTCTCAGAATTTTATCCTCAGGGATCCAGATAACCTCATCCAATGAGGAATTCAATGATTCCATCAGCCAAGAAGCAGAAAGAGAGGTAGTAACTGGGTTTGGAAGTAATGCTAATGAAACTCTACAGATGCAGCTTCTCAAATGGAATTAATTAGATGAGAATGGAATGCAGAGAATAATTTCAGGCTCATTTTTTTGACATCTTTCAGAGTTAGAATACTTCAAAATTGATGTTCTTGAAATCCTAGCAACTGCCTTGATTTTCTAATGTAATATCTTTGTGGGTAGAATCCAGGAAGACAAAAAATTATTAGCACATGGCAGCATTATTTAATCTAACTTGGTCTTCAGGCTCAAAACACTTAATCTAATTCCTATGGAATTAACCATACTTAGTATGACTATGACTGAATTTTAATAGCCTGAAATTAAAGCTGGGACGGTTAGAGGAGAAAGACATGAAAACTGAGCTGCTCATTTTTCTCTTTCAAAGACTTGCAAGTTATTCTTAGTTTTAACACAGGGAAGGACTTCTAGACAAGGCAATTATCATAGGTTTTTGGGTACTCCACAAAACAGGATAAAGTAAAAATACTTTGCAATGAATATGACATTTTCCCAAACACAGTTTTTTCTGCAAGTGACAAAGGCAGCACTTCCAACAGGCAACGAAATATCTCTGAAGGCTGAGGAGAGGCTGCAACCTGAGCCAGCAGGACCATAGTATCATTATGAGAAGATTACTGCTATAACATCAACAGAAAAGAGTTTGGCAAAGGCAAGTCAGGCCTCAGTGCATGATTTCTGAACTGCATGCACATTTTCAAAGGTATGTTGCCATGGTGAGATGCAGAAACAAACCCCTGTCTTAGGCATTTAAGACAACTTTACNCTGAGGAGGAGCATGGATGGAGCCCTCCCTGGAGCTTCGTTCGCAAAGCCTAGCCACGATGATGACGTATTTGTCTTCCATATGAACAGCCCATGGGAAACACATCTCTCATCTATACAGAAAACAGGCTTCTAAACTGAGATGGTCTGAATCTCATCATCACCTAATGCTGTGAAACATAACCACAATAAAAAGCACCATCCTATTTGGATTTCTTATTGATCAGTCTTCTACTGTGAATGGTATTATTTTCTTCCTTGACCTCAGTACAGGGAGCTATTTAGAAGCTTTTCAAAATCTACTTCTCTATTATTCTCACTTTTTTTGAAATGTACTGAACAAGGACTGGTTTTGCAGATGCTTTTTTATTTTTTTCCTTCCATCTTGCTTTTCTGTTTTACCCTGCCCTCTCAAGGTGGATGTGAAACTCAGGCTGCTCAAGTAGCTTTTAAATGTTTAACAAAACACATCAGCTAGCCATGTTTGTCTCAGTAGAAAGTCAATATCCACTCCAGGAGCAATCAAGCACCCCAAACATGGAGGCTACAGCAAAAGCCTGTAAAAAATGTAGTAACAAAGCCTCAAACTGGTGTGAATAAAGGTTTTCTTGTAAACCTGCATTGGAAACCAACTTTATCTAAGAAATTACAAAGGCTTTGATCAGCCTGAACTAAATTTTGGTATTACAAACCCAATGTGTGGCTGAGTGAATTTTTGAACCAAGCAACACACAAGTATTTTCTATTAAGTTTACTGAAATTCTAGTAACAAACTTCTTCCGTAACTTTTGCAACTCCAGATCTTTGATGTGCTCAGAATTTTAGCTAAACAACATCCTAATATCTTTCCTGATGCTATAAATGTAAACAGTGAGAAAAATATTTCTTTTCTAGACATATAGCTTTGAAAACCTTGACCTAAAAAGTAGACTCATGTCACCTGGGTCACTGAACATGCACTGGATGACAAATGCTTTTTATCACTAGCAATCTCAAGAAGTGCCTCAATGAAGAAACATCTGAGTGCAGAACAATTCTACACACACTCTAAATGGCCTTATTTCCCCCAGATAGACTAAAAAATAATATAGCTAGCCCAGCAAAGATTTTAACCTTCACCCTAAGAAGGTAGGAATGCTTTCTTATGAAAAATCTACAGAAACAAAGAGATTAAAAACTCTATAAACTTCAAAAATTATTTGTATAATAACAAGTAGTCCAGGCAAGCTCTACATAATTTCACCTTAAATAAGTAATCTTGAGAAATGTTTCTAAATCTGGGATTTGGGTGGTCACTGTTGATGCTACATGCTGAGAAGCAGAATGGACAGGAAATTGCTTGTGTGCTTACCCACATACACAATTGCTACCACTGAAGGATACAAGCACCTGCATTCTCAGGTACATGCTGAGGTACAAGGAATTGATTTCATTTCTATTTAATAGCATTTTGTTTCTTCAAAGGAAATGGCCAAACTACTTCTAATACAATTTATCCAACAATGCAGCCTCCTTAAAACACTCTCCATTCTCAGTCATCCAATGCTGCTGGCAAAATGTTGGGGGGAAAAAAAAAAGAGAAAAGAAGGAACCCACAGAAAAAAATTATTAGAAAGAACTAGGATTTCCTGTAAGATCTACTATAGATTTTGTAAAGGACCAGCAACTAGCAAAGTAATAATTTTCCATACACCTAACTAAAGGACCTATGATGACTTACAAGCATTCTCAGCATTCACTACAGCCAAAGCTCTGCTGAAGCCCACGCAACCAAGTCAAACCATGCAACAAAGCATGTGCTGTAGAGTTTGTAGGATACAGGACTTAAAAGGTCAAATGGAAAGCTATTTCAAGTGCTTTTGGATTTGTTTGGGGTTTTTTTTTTGTTGTTGTTGTTGTTGGTGGTTTTTTTTTTAGAAAATGGTTTTGCATTTGGCAAGCAGAATTAACAGTCAGGAAGAGACTAGCAGAGAGCAGATTTTAGTATGTGGAAGAAATTAACTAAAGGTTAAATTTTCAAATAAAAAAATGAAATGGTAAACCCTTCCCATCCACACAAAAGAATTTAAACCTATGACAGGGAAGTGAGAAATACCCAAATTATCCAGGTAACCTCTAGCATCAACTCCCAATATTTTGACAAATATCTGAGACCTGCCACTGTTCTCACTAAAGTGAAACTGAAAGGAGCAGAAGGTCAGGCCTGCTAATATACTTTAAAACCTAAATTTTACAGTTTTATACTCCTGTCCATGTGGCCACTGCAGCAATGCCTTCCCTGTACCACAAGCTGATGCAGCCTTCCCTGATCCTCACACCACAACTATTTCCTCTTGCCAGCTCCCTTTTGCAATAACCTTTTCCACTGTGAGATAAGCCTAATGAAAAAAGCTCAAATAAACTCGAGTCCCTTAGGCCAACCAAAGTCCATCCCAGCTAATTCTCTTCCAAGATTTCCATATTTACCAGGTTCAGCATACTTTGTGTACTGGAGGTAATAAAAACTTCATCTTTTGCACCTTTCTTCTATCATGCCTATCATATTGCTTCTTTGATATATCATATTTTACAATACTGTGTTCTTTCCCTTTTAAATGAGGTGAAACAAAGGATATCAGCAATGGCTATCTGGCATTTTTACTTTCCCACTTACAAAAGAAGTTTTCCAGTAGGACTTGAACCTCTTCTCTTGGTAAGAACAGCTCCACACCTTATGAAAGCCAAACTAATCTGTCACTCACTTGTACTAAGGATTATCCACAGTTGCTTGGAAACAGCCATTTCTCATCTTTACTAGAGTGAATGGGGAAAGGGAAAGTATAGTGTTTGCTTCTTCCCTTTTCCTACTACTTATCTGGAGGAATTCATTCATTTTTGAATCCACATCATGCTTTGCTGTTTTCTCTTTAATCTAAGGCAAAACTGCATAAAGCCTTCACCTGCTTCACAATGCCCAGCCTGAGTTGCTCACTACCACTACAGAAAGCAGCCCTGGGAGCCCTATGCTTCTTTCACTTTTCTTCTAAAAGATGTTCCCTTTCAGGACATCCCCCTTTCCCTCAGCCCTGCCTCTTCCAAGTGTTTTTTCCTTAGTTCCCTCCTCTGTTTGATCTGGGTCACTACAGAGCAGCATGCTGCCATGCACTGTGTTCCCATGGCAGAGCCAGAGTTGCATCTGGAGGCTTTCAAGCACGACTGAACAGCACCCACACAATCCTGGCTTTTTGTGACAGCACTGACTTACCTCAATGACACCAAGAAATAAGACACAAATGATATCAATTGCACATGTGTCATCGGTAATCGCATGTGATTGTTGGTAAGCAGATTGCAAACAGTGGCACGGCAAAACAAACTGGTGTAAATGTGCTTTAAAAGGGCATGAGCTTCTCTGAAATGTTTTTGCAGCACATACTGATCTCTAAAGAGGTATGTAAAATTAAAATGGGTTTCCCCCCACAATTCATTCCCATTAGGCAAGTAAATTCTTTAAATAGGGCTGAATATGAGTACGTCTCTATCAGGCCAAATAATCTGAGGGAGATCTTCAGAGATTTATGAACAAAAGAACAGGACTATTTTTCAGGCATTAAGGCTGCAGATTGATAGCTTTGGAATCCTCTGTGTTCAGAAAGAAGCACATTTAAATAGAATGAGGAAGTAAAAGTCAAATCCAGCAAAGGAAAATATCTGTAATGATACAATCAACACAAACAAGGAGACTGCAAAAAGCCTGTGCACAAAAGAGATGAGTTCCAGTTCAAAAGGCAACCTATCAGAAAAGGTGCTGGCCTCCTAAACCTGCTAGAGGGAGGTTTATCTTTAAAATGCTGAACAAACAAAAAAAAAAGGGACAAAGAGATGAAGTGGTTGCTACAACAGAATGTGCAGGAACAAGGTGGTCTTGGGGGATTGGTTGTCTTACTGAAGCTGCATCTGTATGAAGTGATGACATACTCAGTTTAACAACTGCAGCAGAGTCACAGTGACAGGCAAGAAGCCAGGTATGATAAAGAAGATAGATGGAAAATTTCCAAGCTCTAGTGATCATGGTAAAATTAGCTTTAAAACTTTCCTGAGGCTATTATTTCAGAAAAGGCAATTCAAGTGTATTAGGGCTTTTTAAAAAAATCAGCACTGGAATATGAATGACAGCAAAATGATTGTAATCAATTATTTTCTACAACAGCTGGAAATGGAGCAACAAAAAAGCATTTAACTCATGGTTAAAGACTGAGAACTACAATCAGCTCCCAAACATCACCTGAGTAATTTTACACAAGTTAAATCATGCAAACCTTAGTCACAATTCATGCTGAAGTTTCTGGGATTTGAGTTTTGTCGTTGTCTCAGTACACACCTAAGGCATTCTATAATATGTGAAAATCAGCAGTGAATAAATGAACATATAAATTAATATTTGTCATAAAGGAGCAAAATTCTTTACAAGTATTAGGCCTTTGGATGGTTGAGGCCAACATCAGACAAGATAGGAATTTGTAGAAGAAAAGCAGACTTAAACATTAAATTGCAGACCACTTATGGCAGTACTGCCTCCTCCTAAGAGGCCTTGTCAATCAGAAGCCTGCTCCCATCTTGATTCTCTGGGCCTGGTTCCCTGTATCACCTCTCTCCTTTCCAGTGATCTGGTAGAATTAAGGACCTTAGCAGAAAGCAGCCTCATTAAGAACCTCTCCTCAGTGAAATTTACTCAGCCACATTCCCAAATTTGAGTCATAATATTTAATATCTCTTCCATACATAATATCTGTGAAAAGAGATTAGAATAAACATTAAGTGGAAAGTCTTCTTTCCGTGGCAGCACTGATAATAGCAGAAGCCTCACAAATAATTGTAAGTGTTCTCATCTACAAGGCCACTCACTGGCTTTTGTTCTGCTAGGAAGGACAAACAAATAAGAGAAAGCAGAAGACATCTAGTTTCTAAGCAACACTGCATTTCTGTACCCCACTCAGGCTCTGGCAGAAGTTTATCTTGCTCCAGGCTCTGAAATAGGATACGAAAGGTCTGTGGCACTGTCTGGGAAGCAGAGTCCAGCTTCTGATGGCACCTTCTTAAATCACGCTCCTCTCAGGCTGCTATTACTAGCCTATATGATGGAAATCATTGCTCTCACTTTTCTCAGACTTTTGTGTTTCTCATCTATCTACCCAATAGAGCCATTGGGACAGGGATCAGACCTTTCTGCTGTTGTACAATGCCAGGTAAAAGGAAGCCCTGAATTCAGAGGGAGGGGATGCTGATGCTACTGTAATACAAAGCATAACAACAAACAGCCTGGACACAAAACTAAATTATTTCCTCCTGCCAGTAGCTACATAGTTGGTGTTTGTTTCTCTGAACACTTGACCTGCAGCAAAGAGAATTTCTCTTGCAAGCAGAGTCAGGCTAAACTGCAGCACTGCTGCAGACCAAGAGCATACACAGGGTCAAGACATAAAGAATCACCTTGTGCATAGCAGAATCACCTAATACATCCTAATTTATTATCTCCATGATAAGCTAATGCATCTCTTACATGATACTGTAGCAGAATCTATAGAAACAGGAATATCTGCCATTTAAGGAAGATATGGCATATCTGAAAACACGCAAATGAAATTAAAATATCACATTTTCATAGCTGTCTCTACAGTATTTCTTAGAGCAGACACAAAACAGTGGCATATGACACCAGAACATCACTGTTATAGGACAACGAGCTCCACAAAAAGTTGTTTTTTGCTAGCACATACACACAAACAACACATCCTCTAATTGCATAAAGGTCCATGAGCAGTTCTGCGGGATCTTTTTTGTCATCTTGCAGTTGTCTAGGGGTAATATTTGTCCATCTGTTATAGAGCATATTTCCATATCCAAAGGCACAGTAAACATTGCCATGTGCTGGAAGGGATGCAGGATTCTTGCTTTGCAAATCAGCCCATTGATCATAATGAAATATGGCAAGATGCCAACAGTTTGTGTACTGAGACATCTCAAGGATCCACAGCTGAATAGCTATTTAAATAGTAAAAAAACTATTCAAGACATATTTAGAGCTGAGTATCACCAGAGTAACATGTTCTTTATAAGTAACATGGAATGTAAATGTATGAGGGCTGAAGCATAAACCCATAACTATACAAATAATTATCACATATAAAAAGTAGACCCTTTGACTTCAGTACAGTTATTTCACTCAGAGGAGTACTTTTTTTTATGAAGGGTTTATTTGTTCTGGTCTCACTTCTTCTATTGATGGTCTGCTATAATCACAAATGGATGATGGGTTGATTTGAATGACAACTTTTGCTCCTAAAATGTGGGATTTACTTCTAAGCATCAGTGCACAGAGTCTAAGTTGTTCCACTGTATGACTTTTACCACAAGGGAAGCAGAAAATGCACTCCAACCAAAAGTTCTCTTGTATCTTTTATGTTTTTATGGCATAACTTCCCATTACTAAAGGGAAATTATCACTTTAATATTAATCTAACCATTCTCCAACTACAGCAATTGAATAGACATCTTACTGAGCCTACATTCACCCTGGTGAAAGCACACATGCTCCCTGACACCTAGACAGCACAGTTCTCATCCCAATTTTCAGGAACCCTCTGCACTCCTGCCTTGCCAAACTACATCCACAAAACTGCAGCATTCAGCTACAAATGATTAGCACCAAAGAAATACAGATATTAGGTTTCTATGTGCGTTTTCAGCACAAACACACACACCACTTTCAGAGTCCACCAGTAAGCACTTCACCCCAGTCTAGATGAGTCAGTCTTCCAAGCCGTTTAAGGTAATTTAGATTACATGCTAATTTATATCTGGACCTCTCCTGTGAGCAGTTTGTGCCAGACTGAATATGGTGTTCTTGTGATACGGGATTAAAAACAAAAGAATTAAGGAGGAACTACCTAATTAATTTCCGTTAATTTTATTTAAAGACATACAGTTGTATGCAAACCAGCTTCCAGGAGGATAGGAGTGCAATAATATTTCACTCACGAAGCTACTCCATAACATGCTCAAAGGAGGTGCATTACCCGTGGCACAGATCTGTATTTGCGTATCAAGGCAGTGCACACAGGTACTTGGTCCCCTCTTTGGCACAGAGTGAGAACACACCTTCATGCCTGTGCAGAAATTTGCAGAGAGTGTCAAATTTGGGATGGGTGAGAAATAACAATTGCAACAAAAGTTAAAGAAATGCAGCTTTGAGATTGCTCAGTATTTTCCTTGACAAGAGCTCTGAAGCCCCACTGGGCAGTGCAGATAGCTCACCGAGGCTCAGGTTGCTTTTCTGACCCAAGGCACCACCTTCATGGCTGTCAGTGGACTTCATGCACATTCAGTGTGGAGCCAAATAAACTGCTGCTGGAAATAGCAGTGCTGCTTGCACACAGACTCACTGAAGTGACTTTTTTGCATCTTAAAATATCTTTTTTGCTGGTGCTACAGAAAGTTTTCTGGATTTCTTGATTCCCCACGGGAATTTTGCTATAATAAGCATTTTGGTTTTGCATAGAAGACCTACATTTAATTCAGTGGTGCTACCTGGGGACTGTGGGACATCAGGGATGTGCTGGCAATTGACTCTTAAAGAGAATTAGCTTTCTTAGCAGGTGGGCTGAAGGAAGGGTTACACACTATTGGAATTTGCCACCAAATAAAAAGGATCTATTAAGTGTGCTAAGCCTGGCTTCATTTCTGACCTGTCAATGAAGAAAATGGAGGGCTAGATGCTGGGTGTTTTTAAAATAGTACTCTGGGTCAAACACTGAGGCCAATAACCCAACCAAAATTCTCCTGCAGTCTTTCCCTGACCTCCCCATTTGCAAGCCCCAACTGTACCACCACTTTTCCTGCACAGGAAATGAAATGTACATAAAAAGATTATCTATAACAAAAGTTACACATATTTTTTTCAATGCACATTAAAGATACTACAAAAATGTGCAAGACTTGTATAGATTATAACACTGAAATAGTGAGCAGGATCTCCATTTAAAACTGATAGCAAGAGCTTGGTGCACTTTTTTATTTCACCATGGTGCTGCCAGCTCTCTTTTTATATAAAAACACCACTGTAGAAAGTCAGGCTCTCCCTATCCCCTCAGAGGTTACAAAACATAACTGCTCAGAGAGTCTGGCTCATTATTTTAAATGTCACCAAAGCCAAACCACAGCATTAGATGAGTTATTAGTTATATCTTTGTTCTGTACATATCAAAACATTTGCTCTCTCATCAATAGCTCTTGTTTATTCTGCTCTTCATTTACTAAGTTCTGAACTCACAGGTGGTTGCAAGAAGTTTAATTTACAGAGTAAGCATTGCAGAAGGAAAACTACAATAATGAACAATGTCTTTAACAAGTCACACTTCAAGGAGATCGATAACATCTTACTGATGTCAAGAATCAGTCAATGCCTCTTACCTGTCACACTCATGGGCTCACAGATATTCACAGCAACCTCAGTTTGTTGGAAACATAGAAGTGATAATTTAAATTACTAAAGCAAAATCACATTTACCATTTAAATTATGCAAATTTTGCCAATCATTTCTTCTACAGAATACAATAAACAAGGAGTAGGTTTCACAAAGCAGTATAAGAGTGAATGTAAGCTAACAGAGTAGAACTAGTATAACTGCAATGTAAATCCCTGCAATATTTGTACAAAGTAGATTATTTCAATAAAGTTTGTATCACTTAAGAGGTTAACAAAACAACACCAAGTCAAACTCCTATTAACCTAACTACTAGTTCAGCTTTTACCCCTAGTAGAACTAGACTGGTTTTAAAAGTAAAGTTAGAAATTCAGGTCATACTATAGCAATTTTGCTTTTCAAAAAATTATACAAGAAATGAGATCACCAAATTAAAACTAAGCTTATAAATGGGCATATCTATGTCTGGAACCATACATTTGCATTACACAGGAGAGTCATATTGTGATGAACAAATAACCATAAGAAACCTGCCTTAGAAATACAGAGAAGTAAATTATTTTCCAACCACAAAACAGTCACAAAATGTCTTTACAGCATATATCATACAGCATATTCTACAGGGTTAAAAAAAACCTTAATGAGGAAGGAAAACCATGTTTTCCTGAAATACTGATGTTTCCTCTCATTCTCCAGCCTTAGAAATTTTCCACTTTCATTTAGTTTTATTTAACCAAGTAGTGTAAGCGATTTAGTGCACTATATGTTAAAACAGTAGACATACAACCTTCCCACACACAGAGTGCATTTTTTAGGACACTAGCATGCTAAATTAGAGAGGTCAATATTAAACTTCCTTGCAGACAAGAAGATATCTTCATTTAAGGAAGGGTTAAAAAGGAGCAGAGACTCTGTCCTCTCAGAGAAACAGGGGACAGGACAGGAGACAGGGCCAAAGGGAAGAACTATGAACACCCAAACTATGTTGCTTTAATTGAAACCTGTCCATCATGTTCAGTCCATTAAAAATGGAATATCACTAAGAATGGCAGTGATGATCTGTAATGTAACATGTGATGGCAGATCACAGATCTGCCTGGCTGCCAAATTTTAGCATGGCTGTAAAGTACTGGGCTGAATAGCTTTCGGTTTCACAGGACCAAGCAGTTTCTCCCCTTTGCTTTCACGAAATAGAAGGGTAATATTTGCAACAGTCAATCACCATACTGTATCCTAGTGGCTGAAAATATCCTCTTGGGAGGGGTGATAAGGTTATAGTTCTGCATTTTTGTTCTCTGCCTTCAATTAAGATTTTTAATGTCACTAAAATACGTTTTACGTAAATTCAAATCAGGGATTTGTTACTGAGCTGCATTTGGTATTTATAAACTTCAGACAGAACAGGCAGCAAGGCTCATAGTTTATTGTTGTTTTAAAATTACTGTAATCTACAAAATATTATCAGTTATTGTGGTGGCTCTAAGTATTTAAAGCAAAATCCATTTTTCTTTGTCAAACACTTTCTGTGATACGAGATGTTAGACAGACTGAGTCATTTTCTCATTAGCTCAGCCAAGCATATACGTCTTTCCCCATCTTCTTAGATTCATGTTACGAAAAGATACATATTTTGAAGCAAATCATTCTCTCTGCATGTTAAAAACAAAAGAAAGTTGGTGGCTGAGAAGGGGAGAAAGGGAACAGCTGGATTCAGAATATATTTAGAGGGAAGCACAATGTATATTTCAATTGAGGGATAAGTCATATGGAGCTTATCAAAAAAACAGTCCTTGGATGCAACAGTTTGCATGTGGCTTGAAGACAGAGAAACAATGCTTCTCTCTTCTGCTGTCTAATCCTTCAAATGGGCAGCTTTAAAATATCCTGTAAATTACGTAAGGATTTATGATCAGAAATCAGGTATACTAATTCTTTAAAGTTAATTACATTCACAGTATTTATGAAACCAGTATATTCCAGTGCTTTCTGAAAATAAGGAGGTGTAGTACTAGTACTAGTTCTGCATTTCTGCTCACTAGGCTTGTAGTCAAGATTACCATACCCAACAGCTTTGCAAAACTTTATCCATGAAGGTTTGCTGCATTTTAAGATGACATGGAATATAGTTTTAATTTAATAAGACGCAAGTAATGGAGAGGATTGAGGGATTAAACCAGGAATGAACTTTGTAACATTCCAAGATGGAGAAACCAGGGCTGTCTCAAAAAAACCCCAAAAGACTGAAATTCCAATTAAGAGATTACCAACACCTTTCCAACACCTGAGTAACTCTTAAACAGCTCATCCCACTGAAGCCAAAAAATCTGTCTTCATCAGGACCATACTCTTACACAAATTAATTTAGGTGAGCAGAGCTCATTCCTTTGATCACTGAAAGCTCGGGATGAGACTATAAGCTATTTTTCCATTGATTGAATCAATGGCCACATTTTCACTCTGGAAAACGCAGCACAGGTCTCTCAACTTTGGACTTTTGTACCCTCCCTCAGTAAACACACCCACACAAGTCCTGCACAAACAAAGCTCCACTTGGGGAAACCAATGTGCAAATCCAATCCTTGTCCTCCAAACTGAAACAAGATGCTTTGGCAGTGTCTTCACCAAGCTGGAGCTAAACCAGCCCAATGCAAACTGCTGCAGGGTCATTGGGGGCCTTGTTCCTGCAAATATCTAAAACTTTATTGCACTCTATTTTGTTGTTCCAGAAGATATATCCCCATACAAAAATAATGGAATGTTCAGATGCACTTCTGATTGAGTTTTAAGGGAATAATAGCTCGTTATTTTTTAACACATCAGAAGCAATACAGAGATTTNCCCCATACAAAAATAATGGAATGTTCAGATGCTCGTTATTTTTTAACGCATCAGAAGCAATACAGAGATTTCAAAGTACAAAGTGTATAAGCAACAAAATACTAATGCCTGCCTCTGCTGCTCTGTAATATTTTATCTGGAGATCTGCCAAATTCATTGAAATTCAGCTAAACTATGATGATTATAAGTAGAATGGCTATTTATGGCTATTTCTGTATCCAACATGCTTATTATCAGGAATAAAAAGACAAATTGCCAAGTGAATGGCACTGTTGTTGTAAAGGTGATATTTAAACAACTGAGGAACTTAGAAGCAAATAGAGGCAACCAGCAAATTCTACGTCGCTTCAAAAGACATTTTTACAAAGCTCCATTTTTCAATTATTTCACACCATGTACTAGGCTCTGCAGGTTTGGATCTCTAGTACCAGGTTGCAGTGTGTCCTCCACAGAGTCCTGGAAAAGGGACTTTTTAGGCAATTTTGAAAAATACTTTTTTTTGAAAGTAACCAAAGCTGTAAGGGCAATTTTCCTGCATAAACACAGCTTCCTGGCAGTTCATCATTGATGTCAGGCAAACATTAGCCATGCCCAGCATGGCAGATCCCCTTAGCTTTATTTCCTAATTTCCATTGCATACTGGAAATGGGCATCTGCAGGCAGAGCATTTCTAAAAGGATTACTGCTGTAGAGAATAGAGTTCAGGAAAATGAGGAACAGCCTGTGGATTTCATCTCCATCCTTGCACAAAATCAAAAAGTTGCTATCCCATCTACTTCTCCAAGTTTGTGACAGCATCTTCCCTCCTACTCGCAGATAACATTTGCCAACATACATAGTCTCCTAGCCCATACAGTTCCTTGGGTATCCCATATTTCCTTTTCTATACTGCAGTTAGCCCAGTATCTCACCTCTCTAAGTTATATTTTTAGATACCAATTGTCTCCAGATGCCCTATGCCCCTTGTCCTGGAGTACTAAAGGCTTCCTTGTCCTTGCTCCTCTCTCCAGGTCGTAGTAAAGTATAATCTTCTCACAAAAAAAAGACTTTTTCATTAGGATGAACTTCTCCTCTTTGTTACAACAGGACAGAAGATCAACTGATCAACAGCTTACCAATAATGACCCCTCAGAATTATGAGCTCCTCTAAAGCCCTTTAAAACAAATCAAAAGGATCCCATTGCATTCCTTATTAAATTGCTCCTATGGCAACCTTTATAGGGAATTTTTTACATTTGCCTACAGATGTTTGCTATTTCAGCCACCAGGTGTTGAAAAGTCTCACATTTCACCTGTGGATATTTTCACCTCTTGGACTGACATAAAGACTGCTGGAGGGAAGAAAAAGGGCATGACAATTTGTAGAACTGACAATTGGTCATACCGATACACACTTTACTAATCAAAAAAAGAGAACTGTTTTTAAGTTTTGTTTGCTAAAACAGCACTGTCACCTTCCCCAGAGCCCCTCACCCATCTTTGCAAACAGGCACAATGGCATATGGGTTCAGAAGGAGTCTTTCAAAGAGCAGCTAACTATCAAAAGCATGTGAAAAGATTCACTCTAGTGGTATGAAAAACAAACAAGTTCTCTTCAGCAGCAGCTGTTCTAGGAGCACAGCCTCACTGAGTGACTGACAACAGCCTTAAGTCATCTTTAACTTATTCACCATGATTTATATTTTTCCTATGGCTAACTTTCTGAAACAAGGTATAAGCTGATCATATTTTGTCTTCATCTGCTCCTGTCTCAACCTTCTGTCTTTCAAGACTTAACCCACTCATCTTTAACCTGCACAGGCTCTTTCATCAGCCACAGACTGCTTAGACATATGCACTTTATGCAAAAATCCCAAGTACTGAAGTATTATGGTCAGAGGTTATTCTGTTTTGCATCCCATTGCCTTCAGGCATCCCACAGTGTGTCCCACACCTTAATGGCTTCCAAACTGGATGTGAATTGGAGACATAATCACAAGCATGTTCCTGTCAGAAGCACTGTAAGCTAAAGTGCACTGATGAATACTTACTCTGACTTCAGTGACCTGAACTGCCTGTACATTCCCTGGGAGACTTTCCCCTTCTCCAGTGTGTGCACCATCATCCCTCGCCCGGAGCACTGCTAAGCTCTTGCACTTGCTACTGCCTCTTTGGTTTATGTCATGAAGACACTAGTTTAACAACAATATTATTTAGACTTGTGGTTCCAGACAGGTAAACTTCTAGCAGTTTAAAAATGTAATAAATCATTGCATTTGCACTATGGTAAGCTATTATGTAAGGTACTTGCAGCAAAGAAATTAAATTGACAGATACTAAAATCAGTATTGATAGAGAAAGCTTGAAAGAAGGGAAAAAAAACCCAAACAAACAAGGAACAAGAAAAGAAAATCACCAGGAGATTTAGCTTCTAATGTTCTAAAATCCTTAGATGACAGATATGACTAAGAACAATTGTCAGGGAAGCAAGTGTTCAGGGAAAAGCATTTAAGTGGCAAAATAAACAGAGCTTCAGCCAACTTTAAAGCTCTCTGGAGAAACAAAGCCAATAACAAGACTGCACATCACTAACTGTGTCCCCAGGTAAAGCAATAATACCAATTGCTATAGATACTATCATGCAATTATAATGCTGTTTAGTAAATTGTTATCACAAAAAAGTCCAACTAACCTTACTCTATCCATTTTATTAAATAGGAGACTGTTAAGAAAGAATTCTGTTCAGAAGTTAAAATGTCAAACTATAATCACATTAGGAGAACTGAAATAGAACATTTCCCTCTTACCTAAATTGCAATAATGAAGTGGAAACAGGAAAAAGAATTTTTCTTTCACAATTAAATTAAAGCTTATGATGGTCACTCTAAAAGTGGTTATTGAACAGCTCTTGATTTAGCCCTTCTCAAAAGGCACCAGCATAGAGATGAGAGGCTGTACTGGTAGTGTTAGTACAAACCGTGCAGCAGTGCTGAACAGAGAGGTTCCACTGCTTCTCTTCCTGCCTCAGCACAGGTCTCCTCTTCTTCCTATCCCATTTCTCTAGCTCTGGCACAGGTCAGACCCCATGCAGAGCTGATTCAGTTCACAGAACTAGCAGAATTTGGACACAGCACTTAATGTTTTCTACCATGTTAGCCAGCTGAATCAGCTCAGCAAAGAGTCCTGCTGTCAGATCCAACCCAAGGGAGAAGGCTGGACTGGAGCAGGATGGTAGATGAACTCATCATGCTTTATGTGTAATGCTGGCACTAAAATGGGGAAAACATGTACATAAGTTTGTGGGTTGGTGTTCCACACGGGACACGAGTCAAAGGAAAATCAACCTGTGGCCATATGACTATAAGTGTCAAAGTCCATNGAACAGCTCTTGATTTAGCCCTTCTCAAAAGGTACCAGCATAGAGATGAGAGGCTGTTCCCCCCATTCTGAGAAGAACAGATTTTATACTTCTTTATAAGAACACTGTGGCACAGGATTGTCTCTTCAATGTGACTGTACATTTATTTTATACATGTAAATTGTTTTTCCAACAAGGTGACTTCTAAACCAGAACTGACTCCCCGACAAGTGAGCTAAGGTGAACTTAAGAGCAGATACTTCTGCTAATCTCCTGATCCAGCAATTCTCATCCTTTTAGGAGGAATAAACAACTCTTTTATCCTTCCCCCCCCAATATCCTTCCATCCTGAGTTAAATCCTACACCTCCAACATCTATCTAAGCAGAGCTGTTTGACTCAGGGTACCTACCTCTTTAAAAATGGTCAGATAAGTGTTCAGAACTTTACAGGGTGTTGATTATTTATTAAATACTGATTTAAAACTTGTTGACATTTGTATTTGTGAGGAATTATGATAACACAGCAGCCCTCAAAGATTTTCTTACACAGATAGGCAGGCTCACTCTTGGATTCAGTGACAGGCTTGGTCCTGCCTTGTCCATTTATACCTTCCATTATGATGAAAAGCTTGCTTCTGCTCTTAAGGGGTTTAACCTCAGCATCTTGAAAGACAGATACCTTCAGACACCTGGGTATTTATGATACTGATACTTAAAATTTATGATATTTCAAATTTGCTTGAGGAAACACATCTGCAGTGCTAAGCCCTTTCCTGCTGCCTTGGCCTTTTTTTTATTGAATATATCTTTCCCTGCTGTTCCTGTGACTCCTTCTGTCTAGGTCAGGCCAAGTTCCTTCCTGCCACTAATGATTTTTGAATGCTCTTATTATTAACACCACAAATCAATCTGTCCAGTAGTTCACCCACTAGGATATTTCTAGATGACCACCTGGAAAGGCCTAAACTATTCCAGGAACTTGTTGAGGTGGGCCTGTCCCCGTTCCACCCCCAGACAGACTCTGGCACCTCCTTCACTCTCTCATGGGTGATGGAGTTCAGCCTTGCACACACTAGGCTAGAAAGAGAGCAGCAAATTTGGTTGATATTTTAGTTTGCTACAACTTTCATTTTTAAGCTTAAGTTTTTGCTGTTGAATCCCCACCTCAAAATTAAAAAACAGAACCAATCTTTTAGCTGTTTTCCAACACTGACATGCTTTAGAGGTGCTAAGTCACTGGGGAAACACATATTAATAGATTGCAGCAACTTTATACCACATCTATATGGACTGTACATGACCCTACTTCATCCCAGCTCTTCTGCTGCTTACAGTTTGGCCTCAGTTTTATTAACCTTTATCTGTAGGTATATATGAAGATATGTATCTACATACTTACCTACATACCACAAACATAGTTTATTGTTTGTGATTTTAGTTACTTAGTTGAAATTCTTAAAGTGGTCTAAAGTAATTATTTCTCTGCAGAACAGAAACACTGAATGAATCTGCATGCACAGAATATTGCATTTGACTGCTCAGCACATTCAGCAAGGCTTGAGTGACTCATGAAAGGACATGGCTGCAGAATAAACACTTTTATTAAATATTTACTAATCTTCAGTGTTTCAGTGCCATACAGAGTTAACATAGCTTTCAACCCAAGCGTAGCACAGCTCAAAAGAGATGACAAACCTGCAAAGCATAACACATACACACTAAAATCCTTCTCCTCATTGCAGCTTTTGATATTTTAATCATGTTTCTACCCACAGATGCACTCCTTAGTATGGGGCAGAGTCCAGTTATAAATCCTATAGAAATTCAGTGATCATCCCAGCCTGCTCCTGGCACAGGAGCACAAACAGACTGAGTGTACCACTGGAGAAAGGAGGTCATAGCATCAGAGGCTGCAGAAATACCTGCTGGCCAGCAAGGCTAGTTCAGGATCCTGCCTCACACTGACCCACTCCAGCTGTTTTAAAGGGGCTAGGCAGGGCAGGCAGCTACAGGCAGTCACTATTTCCCACCTGTAGGCAAGTCCTCCCCCATGAACCACCGTGCACTGTTGTCTTGTGCCCTGAGGCTGTGGCATTTCTCATCACTTGCCAAACTCATGTTTTCCACACTTGTATTGTAGGTATTAAGAGTCTTAGCACATGTAAAAGGCTAGTTTAAAACCCTGCCAAGCTCGTGGCTTAGGCACTGTTGTATAGCTGTGAACTTTAGAAGCTAACTGCATCTTACGATGCTTAAAAGGAAAAGAGGGACCCATAAAATGTCAATGCCTGAGAAAAAATGATCCATAAGGCAAGCCAGATGAGATTTTTGAGCATTTCCTTCTGCAGAGTTATCTTCACTGGAGAAGGAAAGAGCAAAGCAAGTCCCACTTGCTCCTGTGGCTCTGAGGGTCCTCACTGCTCATAAAGAGCAAAGCAAGTCCCACTTGCTCCTGTGGCTCTGAGGGTCCTCACTGCTCATAAAGAGCAAAGCAAGTCCCACTTGCTCCTGTGGCTCTGAGGGTCCTCACTGCTCATAGCTGCCCCCACCCTGAGCAGCTCTGTGCAATGCTCAACCAGTGAGAGAGAAATAATTGCAATGTGCCCTTTGCTGCTGAATAAAGCACCTTGAGCTGGCTCCTGTAGAAATGAATCACTGATTAAATTTACGTAGGCACAGCCCCTAGACAGAGCTAGGATTTCGTTCATAATACAAATTACTCCCCCCAAAAGGGTTAAGAACATCCTACTTGAAGCAAATGGTAAACTACACATTATTGTGAAAAGCTGCTCTCTTGACCTCCTGAGATACTTAAGAACTACAGAATCCAGACAGAGATTTCTGGTGTGCCCAAGGAACTTCATGCTTTAGGCACTTTACTCTCCTCGGCTCCTTTTCTGTGCCTCAAGCTACATAATGCACACGACCACCCAAACCAACCTCTAGCCAAACTGTGCTGGCAAAGCAGAAAACACAGATAATAGGAGAAAGAGGCAATAAAAAAATTCCAAATGGATTATAAATTACAGAAGGAACATTCTTTGCTATGTAATTAATGGAAATTTACCATTTTTAGGTTTCCTGAGGGAAATTTTGCATGTCAAATCAATTTGTAGGTAGGACCCAAGAGGCAGAAAATCACAACTGCTTCAGTATGCTGCTTCATTAGACTGTTGCTGGGGGTTTCGTTCTCAGTCACGTTCTTTGGTGACTTTGATCCTCGGTGACAGTGTTAACTCTATTTTGTCCTCAGTACTGCATTGATTTTAAACAGCCTTTTGAGATACCCTTACTAATTATTTCAATGGAAGTTTAATTAAATCTTGTCACACAGGAATAAGCTGCTTCTTGGAATAGCTGCTAAACATTATCCAGCATGTAACTGGAGAAAAAGGAGGATGGATAATTATAGCTGGACAGACAAGCACATGAAGAAAAAGCAGAAAGTTATTTCTAAATATGAACTTAAATGCAAGTCTCTGTGAACCTTCCCAGCTTCCTTTGTGCACAGAATTATTTGCATTTGTTCTGTTTTCCATCTTGGTATTTCTATATCATGCATTTCCAGTCTCAAATCTCATCCTAATTTCTGCAACATAGGCAACTTTTAAATCTACATGTTTCTCAGGATTTCTATTAGACTGGAAAGATATTATTATTATTTAGTCAAGAACACATTACAAGTGACTGTTTTCCTTCAGACAGCTGCTCTGCTTATGTTTGCTTACTCAAAGCAGCAAAGGAAAAGTTGCAAACATTTCTTTTCAATGAAGTTCTTGTGCCCACAATTCCTCCTTGGTGATCTTTTATTTTCCAAAGGGAGTCCCATAGATAAAGGATATTAGATTGTAGTAGAGATTGAATTTATTCCTCAGCCAGAAATACATGTTCAAAAATGAGAACTGTCTTTTTTTTCATTAGAGATTTCACTGTCTTTCCACTTTCCTTCTGATTCTTACATTCTGTAGAGCAAATAAGTCTTTTTACCACAAGTAATTCACCCAGCTCTAATGCTGAACATCACATGTATGCATTTCATACTGAGCTAGCAGCTAGTATGTTCCACTCAGAAAACTGAGCCCAAAAGGCAACAAAGCTATATCCCTCATGTTAAGCACATACCTTTTGCCAGCCAAAGTATTTTCATATTACTGGTATAAATATGGCATTCATACATAAATACCATACTTTTATGATGATGTCAGTATTTCTTTTTGGAGAGGAAAGAAAATAAGATGACCTGACTTTAAATGAGCTTAAGAGCAGAAGAAACTGTTTAGAAGGTCATGTCAAATGTAATAGGACAGGAGAAAGTAAAGCTTAGTGATAGGTGAAATAAAACAGCAAAATACACTTATTTCCTAATCTGAATTTTAATACATTAACTGCACAAGACATTGCATTGCAGGATCAGATTTAAAGTTCTTGAAAGACTGAACAAAAGCCTCAAGAGTTTTGTATCATAATCCAAAATGGTCAAACTAGACTCAGTAGCAGAGACCAGCAATGAGAAGAGCTGGACAGGAACACCAGGCCTTGGTCTACACTCTAACAAACATGTCAAGGGAAGTGAAGGACCTGAACAAGGCACTACTTCTTAAACTCATTAATATATCTACAATACGGATGGAACATTCAAGAAACAGAACTTGTTTTCCAGCCCTTGAACAAATAACTGGCCATCTGGAGAGACTGCCCTTCAACCAAACAGGCTGGAAAGTCTCTGAGAACAAACACTCCTGCTTAGCAACTAAGAATAAAACCTCTGTCATTAGCACTTCTTTGCCACCCATCTCAGGTCGAGCAAAAGCACCTCAGGGCAGAAATGTCTGTCTCATATAAAAAAATAAGAGAGAAAATAACACTTCCTCATGTTACTTCTGAAGCATTGTAATAAATATGATAAGACTGTATCCCCTGTACAGCATTTTCAAAGATGGGAGGGCTCTTTAAATCCCCCTACACCAAGGATTTAATTATCAAGTTCCATAGAACTGTATCATTCTCTTCCCAATTAGGCTGCACAACATTTCTTCCATCTGTACTTTATTTTACTCCTGTTATTATCTTGTATTCTTACTATAGGCCTCTCTTACTCCTAAAACATATTTTACAAATCCTCTAGAACACTTCAAAGCAGTATCCATACTTCTCTGTCATACTCATTGGTATCTGATAGAGCTTCCAACAGGGTGTCTGCTGTAGCTAAACACAGTAACAAACCCTTGAAGCCAGGTGACCTTTTCACTCCCACTGCATTTCCATAGCAGAACAAACAACTGCAGTTGGTTTATTTTAAAGTAAAGATTCAGGCCAAACATTGTGGGCTTATTTCACCAACGGATTGTTCTCAAGTACTTCAAGTCAGTGAGAGGCTTATCCTGCAGACCCTGGCTCCCAGCCTAGTTCCAACACCTACATGAGGACAAATCCCACTGGCTGTCACTGCAATGTAGCATGGATGTTTTAGTACCATTATTATTGGAATTATGGATGTTAAGGGATGATAGATGGAATAGCTGCCCTATCATCACTGGGGATCAACAGACACATTGTATTTACTGATTAGGTCAGCACAACAACTGTATGGTTTCAGGCTGCTGAACCTAGTCCCTTTTTCGGTGTGGTTTTGGAGCTCCTCACAGATTAATCTCTTCAGGAGAGGTCTGGAACATCCTCCAAACATGCTGTTGCTGTACTTACAGGGTTTATTTAAATTGTTTTTTCTGTAATTCCACTTTCCTTGCAAGTAATATGCTGGCTGATACTGACAGATCAGTGTGTCCATTTAACTAAGGAATAAATGAAGCAACAGATGCTATAAACTGCCACTGTTCCTAAGCTGACATCTGTCATGCTGGCAGTGTGACTTCAAGCAAGTCAGTTAAAGTGTCTCTGCCTGACCACTGTTTTACACAAAGTACTGTCTTTATTTCATTCACACTCTCAACTCCTCAAGCTAGGGAGACCCTTACTATATGTTCCTGGGATAACACACCCATACTTTCAGTTGTGGGTACTGGAATATAGAGATACAGTTAATTATGAAATAGGTAAAATAACTGCAGAGAGGGACAGAACAGAGAAGAGAAAATTGTTTGAGTGTTAACTTGTAAAAACCCAAATGAACAAAACCAAAAGCAGTATCTGTAGACAGTATGATCTTCAGACTGTCTTTCTCTTGTCACAAAAAGCTTAGCAGAGTTGTACATTACAATATGCTTCAAGGTGTCACATGTTCTTAATGGAAAATTTGGAATAATGCCATAAATATTTTACAGAAAATATATTACAAGGCCAAAACCTATAGTCTATCTACCTTATAAAACAAGCAAAAAATAAATCAGCACTGCACTCATACACACAATTAACTTCTGTGAAGCTTTAGAAAGTGACTCACATGGTAATTTAAGATCATCACTTTCAAGCAACACAACTTTGGAATTCCATCTTCTGCAATTGCAACAGATAAAGTCCTTCCCAGTGACAATCTAGTCATTACCAGTTTATATATTTTCTGCATCTGTCCAATCTGTCCACAGCTGCAGAACATATGTGATAAGCAGATAGATTTATATGAAAATCATAGCAAAATAAGACACAATCTTAATTTTTCAAATATCTTCACTATAGAAATAACATTTTCTGTTCCAAATTGCCTGTCCATCATGCTCCGTAAGCAACTTCTTTATGAAAGACTAACAAATTCAAACAAGGAAAAAAACCCTACCCAAACCAAAACTAAACAACAAACCAAAGGGGGGGGGGAGTAACCTCAAATAAATAAAAAACCCTCAACCTTAGAAAATCCTGAGAAATTTGGAAGATTCCCTGAAAGGCTTCTAAATTACTGCAGACTAAAGACTAAATTAAAAAGCAAATTGTCACAATGAAATTATTTAATGAAAGCTTGGCATTTCAGAAGCAGCAGCCCCATACAGCAGGTACCTTCACCCCCACCTCCTGCCAATTCAGCCATATTTGCATGGGGGGATGATGGCAAAGAGATAACAAGGGGTAAAACTAATCTTCAGCACTTGAAATACTGATGTGTTGCTATTCCTTAGGACCAAGGTATGGAGTGCTCAGCACATCCACTCTCCTAACAGGCACACTTCACATCTCCAAGAGCTGAGGCTAACAGCACTGAGCCAGCCTGCAGCACCACAACACTCGCTTTCTTTTCCTCGAGCTAACTGAAGCCATAGTCCAGCTAAACTAAAGAAACAAAGACTTTACAGAGAATAGATACTTCTTCACCTCACAACACTGACAGCTGCTGCAGGGGGGCTGTAGGACAGGAGAGTGCTCTCCTTAGGAGTAGCCAGCATCTCTCTCAGCTCTGCTCCCCACCTTCTCATAGGGCAACGAGCCACCATGCAACTTTGGCCTTGCTCAGTACTCCTGCATGACCAACACCAGTCTCCAAAAGTGCTACTTCTTTTCTCTTAACAGTATTAAAAGCTTTGTAGCTTATACATTGAGCATTTGCTGCAACACAGCCCTGTGGCACTGCTATTTGCACTTACAAACCACATTGCTCCATGGATGTCACTTTGAAACTGCTGAAGGTCTGGGTCAATGAGGAGAAATTGAGAATAACTAGCACAGAAGGTACCTAGTCCAATCAGTCCAAATGTGAAAAGAGATGCAGAAGAGAAAAGCATCCAATTTATTTGCAAAAGTGTGTAACCAGATATTGCTCCTGCTCTGGTTCTGAAATGTGGTATCATTTGTTTATCTCTAACCTCTTAAAGACCAGCATTTTTTTTAATTGAAGACATTTTAAAGGAACAGTAATGAGAAGATAAAAATAACCCCCAAAGTAAACAGTTCAACCAAGTCAGATATGAAAGGAAAAAAAAAGCCTGCAGAACTCTTTATTATGGAGACTGATTATTAGCAACTAGAAAAGCTCTTAGGAAAGTCCTTCATCTTGATCAGAATAGGAAACAACAGACCTCTGCAGAAATAATGCCAGCAGGGATTTTCCCCGAGTTTCTGTGGGAACAGTGGGCACGAACACTTCACAGACTACTTATTTGAGTTCACATGTAGTGAAAAACAGAAGTCCTAGCATCATAATTTCCAATTTCTCTGCTAAACAGTTCAAGACATCCAGAAGGGCACTCAATGATTTGTTCAGCTGAGCAGTAAACAACTTCTGCACACAGCAGGAACATGTGCAGGGCAAACTTCACCTGCATGTTCCTCTCCAAATCACCAGACGCTGTTAGAACAACAGCATCTCATTTTTAGGAGGAAGAAACAAAAAAAAATCACAGGACTATTGCATCATTTTCCAGAACAAGTCATTAGAGCTCCAATGAAAGAGAAAGTACCACCTGACATACTATCAATAACTAAAATTAACCTCACATTTAACATGACAAGAACAAAGCTACAGCCGAGCCTCAGTTTGTTCTTGCAAACATTTCTAAGGTTTAAGCTTATTCAGGTATTATAGCCCTTGCTCCTAGCTATGTTATCTCTAGCAGAAGCTAAATGCTCACTCTGTCTGCTGCTGGTCCCTCCTACACACTTTTCAACTGCCAAAGCTGCAGCACTAAACCACTCTCTCTTGGAACCACGGCACCATTTAACAGGGAGAGGCAGACCTTGCCCCAGGAGAGTACCCATGGGGCAGTAGCTTCCTGACTGCTCTGCAGACTCAGCACAGGGATTCCCAGTGGGCCACGGCTCACCATGTAGAAATGGGGTACCAGGCAGCTCACTCAGGTCCAGCAGAGGAACAGGTTCTGATAGGTGCCACCTTGTCCCTCTTATCACTGCCAAAGATGTGCTAATAATAGGTTGGTAGAGGCCAGCTCCTGACTAGGGAGCTCCAAAGCACAGCAAATGGCATTCTGCGCTCCCACCACTGCCTGAGACACAAGCACAGCGATTCACAACTAAGGCAACATCATTCCACATCCCAAATAAGACACTAAGTGTGTTAAAATCTTATATCTTGTATCTGCTTCCTGGGGATCAGCCCTACCACTTGCCATCCCCCACCACAGGCACTGCCCCACAGCCTTCTCCAACCCTGCAGATAGCTCCTTGCCTCGCCCAACTCCACAGCATCTCCAGACCTGGCACTAGCCTGGCTTACAGGTGACCACTTTACTGCTCTCCCTCAGGCAGAGCCCACACACCCTGGGGCAGCAGGAGGAGCTGTGGCCCCTCAGCCATCAGTCCTCAAAGTGTCCCTGGCTTCTTACAGTTAAAGTGGGGCCCTGTCCTGCAATGGGCACCACCTCTGTGAAGCCACAGTGGGGCTTTTGACTGGGCACCAAAATCACTGCAGGAAAAAAACTCACAAGGAAAAATTTTCTCTGATCTCTGTTTCTGGGAAGGAAAATATGAAAAAATTAATCTTGTTATGTGGTATTGACTTCCACTCAGTGCAAGACAGGGAAACAATATAGAAAGCTACAGAATGAAAATGAAAAACAAAACCCCAGCAACCTTGAGTAGACAACACTGGAATTGCTTTAGTAAGCAAAACTGCAGATGTCAAAGGCATAACAATTCAAAATACATTTTTCAAGTTACTCAGAACTACTACTGTATTTCTGGAAGACATTTATTACAAACTTGGGCCCCTGTACAAGACTGGGCCAACCTGTTTGACACTCGATAATGAAAGATCCCTCAGGAAAAGCCTCAGCATCCACTGTAAGGACAGAGCCTGAAGCTGTGGGAAGCAATTGCTGATGTTCTTAAGCATGGCATCCTCCTCATTTCAAACATCACCCATGCAGTTGCCATGTCATGGGTGCCCACCAGCACACAGTTGGTTGCCCACCAAACTCTATGGTTGCACTTCCCTCAGACAAAAAAATGCTTTTTTTTCTTGTGTTGGGAACTGGTACAAGTGCCTGTCAGAAAAACTCAGTAAGCTCTCCAGAAGTGATGCAAGGGCACCTTCATGTGGGAAGACTCATGGGCAACACACTTTACTGGCTGCTGAGGAAGCCAAAAGATGCTGCACCTCATGCAAGGACTTTTCTTGGGATTTAGCATAAACCCACCACTCAAAATCCACCTGCCACAATGAACTGTGCATCCCTTGATCCCTAGCCTAAATTAGGACAATGAGGAGGGTGGGGATACCTCAGTCAGTTGCATCTAGATTCGTCTGTGGTTAATGAACTAGAAATGTCTGAATCAGAGATTTACTGCAGATTAGTAGCGTGGCTTTTTGGTGTTGGGGTTTGGAGTTCTTTTTCCAGAAAGTGGTTAGTCATAACTTCCATATTAACTGAGATATGAATTTTATGTGAAAAAAATTATAGCAGCACCACACATGGTAAATTTCATAGTACAGTTGTTTGGGCAAACAGAATTAGGGAAGAAAATACACCTATTTTAGAGAAACAAAACCCATTAAAGCACCTATTTTATAGCCATATTCATTGTGTCTCAATTCTAACCTCAGGGTATATTGAACCTAAGGGACATGTTATGTGAAATCAATGCCTATTGTGTACACATAAGCTTTTTGAAGTGTTAGTGTGCAGACTTGCATGTGTTTTAATGGAAATGTCATCTACTGTAAGTAGCCAATCCTAATACCATTGAAAGATATGATTATATTTGCACTAATAGCATCATGAGGCTGCAGGTTTCCTGATATGCTTGTAAACCCAAAGCTCTAGTGGCTTAAGAGAACTAGCCTCATGCCAGCTGAATTATTAGGAACTGATAGTCAATATCCCTCTATCAATTAGGAATGAAAGACTTGACACCTCCATTCTGCTGCAACTTTTGGAATATAAATCCTCTGCACATAGAGGCTGTCACACTGCAGGAGCACCAGATCCTATGTAAAGATAATTGAGTGCCCTGTCTCATATTTGTTATTACTTACCCATAGTCAGTAAACTGTTGGCCAGACTGGAATAACCTAAAGCCACCAAAGACAGAGGAAACCTCTGCCAATGGAAGCAAAAACTGCATGCCCAATAGCCTTTAGGCTTAATAACCTGAAGGATAAGCTACTTAAACCTAATTAAGTACTGAAGTTCAGTCTTAAATCAGAAGAAAATTGAATGAGGTCAAGCATAAAATGAAAGGTCAGTACTCAGGCATATGCTTACAGAGCTAAATGTTCAATATGAACATTAATAAATAAAACAACTTTATTTTCTCATGCAACTGTACAAGAAATACATATCTATATATATTTACAAGAGAGGGGCTGGTCCTGGGTGGTGCTGAAAGCTTTCAGGTGCCCTGAAAAGGATGGTGTTGAAATCAGTGGTACGCTGAGAAAAGCCTATCTGGCAATACGTGACCTGCCTACAATACTCCTTTTAATTTGTACAAACTTCCACATGTTTCTGTGCTAGATAACACAGAATATCAGTGCAGAACAAAGACATGGTTGTCTCTGTCTCATTTACTTATTTGGGCATGCTTAGATATCATTAAACTACACTGATGTGATGTTTAAACAATTTCTGCATGGAGTTGTCCATAGGGCTGCCAAACTACTTCTTCCTATTCAAACAAGCAAAACGATTCAAGTTTTCATCAGAGGCAAATTTAAGTCTCTTTTTATGACAGAATAATGAATATTTTATAGTTGGAGTTTCTGTTTTAAATGAGATATTTTTATTGATGTTGGGATTGCCCTGTAATGGTCTCAATTCAAAGCTGGTAGGATGGTAAGTACTTATTTTTCTAAATACTTGGTACTTTTTCTGATCATTCTGATAAGTACAATTTTCTAATAGTTTCATATCCTCAAAGCTGAATACACCAGTCATTAAAATGATTCAGTGGTAAAGAAAGTACATGTGTGATTAAAAATACAGTGTAACAATTTGTGACTCTTGAAAGCTGTTTATCAAATGTGTATCTGCATCTTTGAACATACTTTTAAAATACTGGTTAGAATAGAATCAGCAAACTTGCACTTTGAATAGAATGTTTAATTTTTGTTAGTTATACTCATGAAAATTTAGTTGTCTGCCACAAAGAAAACTAAGAGGATTTTTTAATGTTAATGTACAGAAAAGATTTTGTATTAAACAACAGCAGAGCTAACCATCTGGAAAGGAACATACGTTCTCTACAAATCAATTTAATTTGAGAAACGAGTGAGTTCTAGACACTGATTTTTTTTTTTTCTCCTAAGAATACCATGTTCTCACAAATCTGCAAGAAGTACCCATAGACATATGTTTGTCAGGAATTAACAATCCATATATACCACACGGCACATAATAGAATTTCTACTTAGAGCCTTAACGTTTTATGAAAGCATTACTTGTTCAGGAAAGTAACATGCCTGTGGACAGTCCATACATTTCTGAGCTATGATATGTTTACTTAAGTGGAGGTTCCCATTGTCATAATTGTACACATGGGAAAGCAGTTAAGCCTTGTGTTCCCTTTTTTCTCAGTGTCCCACTGTATGTGTGATATCTCACCACATCCACAGTACAATTCCAACCTCTATCTTAGACATCCAAGCAAGAATGAACAGTTTCTTGTGAGAAAAGGATGTGACACAAAGAAGTGAATTGTTATTACCTGGTCTCCAAAATGGGAAAGAGTCACTAAGCAGTTTGACCTCAGCAGGTTGATGTGGTTACAAAATACCACTTGAGTTGCACTCAATTGCTGGACAACAGAACAATTTGGCCCACACTAAACCTACCCACTTTAATACTATCAATTGGAAATCACTACTATATTGGTTATAAAAAAAATATTAAAATAAGTCAAGTTACTAGAAGATCCCATCAAGTTTGACCTTAAATAATTAGGTTTCTTATGCACAGAAGGCCATCAATAACTAGCTACTGTGAAAGCAGAAATTCAGATGCTTTTCCTGCAAGCAGAATTGAAAGGAAACACAATGCTTTTCCCAGTGTCTTTAATTTTCAGTACAGAGTCTGCAATGAGCTGCTAATAATCATACACTATGCCATCAGGGTTTTGCACCTATTTACATACAAATAGTTCTGACCTGACTTGGCTACCAACAATGGTTAATTTAATTTATTGTCCTTTTCCAAGTGAATAGTCATTGGTTTTCTAGCACTTTTAACCTTGGCAAACCCTTGGGAAATAAAAATTAGATTGAAAGAAAATTACTAGTGGTGGAGAACAGTAAGAAAGTGACAGCAGTATATATAAACCTCAGGCAGCAGTAGAATAAAGTGTCATATTATTGTATGCTGTCTTCTAAAGTTCAATATTACTTTCTTGATTTACACTTCTGTAATTTTTTCCTAATAATTCTTCTTTCTCTGGGGACTTACGCACCTAACTTCATGCTTTTCAACTGGGAAGAGGGATTAGTTATTTAGCATTAAAAAAAACCATCAGAATTCATAAAAATAAACCAGTGATGTGCAACCAACAAGAGCTAAATGAGGTGACAGTTATTGACCACTAATGGCTGAATATTAGAGTAAGATTATTTGATCATCACTCCTGTACCATGCAGCATACAGCTGTCTCCTGCCTTTCACTTCAAATGCAAAGTCTCAACTGAGTGCAATTAGTTATTTAGCATTTGCTGGAACATGTCAAGAGAGAGGCCACGAGGATGATCAGAGGGCTGGAGCACCTCTCCTATGAGGACAGGCTGAGAGAGTTGGGATTATTCAGTCTGGAGAAGAGAAGGCTCTGAGGAGATCATCTTGTGACCGTCCATACGTGCAGGGGCCTACAAGAGGGCTAGGAAGGACTTTAGGATGTCAGGCAGCGACAGGACTAAGGGGAACGGACGTAAGCTTGAGGAGGGGAGATTTAGGTTGGATGTTAGGAAGAAGTTCTTCCCTGTGAGGGTGGTGAGACACTGGAACAGGTTTCCCAGAGAGGTGGTGGAAGCCCCATCCCTGGAAGTTTTAAGGCCAGGCTGGCTGGGGGCTCTGAGCAAGCTAATCTAGTGGGAGGTGTCCCTGCCCATGGCAGGGGGATTGGAACTAGATGATCTTTAAGGTCCCTTCCAATCCTGACAATTCTATGATTCTATAACTAGTATTCCTAGTTGTCTCAAAGTTTTCAAAATGTGCCTCTCCTAAACCACCCAGCCCTCCTACAGTCCTGAAACTTCTTCCTATGTTTTTGCCTCTGCTTTGTATCTTGTGTTTTTTAGTTTTGATTTGTGAATGCAGATTCCATCCACTGAGGAGTCCCTGTTAGTTATTTCCAAACCCCTCAATCTTTGTACATTTAAAAAATTTTCACATGTAGCATCCCATCATAATCTGCTCAGCAAAGTTCCATCTAGTTCCCTAAGTTACTTTTTCTGGATTGCTTAAATATGTTGTGGAGCACTTACACCTGAAAGGAGAGAAGAATGAGCTGACAGAAGTTCTTATCCAAAATCCCAGGCATGTCAGTTGTCTTTTCACTGCTAATTATAAGGATTAGAAAAATACCATTCTCCATAGTGTCTTGAACTGGAGAATATCTGAACTCCACAAATATGGGAGCAGGCTCGGGAAATGGGAAATCATGAAATGTTGAAAAATATTTAGTAACATTTTTATGCCAATACATTTCAACTAAAGTGTATTTATGCCAGAGATGTGTTACCAGCAATGCTTTTTTTCATTCCACAGGAGATTCTTGGTTAAAGAAAGAAATCAATAATCATTGTGCAAGAAAATAAATTCCATTTAAAGCCTGGAAATTATTTCCTTTTCTGCACTTCTCTAAAACATTATTTTGTTTCTGAGTCACCTTTGTAGTATCATTTCCAAAAATAAGCTTTTACATTCCCAATGTTAAAAGTACAAACATAATTGTAAGTACTTGTTCAAACAAACCAGTATTATGTGCCTCACCATGATCCCTACTGGTTTATCTCAGGTACTGTCAGCTATTTTAGCAGAGGTTGTGTCACTCTGAAATGCAAATGCTGTTTCATTTCACATCAGTCATGACTCACCCTGATATTTATAAGATTTTTGCAAGCTGCTACTTTATGCATTAGGTACTTAGGCTATTTGCTTTAATAATACAGCATTACTTTATCACTTAACTTCAAAGTGATTAAAAACCTCTATGAAGTAGAAGAATATTAACAGTTCCCATTCCACTGATGGGAGCTGTGTCAGAGAGAGCTCACTGCAAGAGTATTTAGCAGAGACACAACTGTTTCACCAGGAGGAAACATAGAGCAGTAGGGCATGTGACTTCCAGCAAAATCCAGGGCATGGAGACTTTGGAAAGCCTAACCCGATGCAGCTCAATGTCTTTAAGTAATTTTGCACATTTTCAAGTATAGCCTAAAAAGACAGACTACACCCTCACTGCTGAGTCACATCTCACACAGCCTGGAGCAATTTGCTTTGCTTCTCTGCAGATCAGACTCAGATACTGTGCTGCTGCAATTTTAGTATGCCCAGCATCCAAACAGCTTCACTTTAAAGTCANGTGTTCTCAATATGTTGCTTTGACTACCATACAGGCATATCTGACCGGTAAATGTGGTCCACTTCTTGGCTTAGCAATAAATGATTATTTGCCATTCAAAATACTTTTTACTAAAACGTTAATTTCCAAACAATCAGTTTTTCAGAAAACAATCCATTTCAACATAAAGTAAATCTTCTTTTAGAAAATCAAATTATATTACTTCACCTAAAGCTATATGGAAGTGACCTGCTGTTGAACTGTACCAATATTTTTAACTCAATATCAGCAAGTACAACAAACATAAACCTATGTAATGTGCTACTTTGGACAACTGAATTTGTGTACTAAACTTAAAAGACTAATTTCATTTTAAAAAAATAAAATTGATTGAATGGTAAGTAGTGCCATCCAAATCTATTTTTGAAAGTTTGTGTTCTAGTGGGAGACAGGGCAATAATTTTCAATCTTGTCAAACAATATAGGCTTGAAAATAAATATTTCTACCAGAAAAGAAATTGTAAATTCTGGTAAACTATTGCAGATTTAGACCTGATCCTTTTTGAAAAGGAACTGAGGAGTCCAATCCTACTGAAAGTAGCTGAGATAATCTCCTGGAGGCCTAAGTCACTTTTGTAAATGGAAAAAAAAACCCCTATCCAACCTAGACATCATCTAAATGTTTACTGATATTGTGTCCAACATATTACATATTAAAATCAAGGTAAAGCCAACCAATATACCAGGTTTCTTGTGCATCTGTTGTGAAATCACTAAGTATATCCCTTCACTCAGGACTATCCTCTCTCTAGGATAAGCATCTGGTCTTGTTTTCAGCCATTCTTTTCACTGCAAGAACTTACATACAGTTTGACAAGAGGAAAAATCAATATATGTTAATTTTCCATTTCAATCCCAGCATAAGAGTTAGTTTTGATTACATCAGTTCCTTAGAAGATAATTCTGTTACCAGTTTGGCCTTGATACAAATAGTATGAGCTTCAGCAGCTTCCAAATGGAAGATTTGCTACAAATTGGTCTCTGAATGGAAAGAATGAAATGTCAGACAGAGAGGATTATGAGTCTGAGGCTATATTGTGACATATATAGGATTATTAGGATTTGCATTCGTTAAGAAAGCTAGACTGGCATTTTCATGTGTGTGATATATTGTGCAGTTCATGAATGTCCTATAGTTAATAGGAGAGGGGTAATTCTAAGCTGACTTTTTCTGATGAGCAGCAGCATGTTTTGTAGGCTTTGACACTGCTTATAGTTTGTTACATCAAACATGGCTCTAATCCTCCACAGAGCCTCTGCACCCATAAGAAACCAGTGGGGTTTAGCTAATGTAGGAGGCTGCCTGCATTGTGCTTTGTAGAAATCAACCCCAGTAATAATTAAAAGTTCCATAAAATATATTGAAGGTTAAATTTAATTTTCAGCTAAAATCTTGTGTAAAGTACAATTCATATTGAGGTATATGGATTGCACTGCTGTGATGACAGGCAAGGTTGTAAGTTTGAGATGTGATGCAATTAGTTAAATCAGTGACTCAATAAATCAGAATCTATACGAGAAAAGAAGTGTCCTACTCTCCATTAATTCATTTTCTAAATACTTGGGTAGACCATAGAAGATACTTGAATGGCCTCAAGTCCTTGGCTACAGGCATCTTTAACCCCAACTTGCACACAACTTAACAGAATTCAACATTGTTTTAGAAACTCAAACACATTAGTCTTCAAATTAAGCTCTGATGATTAAGAATTATAGCCTTTAAAACCTTCTCACCTCCACTGTGTTACATAGCAGGTAGATAGACTTAGAGCTCCTCACAGAAACTTGAACTACTTCCTCAGGAGCAGCTCTGCTGTGCATCCTGCCATAACACTGGAGCTGGACCAGCTGTCACTGTCTTGAAACAACTGACATGTGATAGCACAAGGTAGAAGGCACTAGGCAAGGGGAAAGCAGAGGGCTGAAGCCAAGTTTAGGGGAAGGCTGAACACAGAGGATTATACTGCTAAATGCATTTTCCTGACAGGTGAATAATGAGCTTTTATTGGTGAGATGATGCTCATTAGACTTCAATATTTAAAAGGATTTATGAAAGCTTAGTAATAAGGGCTGCATTAATAAAGTCTGCATAGGTCTTCACTCCATTAGCCCATCTCCTGGTGTTGATGTTTTTTACTTACTTTGAAAGAAAAGAAGGAAAAACCAAAGTAATAGAACCCCTATTTGCTTTCCAGAGCTGCAGGAGTAATTAACTCTGGGAGCAAGAGGCAAGAAGGAAAAGACCTCAGGCTTAAGCTATTTAATTGCAGAGAGAAGGAAAACCATTATCAGCATTAATACAGAGTGATCAGAAGCCTCAATATGCAGGTATTAAAAATGCACACAATATTGATCGACAGGTTTACCATAATTATGTAGTAGAAGCTGATTCAACCAACTGTGCTTTCAGACTTTCTGGGTAATGTATCTCCCAGCTCATGAAACATGGTCTGATGCTATGAATACTGACTGATAGCTGCATCTTAGTAATTTGCCACAGCAGACTGACATTTTACTAGAGCTCAGTAGAAGACACACTGAAATTAATGGGGGAGACTCTCTTGCTTTCAACAGGCTTTCAATAAACTAATAGGTTTTATTTCTGAAGATGATGGGAGACCCTCTTATAATCACAGTAGCTTTAACATTTTCAATAAATCAAAATGAGTGGGAGTTGTGCATCTGAGTCTCATTTGTGGTTTTGAACACTTCTTTATAATTACACAAAACACTTGTCAGGATGGAAAGTCAAGAAAGAAGCATGCAGGATGCTTTACCTCTGCTCTGATACATCTCCCCTTAGTTTAGTTTGCTTCCTCTAGTCTCCTTTCTCAACCAGCCCCACCTTAATCTCTGTATCAAACTATTTGTTACTGTTTCCATCAGTGTATGTAGGAGCTGTTGCCCTGCTAAGCAAGACACGATTTATCTCTATCAATCCCAGTTCCTAGACTCTTCTTCCCAGTCTGTTCAGCACTTCTGATGTGGCACTGTCTAATCTGATTTTGGGTCAGCATCAGAAAATGAATTACTAAGAGCAAAGGAGAGAGAGGCTCTTATCCAATGCTTTGGTCAGCCATACATCAGCTACAGGACCTCATAAAAGCTATTACAGGGAGGAGACTTTGGGTCCCATAGCCCTGGGCAGTAATTTGCAGGGATGATGCATCTTCACCCTGTGTACTTGTAAGAGCCATGAAATGCTGGAGCAGCCTCTCAGGGACCTGAGTGAGCTGCATATGCTCTCCAACCTCTCCCCCTTCCCTGGGGTTTGGCTGCTTGTGGTGCAGCTGTATAGCCTTGGGTCTGAATGCCATGTGAAGAGCAGTGCAGGAGAGCTCTGAGAACCTTTCATGTCAGAGATCTCGCCGGCTTGACTTGAGAGCCATATTTAAGCCACATACCTTGCCAATCTCCACCCTGACTTGTTGACTGAAAATCCTGGCTTGACATTGAGCCTGTCTCATTACCTCTGGACCATGACAGACCCTGATTGCCATCACCACGTCTGCTCTGCTCATCCTGCTTGGGTATCATGCCACAGCAGCCTTGTGGGTGAGGACCCTAACCCTGCCTATCTGGCACTCTCAGGCTCGCCTGCCATAGGAGAGTAGCCTGCCCAGACAGTGAGCGTGATGCTAGCTCTGGAAGAAAGGAACATATGGATCTTCTTTGGGAAACTTAACAGCTAAACACGCTACACCAGGACTGTACAAACATTATTTATCAGAGCCTTATGACTGAATATAATTAGACATTCAGGAAAAGAAACATCCCTAACAGCCCTTCAGCTGCTCAAGGCCATGTACCAGAGTAAGGCAGCCAGAGAGCTTAATACGTCAACAGAACTTAAGAATGTCAAATAATACATTTCTCTTTCTAGTTTTATCTTGTGTCCTAATAGCAATGACTAAATTTAAAACACAATAAATCAGCCTATATGGTGAAGGTTTGCACGATTTAACCGTCAGGAGCTGAGAACTTTGCAAGGAGAAGTACAGAACAACCTGAAGTATGGGTTGTATACAAACCCAAGAATCCATGTGAATTTTTCATTCCTATTTGGCTCACATCCCTGTCAAGAGGTATTGCAACTTATTACACTCTTCCTTTATGGAGTCATTGGCCAGACTCACCTTTTGTTCACTTTTATAACGCAGATATGTGATTCAGAAGATGACAGCTTCTGATCTGCACATTCACCAGCTCTCGGTGGCTAACAGGGACACTGAGGGGCCAGCATTCATTCCATTTCAAACAATTTCAAGACAGAACTTGGTCCCTGAACCAGACCTGAAGAGCACTGAAACCAAAAGAAAAACTCTGATTAGCACCAGTGAGATGTGAATCAGTCTAGTAAAGAAAACTTTCTACAGAATATTTGTTACTAAACCTCCTTCTTCCTTAATCCCACTCTCAGTAGTCCCACTTTCACTTCACTCTCCCCTTGTAAAGTTAAAACTTCCAGAGGTTTTAAAGACACTTGCTGTCAAAGGATCATTGGAGGAATTAGTGGAAGTTTAGGGATCATTAATTAGACAAGGAGAAGATGAAGTTCTATTGAAAAATGCCCATCCTTGAGTGTTAATTTAGCAGATACTAGTTATTTTTCCTCTATTGGCATGGTAGACTGAAAACAAGCTGAGAAAATAAAAGGCAGAAAAAATAAGAGGCAAAAAACAGTATGAAGCTTATCAGGAAAAAATGTGAATTACACTTTAAAGCCCTTAGTCATCTAAGCTTCTATTTACAACAGAAATAGTTCAAATTATCTCAACTTTTTTTTTTTTAACTGTGATTACAGTTCTGTTTCCTACTTTTCTCTCATTAGCTTTAACTGGAAAAATACCAAGCACTTCTAATTTCTGGATACTGGTTTGTCACTTTTTATTGAATTTCTTGTATATGCACTCTAATAACCACACATCCAGAGGTACATGCAGCCACATGGAATGTGGAGCCAGCTGACTGCAAGCCCCTGATGGTTGTGCAGTGCTAATCAGGCATGTTCCCATCAAAGTCTCAGCCTACAGGATATCAAAAATGAATCCTGTGATCACATCTTCCTCAAGACTTTAACACAGACTCCTTCATAGTGGCTGTTAAGGTCTTTGGCTGTTAAGTCTAAAAAAAGAGTTTGCAAAAATGTCACAAAATAGTATCACCTCTAGATCTTGGACCACAATAATAAGAGGTTACACACAATATCTATTTGTGCAATGTAAACCATCAGGATTTTGCTACTGAATTCAGTGAGAGGAAGACTAAGCCCATGGCCTACAAAGCTGGCAACAGCTGAAAACAAGTGTAATGGGTCGTCTAGGGCTGCATTTTTATGTCAGAAATAAGAGGCAGTCTGTCTTTTAAAAATACTGTGCTCATTAACAAGGACTACTCAGTCTCAAAAAACAACTGACCTTTTGTGAGATCCCCCAAATTTCAATTCCTAAACAAGGAGGGGTTTTTGTCTTTAAAAGTGGTCATTTGTTTTCTGAGTTTTTAGTCTGAATATCCTGTGTAAAACACTACAGGTTGCAAAGTTCCTGATTTCACAACTATGTGTGGTTTAAGTATTTTGATTTTTCACGTAGAAATTATGTCATTAAATAATAGGCAAAGGCAACAGTACAACTATTTAACAGTCTGTAAAAGCTCCATATCCTAGCATGTTCCTATTCAAAGGAAAGATTCAGATATTAAATTATGTATTTACTTGGGTTTTAAATAGATAAGAAAATTCAAAGATATTTTATAGTGAGTTTACTTCTCAAATTTGTGTGGGTTTGCAGGCATTTCTAACAATAACACTGAAACTAAAAAAAAAACACCAAAAAACAACAAACCCAACATTAGATACTGGAGCAAACTGTGATTCTGACAAGTCTTTGGGTGTGTTTTCAGCATGCTGAAGTTTAAGAACAGCAGGGATTAAACAATCAAAAATGGCATATGGCATGGCAAGGAGCTTCAGTCAAAGATGGCTAGCTGTAGAAACCAAGTGGTCAGGCATGCTGAGAGTTCACTTGCAGAGGGTCAGGCTTCATTAATACTCCCACACTTCACAGAACTCTACAAAGCCCTCAAATCTCAAAGGCAGTGCAGGTCTGACATTCACTGTCTTGATCACACTTTTGAAAGGCTACATACAAACTCATTGGATTTTCCTCTTAGTAGTCGCAGGCAAAGAAAGATGAAAGAAATTTCTCTGTAGCTATGAATGCATTCCAATTGCTCTGCTATAATTCCTCACTAGAGGAAATCACTTCTGACTTTGCAGACTACCAAATTTTTTGAGAACATTGATTCGTAAGCAGAATTTCTAGCTAAAATGAATGGAACAAAACCTGGTGCGAACCTTGATTTTTAGTTTTCAACTTGCTTTCCACCCATTCTCCTTAACATTCTTTTTTCCCCCCTTCCACCCAACTTCTCCTATTAGTATCCCATTGTTGCAACAGCCCTTTAAAGTGCAAAAATTCATACATATAAAATGAATAAGTGTCTGCATAAGAGCAGATCATCACAGGACCTAAATAAACACTGCTAGCAAAGCTGCACTTCCACTGGAAACTGCTCAGCTTCCGTCTTCATCACATCAGTCAGGTGAGCCCACCTAAATCCAAGTCTCAAGCAAAATCAGCCCCCTCTGCATGAGCAAAGAGGAGCTGCAGAATGGGATGTATGCCCACACAGAGCTGGGAGACTGCAGCTGGTTTGAATAGTTCTCCAGAGAGCACTTCCCTCTCCAAAGAGGAAGGGGCAAACCAGACATAGGTCCCAAGCAGGGGTGCAGGGGGGAGAGGAAATAACTTGTCCCTGATGCTTCAGGTGATTAGCACAGAGTGCTCTCTGCTCAGAGGACAGCCCCTGGCAGCAGAGCCCTGCAGCAGTGGCTGTCACACCAAGTGTACACAGAGCAGCACCACGGAAGCACTGTGCTAAGGGCACAAGCAGAGCACTCCCACCACCTGCATGCCCAGAGGTCTGAGCAAAAACCTGTGCCTTGACAGCACAGTGGGCTTTTGCATGAAATATTAAAAGGAAGCCTTCATGTCTGGAGTTCTTACTGGGTCACTATTATTGTGGCTTTCATTAACCACCTCAGACATCAATGCTCTGTTTTGTTTGTGGCAATACTGCCACCGAACCTCCCAGAGGGAATAAAGGGAGGTCTCAGCATCATAGCTCTATCTGCCTCAATCATCTAGTCTGGGAAGAGTTGCTGGGCCTCAAAAGACTAATGTACATTTGATGATTCTGTATGATAGCCTTGGAAATGGATATTTCCTTGGCAATGAATAGAAGCCATTGCATGTGTGCACTGAGTGAAACCAAAGCCCCTTCTGCTCTAAGCTGCTGGAAGGATTTTGCATGAAATATTAAAAGGAAGCCTTCATGTCTGGAGTCCTTACTGGGTCACCAGCTCATTCCTCTCCTTGGGGTGTAATTAAACAAGGGCAAAATGGTATGAACCTGCTAATGGCTTCACATTGCCCAGAAGGAAATCACTGAGTTACCCTGGGATGCCTGCTCTGATTAGGAATAACACTTGCTCGATTGAGGTACTTCATTTGGCAGTGAGACTAACAGTATATAAGCAGTGGAACTGAACAGCATTAAAGGGAAACCACCTCAGAATATGCTCCAGCAAAGAAGATTAGTGAAGGTTAAAAGGATCACAGACTACACACCCACATCCTCTCTGAAATGCCTGCAGTCTGATTTCAAGCTGGCTGGCTGTTTTCAGCTGAGTTCTATTACCTGGAGAGACATTAACATAGCTGAGATCAGGGACTCAGTTCTCAGGGACAGAAATTAACAGTTTGTTCCATCAGTGTAACTTTGACATATGCTATGAAGTTACTTTCCAAGTCAAACTCTAAATATTTAAGTTAGCAGAAAAATCTCTCCTTGGGCAAGATAATTCCACCTCTGCCTATTGTAGGATTTCCTGTATCATCTTCTAAGGTATCTGGTGCTGGGTCTCCCTGGGGAGAGGAAAAGTTGAGCATAGCCCAACTTACATTCTGAGTTTGTAGTCTGGTGCAAGCAAAGCCAGAACTCAAACCTGCTGAGAAGAGACAATTTTTTTGAAAATCCCATGAAAAATAAGTGAAAGGGTTTTGATAGCCCTTCTTTCTTCCAACTGTAATTATCTTCAAAGTAATTATTTCTGGAGGAACACAGCTTTGCTCTTCCATGGCATTAAACCAACTTTGTTTTTCCTTTTCAAAAGCATCCAAAGTAAGACTAAACCTTGATTATAAAGAGCATATTGTGAAAGTCAGGGGGAAAATGTGTAATCACAAAAAAGCTGCTTAAATTTTTGCTAAAAGACAGAGAGAGACTTCTGCTTTTTGGGTCTCCAGCCTAATGACCATATATGTTGATTTATCACAAGCAACTGCTCTCCAGAGCCCTTGTATCCCATCCTCAGCCAGCTAGTTCCCTCCCTACATTTGACAACTCAGCTATCCCTTCCCTTGTCAGCCACAAGTGGTTTTCTGGACAGTGGTAGAATTTGGTAATAAAGTGCATGTTATTTGATTCTGAACAGGCAATTAGACTTCCTCATTTAGTTTTCAGGGCTCTAACTGCCTGACTTGACACCAATGTGAATTAACCAGCATCCCACCCTGCTATGCCACTACCATTAATGCTGGTGCCATGTGCACAATAATTATGATATATTATATCACTTGCAGCCCATCTCCATATCATTCACTTTTTTTTCCCCAATTGGTCCTATACAAGGATCACACATTCCCTAATTAACACCTTCTTTCTGTGATTACTAGCAAGTGTGTTGATACCACTTCTTGAGGCTGCCTCTAATAAAGTCTTGTGGGTACATCCAGCTCCAACTGTCCACTTTAATTAAGAGACAGATGTCATTGGGTTACTTTAATTTAACACTTAAAAGATACACAGTCCCCAGGATAGTAAGTGAGGAAGGGAAATGCTTTGTTTTTTGATTCTTTCTTCATTGTGCATGGCAGGACTCTGAGAAATGGTTTGGGTAAGGGACTGCAAAGTGAGACTGACACCTGAAATAGCATCTGGGAGAAGTCAGCCTTGGACTTTTTTTAAAGAAAAATGGGCTTAAGGCCAAACACAGTGAATATATGGAGGGAACAGAAGCAGAGAAGATTTCAACAAATCATAGGAGAAAACAACTCCCATTTGAAAAAAACTTGTCAGCTTCACCTGTAGCTTTCTGCAGCTTCACCAAAGATTAGAAACAACCTGTTGTGTTCATTTCATATCTTGAGGACAATTGATCTGATCAAAAAACCTAACAAAGAAGGGGATCTCATTTAGGTTTGCCAGGCTTTCGCTAACACTGAATCATGGAAGTGAAGATTTTCTGTATATGATAGTCCATGCTGGTTGTAAAAGAGCATGAGAAAAGGCAGAACACAAAATAGATATACACTGTCTGCTACAGAGATCTCTTCAGCAACTACCATAGTGTCTTTGCTCTTAAGAGCAGTGTTCAAATTAATCCTTCAGTAGGCTAAAAAGAGGGAGTATTTGTAGTATTGTTTTAACATTGAAAAAGCTATTCAAGACATAAAATTCATACAAAGTACATGTCATATTCCTTTTAAAGGTCTTGGGTCTTTTGACTGATTGTTTACAAAAGGGGAACATGTATACAAGAATAAAGTGGACACTTCAGAAGAGCCCCTTACAACTACAATGCAGGAATGCAGTTTACTAGTCTTCCATAATGAGACAGAGTTTACCCCATCTCCATTACTGGAGCTAAGCATGCACAGCACTTCTTTGAATCAGCTTTAGACATAGGGATTTGAAAAAGGAAGAATACCCTTCAAATCTCCAGGTGAAATTTGATGTTATGAAACAGGTCAGTGTTGCCATCTACTCCAAGCAATAGCATCTCTTACAAAAACACTAGAAGAAATTGGGTGAGGAAAACAGAAGGTGTTTCAAATGAGTGGCTGGAGGGGTCTGTACTCTCCTCTGAAAGGAACAAGCACAGAAGAAAGCAAGGATGGCTTATGGGAGCATCCATCCCCCATTGCAGACCTCACTATAGCTTTACTGTCATACAGTTAAAAACCCTATAAGTAAGCTCACGATTTTCTATTACACTTCAGAGATCTTTGCATCAATTTCTATGGAACCCTGCTAATTACACAGTCTTTCCCATAAAGGAAAGATCTAGTTCCTTTGGGGGGTGGGGAATAAAATCAATCAGGCTATTAAAAAAAATGAATAGACTTTTCTGTGTGTATTAATCTGAAACAGTAGAAGCCAACTATGTTTACAGATACAATGATATTTCCTCCTCAAGAGTATGACTAATGAGCTCAAACGACACAAGCCTACATAGCACAGAAGAGGACTCCAGAAAACAGAAGCACTCTTCTAACAATACTATAAGCTTTAGGGAAACTAAGACATATCCTGTTGGATGCTAGGGGTGGTGGGAGAAAAAAGGAGAGTTCAGGATTTAGTCAAAGTTAGAAAGGGATCCTGCAATTTCTGCCTCTTTGAATGCTAGGTCATGTGGGGAGATAAACTGCCTAAACCAGGTTTCCCAAAGGCACCAGGTCCAGCCATCTGGGCTGCTGGGTGACAAGTGTGTTACATGAATACATCTACAGCTTTCCACTTGGAAATCCTGGCAGATCTTCTCACTTTATTTGAACACTTAGGGAATATAGGGGGTGCCAGCTATCCCAGCATCCTGCCTCATCCCCTGGTGGTCTTGATATGAAGCTGAAGAACACTGCCCTGCACACCTGTGATCTCCACATCTTCATCTCCAAAACTTCTTTTTTTTTTTTTGGAATTTTCAGAAACAGTGCTGGCTCACATCACAGCACACACAGGGGCTGAGGAGCAGGAATAAATATGTGGATTCTTTGTTGATAAAAGCAAACAGGCTCAAGTCAATCCCAAATTCATGAGCCTAGATGTTATCTTCCAAAAGCATTTCCCAGGCAGCAGTTGAATGAACACAGCTTTACCCACCACTGGGAAAGTTTGCTGCTTTCTCTGGAGAGTGCTAAGCCTTCCAGGCATGACTTTTATCCCTATCTCAAAGTTACTTCTAAAGATCAATGTTTTTGCTGTCAGACTATACCAAACAGCAGAGATTTTTTTCATTACCCCAACAGAAAATCAACAAAAACAAACAAAACACCCACAAACAAACAAACTCTCACAAAAACACACACTAAAAAAAGGAAAGAACACCCACCCACCCCAAAAGCTCTTCCACATTATCAGAGCCCTTTACAGCCATGCTAGCATCACTTCTGCTAACCAGCCAGGCCTCTGGTTACACATTTGGAGGAAATGACTTTGGCAAAGGGAATAAAAAGCTTCATTTTCATAAAGAATCCAATTTTACAGAGCAGTACTTAAGACAGTAAGTGACAGGGGTTAGAAACTGGAAAATAAAAGATTCTGTGGCCTGAGGTCATGTAGGCAGAATAAATCCATCAAATTACACAAGATCCTGGTTAAACTCCTTACTTGCTGTTCAGAAGTCTCCCAGCATTTTTCATTCTCTGCTAAATTTATCACACTAAAACCCTTCCCCCTAAGATCAAAGTCTTCTGGGATGCAGAGGCTGAAAGACTTTACAGTGCTATGATCCAAGGGGACTCTATGATGAAAACAGGTTTCAGTAATACAACCTCTTAGTCGTTACTGTAACTCAGCATGATAAGCTATCTCAATGCCTTCAGCAACAAAAGACTTCTAAACAGGAAATACTAATTTAGGGGATCCACCCACTGTCTCCTATACATTTGTCTTGCTGATAGAGACACTTTTGTGCAGAGGTCTCTCAGAAAAACTAGCTTCCAAAACATTGTGATTTTTTTTAACAGAGATTCTTTTGTAGTACATCTCACCTCCGTGATCAGAGAGCAAAAACCACATTTCTCCATATATATGTGTATTTACCTTCATGGTAACACTTCACATTTTAAACAGTAAACAGCTTGCTTTCCAGTGGAGGTCCAGTTCAAAAATCAATTAAATCAATTGAAACAATGGAGGAGTTAGTGTATTTTTTCTTTTCCCCAGTTGTTATAGAAACATTCAAGGAATACAATATCAACTGAGGGGAGAAAGCAGCTATCAACAATATGAAAACCAGCCTGTCAGTCTAAGATACTTCTCTATCGATCACTTCCATAGTACCCAGATAGTATGTTCAATATCAAACTCAAAATACTAATTCAGTTAGGCATCCTCTAGCTGTGCTATTGCTTTCCATTGTGGTGCATCACTGGCATTCTTAACAGATATTTTAATAATCTAAATTTTGCAGGACTTTCTATATTTCTGTACATATTTCAAACAGGAGAGCCAGAAGGCTTTGACTTCATTACAAAAAGGAGCAAATTTTTGTGTGGGTCTTTTATTTCTCTATGGAAAATAAAGTTTATTTGCCTCAGACCTACCAAATACTTGCTTCCAAACCATTCTGCAAAGCTACTCCCCTACAAGTCCTCCTTCCTTTCCACATCACCTCAAACAGCTCCCCAGGAGTCTGCACACATTTGCTGATCTGACACTACCTGTCAACAGAGTTGCATGGAGTTCATAACATGTGACACTGTGGTATAAAATTCTTCATTCCCTGGGATGTAAAGGTGGGCCTATCTTGACATGTCTTACTCTCTGAGGACGTTGACAATCCAGACAGTGAACCCCAGGGGATGCCTTACCCATACACACTGAAGTTTGCTGAAAAGTACAGGCCAAAACCACTGCAGTGAAGTCTATAGAGTCAGCCTCAGATCTGCTTTCCTTCAGCTATTAACCTCCTGCCTGTGCCAACAGGACCTTCTTGCCATATTCACTTGCACCAGGAATTTTTCTGTGCTCAAGTTACACAGGCGAAATATCCTCATTCTTTCCAGGTTACTCTTGAATTGCACCAATAAGATGGTCCAGAACTGCTGCCTATGCTATAAAAGTCAACTCTTTGTTAAAATGCAATAAATATTTTATATAAAAAACTAAAAACCCACAAACAATGAAAAAAACCTATCAGAATATTCTGTTCTCCACAAAGAGAAGCAGCTTGCACAGACCATCACTTCTGTATAAATACTGAGGATGAATGCATGAGATTCTAGTGACTAAGAAAAAATAACTGAATTCTCCTTGGCCCAGCTGTCTATAATAGAGGATAAAGGACTGGGAAGCAAAATGAGTTCTCCATGACCTTGATTTTACAGCTTATCAGCTTTGATCCACTGTGTTGTTCTCAGTAGCTTTTGACCAAAAGAAGCCTGCACAGGACAAAGAAGTTAAGAAGCTCGTGACATATAGGTATAAGAAAACTGTGCCCACCTGCTTATGAAGTAGTTGTGAACTGGAAATTCAGTCCCATGTTTCATTTCTTGGGACCAGAAGTGTGGTAAAACCAAGATTTTAGTTTGTATAAACTAAATCCAATTTGGTGATATTTTCCATTCCTAAGGTCCCTAATGTTATTGCATTTAGTTGGTCAGGCAGAAAATTACTCTTCATAAATAAGGTCCTTGTTTTTTGGAAGGGGGATACCACTGCCACTGCTGTCTTCAGCTATCTTCTGACCTTGCTCTTGCTAAAAATAATAGCATTTATGCCAAGATGGTGAGGATAATGTTGCTGCATAGAACAATAGATTTTGAGGGACTTGAGGTCTCCTGTAACACACTCCTGCCCTTACACAGGATAGCAAAAGCTGATCAGCTCAAAAAGACAACCACTGACCAAAACTGTAGATCTATTGGGACACATTTCCAACTAATATGAAGAAGTTGTTTGGCAATAATTGACATCATCCAAAGAATCAGGTTTGATATTTCTTCTAGACTCTGGGCTTACTAATTTAGAAACTCACGTAGGTGAAGTTACAGTTAGTTGTGTCCTCCCATGCCAGAGTAATGGGAATCAGGATGGACTACATGTTTGCTGGCTTTCAGCAAGGCACATTGGAAAGATGTAAGGAACATCTAAATTTTTCATTTTACAGTATCCTTTTCTGATGGGAATATTAATAGATGATATTCCCCCTGCCTGTGACTCATTCAGGTGTGTATGCAGTAATATCTTTGTGTCAAATTAGGCTAATTATGCCACTATTCCCTAGTTGTGGATTACAGCAAAAATTCAATTAAAACTCAGCCCTTCATCATCTAACTTTAAGCATAATTTCTGAACAACAGCATTACCCCAACAAGTGCCTGGTGTGGTAAAACATTACAGGTGGGAATTACAGGTGGGAATTACAAAGTGAATTCTCCTCCCAGTGCAGCAGCAGGAGCAAGTCTAACCTCTCCGTGCTTTTGAAAAATCTACTTCTTTTCTAAAATGTCATCTCTAGAAAATAATGCCCACATAGCAGTTTCTTGGTGCCAGAAAGAGCACAGTTAAATATTTGATGAACACAATTAAGAATAAAATAATGTAACAATGTTGGACCTTAAGCTAGCTTAAGGGCCCACACTTTCAGTGAGCTGCATGCCCTTTCAGGAGGGAGCTTCCCTGCAGGAGACCTGGCATGGTGTTTTACAGCTCTGTGTACTGCAGATACAGGACTGAAGCTCCTGGCTTTCAACTCACTTTCCTCTCACCAATACTTGTTAAATTCTACAACAGAGGTAAAGTTTTTCTTCTTTGGTCCAATAAGATCTGATTCCAAAGACACTATGGTGAAAGAACATTGTTGAGATTTAGCAACTGAATCTTGGTAATGATGTTCCAGTTACAATAACATTTTGGGTACACAAATACTCATGATGCCTCAGTAACAAACAACACTCCCTTATGCCAGTATTTTTCTCTCACAGCTCTGAAAGTACTGTCAAAGGAATTATTATCCCAGCTTTGGGTTTTGGGAGCAAGGCAATGGGTACTGAGGACCAACATTTCCCGACTGCCTATGGGTTTTTGTAGTGCTCCTGTGTTTCCTGTGTTCAAGAGCTCAGCTGGAGCTAACAGACCTCATCTTACAGAAGCACCAATTACACACAAGTCCTGCTGAATCACTGTGAGCTGCAAGTTATCAGTATTGCTAAAAAAAGAACAAAATTAACTTGTTCCAATAATTGCGATGCACAAAAATAGGGGATTCCTTAGGAAAAACCATGGCCAACTTCTCATCCAAGGTCACACAGTATATCTATTGCATAGGAGGGAACTGAGTCCAGATCTCCCAAGTCTCTACTCCCAGGAAGTAGAACTATACAGAAGCACTATATGGAAACTGGGCTAATGATTCAGCTGTGGCCTTTGTAGTATCATGTCTCTAGTGCATCATTTGAATGACACTGATGAAGCAGCATCATCAATTTGTAATCATCCATACCACTGTAGGGTGTGGAGTGTACCAGAGATATTTATGAGGGCAGTTAGGAAATACACATGGGCTTCTTGTCTGCATGATGAAAAATCAAAGTAACCATGTACTGGCTTTGGGTTTTTTTAATGGCTTCTCTGAAGCATGGAACATGCAAGAGGAGGAGGAACAAGTTCTTAAACTGGGCTGAAGAGAGACAAATAAATGCAGGCATGATTTTTTGGTAACTAGCAACTAATCTCAGATTCAAACATCCAATAACTACTTGTGTTCTCCTTGGTGATATTTAAAATAGATGTATTTCCTGTTGAGCTTACTCCAAGTGTAATTGTTCCTACATAAGTACTGCTTCTGTGAGATAAGATTTGCCAACCAGACCGCTGATAAAAATCAAAACAAGCACTAGTTTAAGTTCCTGGACCTGGTATATTCAGATACATATCACAGAAATTATGAATGAACTAATTAATACTAAAGGTTAGAAACAATAAAGAAACAGAGGCAATGCTTACAGAACTGCATGTGTCAGTAGCCTTTCAACAAAGTTGCCCCCTTTACATAGGAAAAGAGCCAATAAATGATGCTAGAGATACAGGTTACCAAGTGTAAAGAGAGATACAGTTATGTAGTTTAAGAAATTCTCCCAGTTTTGTTCTTGCTAAGTGATATCTGATTATAAAATATCAGTTTGATAATCCCACATGACAAATCTGGAGAGCAGAAACCTTTTAAATACTTCTCAACCACTGAGAACCTTCTCACTCTCTGCTCCTCTTGCCTCTCTACTCACTCATCTTTAAAATGTGGTGGATCTCCTGCAGATGACACGGAAATGTAATGTTTAAAAAACCCTCACAGCATGGTAACAAAATATATTTTTTAACATATGTGCAAAGGGTAGAAATTAAAACTGCTTCCTTCTTATCAGCAAATCGTTTTTTTTTTTTTTTAGAAACTCCTGCTCTTTTACCCATTTTAAAAACCTCTGCAACAATTATGAAGCAATGGTATAAATCATATGTATATGGCTGAAATTCTGAACATCAATATTTAGAATCCAGACTCTCTTCCTCCAGCTGACATTCAGTATTCTGTAAATAGATTTAGACTTCCTCATTTAGAAACACTGAAATGAGTTAAAAGGAATGAGTTAACTCTTTATTTGCTCTTTTCTATTATTCATAGTTCCTTTGTATAATGCTGTTTAGATGCCATCCTTTATAGGTTTTGTACTGTCCACTATTAGTATTAAAATTGAACTATATTATAGGTCACATGTTCACCTGATGTGAACTAAAGTAGCTATTGGAAAAAAAATTAGAGATTGAAAGTAATGCTGAATACTAGAGCCATAAATTCATCATCTTCTGCTTAACAAAATGTGTGTTGGAAATTTTCTTTAAAAAAGAGACAGAAGATATCTGTTGATAAAACATGCTTCTTGTTTCCTAAGAGGGAAGGGAAACATTAACTCTATTGAAACTAATCCCCAGAAGCAAATGTTACATAAAACTACATCTTAAACATCTGGTATATTCACAAAAATGAAACCAGAGTAGCCAAGAATGTAAAGTTGAAAACAAAGCAGGTATATAACAAAAGGCATCAGATATTATTCTTTCAGAGTGCTTGAGAAGGCTTCCAACAAATTCATTTCTAGAAGAAAAGTGTGTATGTGCATCAGTGACTCATGCTTCTAAAAACATCCTTCTGCTTTTCCTACTAAACCTTCTAACCATTAATCCATCTTACACAGACAGGAATATTGTAAGAAAATAATGCAAACCAACCTGTCTGAAATCACTTTGTCTTGGGACAGAGCTGAGAACCAAATCTCTTCCTTATGTTTTCAATGAACTCAATTTTTCACCCTCTTGTTTCATGCTTTATTGTTCTCCTCTCTCTACTATGTAGTAAACATCATCTAATACAAATTTAATCTAATAAAGGATATATCTTTTTAGTTATTTGCATGGGGAAATTTCTTTGCAAAGTAAAACTTGATTTTTAAGTATCAAATTCTTTTCACAATTACACTCTTAGACCTCTGCAGAGCCCTGGTAGCTACCAGGAATTGATCCTTCTCTCCTCTGAAATCTTACATGAGGTCCCAGCTGTATCAGAGTGACAGGGCAGGTGAAATAGTCTCCTGGAATAAGCACAGTATGAATGAAACTGTTCCCTGCTGAACGTAAATACATTGTGATGGATCTAGGCCAGCCAGTATCACTTGCAGTTTTGGTGCTTCTCCACAGGTATGTGAGCTGGGCACGGGCTGAACTCACCCTCTGCAAGCCCAGCAGTCCCAGCTGTGGGATTGAGGGCAGTCAGGACAGGAAAGGGAGATTGAAAACTCCCAGGGAGTCACTGGAGCAGAAGCAACATTTGCCTGTACTGCATGCCATCTCCCTCTTCCCTTTGCAGCTCTTGGCCACAGACATGAGTCTGTGTGTGGATGGAGGAGAGGGCAAGCACTGACAGAAGGCAGAAGACCTAGAAAACAGATGAGGGAACCTCGGCCAAAACATTTTTCTCCTGCTACTCTCAAGAGCACTGAGTTGTAATACATTAGACAGCAGCTTCAGCAAAGCCTCAGATACCTTTCCGATTCCTCCATCTCACTCCAGGCATGAGTTACCATAAGGAAAGACTTTGCAGCCTATCTATAGCAGGGAATAAAAGGCAGCAACAGAGGTTTGCTGCTAGTCCACTGAGCAGGACCTGACTCCAGCTCTAGGACTCAAGAATACTGGCCCTACCCTGCCATGGAGCTAAGCACAACTGCCCTCCAATGCAGCTGTGAATGAAGTACAATTTACTGGCTAGGATGGGTCCAGCCCTGTACATTAACAGCAGTCTGCCTCTCTAGGTTGTTACTCACTTTTATTTTGCTGTAGCAGAGCCCAATCTGGAGTAATAGTTTATCTTATGCTTGTACTCTGTGTTTGGGGAATGGATAACTGGTTTCATGGCTTTTTATGAAGTCTCATTTATAATGACAGCCAGCTGCTTATCAGCCACTATATCCTCTTGTTCCCCTCTCTACATACTGCTAAATTTTACTCTGACCCTGACTTGGTCAGTGCTCATGAGACACCCTCATGAATAGATCTCCCTCCAGTGCTTTCTTCACAAAGTTCAGCACAGCATGTCATGGTCTAAAAGAAAGATCTAAGTCTCAGTGTACATCCACTATTTACATTCCCATATAATCACAGCTGGATTACTGTAAGTCATTCTTCATGGCTCCAGAAATGTAGCCTCTGAGCTTTGTTATATATAAACAGTGATTTAAGCATCACCCAGAATTTGAACTTCCCCTTTGCAATGTGTATCCATCAGTCCTCACTGTACACACTGGTTTCTGTGCAGACCACCCACACACATAAAACCAGCTGTCCACCTCTCACCCACCTTGCATTGCCTCTTGCTTAGATCTAAACTGCAGGGCAGACTTGACAGTTGCATAAAGCCATGAGATGGCCTTAGGTACTTAAAATCACAGCAGTCAGTTTAGACTGATAAAGCCATGTCACTTTTGGACTAATTGAGCTTATAACATTTACCTCCAGGTTGCCTCTGCTCCCTCTAGTCACCTTGCTTTAGTACAAAGCATTCTTTTTGCCAAGCAGCTTCATGCATACACTGAGATAAGGGTGGTTGTTAGGTTTGTTTTTTGCTGGAGGAGAATGCTAGGAAAAGCTCCAGCTATTAATTTGATGAAAGGGGTGCTAGGAATTACAGCAAATGGCAACATGAATCCATCTAAAAGCTCTGCAGTGTTTTTATTCCAAACTCATGCAATCAGATAATACAGAATATGTGTATTTTTCATACATGCTCTCTTAGCCCCTCAGTTATCTTCTGTCAGGTGTTAGCAGCACCTGTTTCCCCTGTCCTTCTTTCAGATGTTTGTCATATTTTGTATTACTCTCCAAAAGACAGGCAGTCACCCCAAATCTTAATAAGATGTCTTTTGGTCTAAGTAATGACTACCAAACATCAGTTTGCAAAAATGGACTTTGATGTGTGGCAAGTAAAACTCAACTGTATAAAAATCTCAAAATAAGCCATTATTATCCTAAAAAATAGAAGGGAAAAAATTTTCTTGGGCTGTAAAACAAAACTTTAGAAACAATCTGTAATTCTCCTTGGTTTCTGTTTGGGAATGATAAATTTATTTTGTCCAATTTCATTCTTACAAGGTCAGAAGTCTCATTGCAAAGAAAAGCTGATCATTTCAAGCTCAGGATATTCTGTAAAAGTAGTGGAAATAGAAATAGTTTTTAAGTGGCTTAAACCAGACAAAAAGAAACCCAAAGAGACAAAAGCAAGTGAAAAATCGAAGGCAAAAGAGTGTGACCCTTGGAGTAATGGAACTACAGATGCAGTGCAAGTAAAGAATGCTGGAATGAAGATCTGTTGCTATAACCTCACACCAGCTTGGCTGGTTAAAGCATTGACCAAGTACCAAGTACTGATATGTCTCTACACAGGTAGAAAGGTCACATACAAAAGCCAAAAGTTCTATGTGGATTTCTGTGGAATTAAGAGCTTGTACACATTTCCTGTCTCCTGTTTAAATACTAACCCTTTGCTGAAATCCTCGAATATGTGTGGTAAGTCCAAAAAGTTAACTCCTTGTTAGGTTTCTGGCATCAGCATTGCCATAGGCAACATCTCTATAGAAATGTCATGTAAGGACAAACAGTCTGGTCAGTCTCCTGAGAGATGTGACAGCAAAGAAATTCATCATTAACGGAGCAGGTCAACTGCTTATTCACAGTAAAAAGTCTCTCAGGCAATTCAGCTTTACAGCAACAAGATGCATGTGCACAGTAAGTCACCACAGCCAACTAAGACCCAGCTCTGCACCATGAAAACAAGAGGCACACTGCAGCTGAGGTTAGCTGGGCACAGAACTGACTCAAAGCAAGCAAATGTAAAACTTGCAACTCTCCCTCCACATTTGTAGAAGAAGCTGTGACTGAAATGGGCACATGGGTGGCTGATAATAGGAACATCCTACCTTAAAACTCTGCTGTATCTCTTCCCAGCTGGGATGCTCACACAGAATTTCTGTGCAGTTTTAAGCACTAGGTTTTTTAACCCCAAAAGGGCTGATTTTAAACCCTACAGGAGAAGAACCAAGACTCCTCCAGCTGCACTTTATGAGACTCCAATATATGTTGGTAATTCCTAAGCCTAAGCAGACCCTGCAGGCATCATCATCAACATCTCTCAAATCCCAAACAGCAGCTTCAGAAAATTCTACAAACTTGCAAGAAAATATATTGTCCAATTGCTGCCAAGAAGCATGAATAAAGTACAGAAAGTACTTAGAGTTTGCTTTAACTCCTACAGTCATTGTAACTGAAGATCTCTGCTCCTAAAGACATTCTGGTCAAAGGATTTACACCCAGCTAAACTTTGTTTGCTAGTGTAAGAGGTACTATCTGTATGCTGAAGATAGAGGAGAACTGAATAATTTTTGATTGCCAATAAAAAAAGGAAAGACTAACAACTGGAGACACAAAAATCCCAAAAGTCTTGCCAGGGTGAATGTCAGCTTGGGAGGGCATTACAAAAGGCAACAAAATGCAATAGCACCGCACAGAGGTTGCAGTGAAATTGTTTTCTGGGAGATCATGTCACAGAGTTACAGATCACAGACCACATCTGATCCCATAGGTCATAGCAGCCTCTGACAGAACCACTTCCCAGGCAAGTTATAAATAAAACTCACAGGCAAATCTACCCATGAGGATGTTTCCCAGCTCAACCACATTATGGAACATAATTTTCAACCCTCTCACAACAAAATAAATTTCTCCTGTGACAACTGACTCTATAAGAAGGAATCACAGGCTGCAACCACAGCACTGGCTCCTGTGCTTTACTCTCAACATACAGAGTTCAGCGCTCATCCCCAAATTCATCCTGCCTTCCCTTGGCTGACCATTAATGTCTCTTCCTTGCATAGGACTGTTTATTTCAAGCCCTTCTATTTCCTGTCTAAGGCTTTTTATTAAAAAAACCCAAACAATTAAAGTTTCAGAAAAGCAGAAATTCCCAAACATGAACTTCTTGCCATGCATACAATACCTTATCCTTTTAATAGAAGCATGGTCCTTTGCATCACTAAAACAGAGTGAATTCTCTGCCTGTTTAATGAAAGGGCAATGTATTAAGTCTGTTCTCCAATGTCAAAAAGCTTTTCCTTTTTGTCAGAAGAGCTCCCTTCCCACTTGCTGTTTTAATAAAACATGGCAGGAAGCACTAAAGAACAGTGGAGCTGTACACTGTAATGTTGAGTACAGAAATGCATATTCCATCAATTCTTACTCCCAAAAGTAGCGATGCAAAGATCTGTGACCAAAATCACTTCCCTGGCTGCATCTGGCACACCAAAAGCCTCCACGTCCTTCCCTCCCAGCAACCTCAGGTCTCTGCAGGCAGCTAACAAGCAGCTTAGCAACCCCTGACCGTGGGACTTGTTCCTCCTGTCAGCCCATCCTGCCCCAGCAGACACACCCTGCACTGCAGGTGAGGTTGCACAGGGGACTGGACCTCTTGCAAACACTACAGCAGACAGGCAAATATGTTGTGTTCACAAAACATTTCATCTCCTGCCAGGTATTTGGGAGCCCAAGTTGTCCTGCAAGCACTGTGTTCCCTCAAGATTCCCAAAACCTCACCACAGAAGTCTTAACATTCACAGGGGAATTTTCTGCTTACCGAAGAAATTCTCCTGTTATCCTCTCCTCATAAATAACTGTTTTCTAAGACTACTTCCTGCAAAAATGTTTAAAATTTGGGAGGAGAATTTTGAAAGTTCGCTTCAAAGTTGACATCACAAAAAATGAAGCATGAAATGCAAGAACAGCTTTATCATACAAAATAACAGCTTATTATACTGTCAGTGATATTTGCCAGTATTTGGTGGATAGCTTCATATGAATTGTTCCTATGTGCAGAGAAAGCTGGCAGTATATGATGTCAGAACTGATTAACTGCAGTTAAAACTTCACATTTGCTTAAAGACCTTAATTTTCTTTCTTTTGTGCTTTGACCCAATGCAAACACTGGTGCTTAGAAATACATTTGCATATGTTGAGGCTAGTACAGCTCCAAGTAGGCCATGTTTCCTTATGCCATATTTATTTTTGTCATTGCAGTCATTCTTTCATTTCCCAGTACATGTCATCTCAGTTGTGTAGGTTTTCTTCCAAGTTCTACAATGGTGGGGCAGCTGTTGAAGATTTGGCACCCAGGCTGATGTAATTACTTGAGAAATTCAGGTCCTTCCTTCCCAGTTTCTAGCCCTCAAGGATGCTGAGAAAAGGTTACAAATAAAACTCACATGCAAACCAGAAGTTCAGGAGCAGAAAGGCCTCTCACAACCAGGAGAGCATTAATCACTGTCTGTAATGGTCCATGCTCACTGATTGCTCTTCACTTTCAAAATACAAATTTGTACCAGGCATAGCTGCAGAAACCAGAGGGTCCTGAGTATGAGAGAGGACAAGGAGTGCCACTGCCTATTTAGGAGAGAAGCTGAGTGCAAACAAGTCTCAGAACTTGCTGGGCTGAAGGCTCAGCTGTCCCTTCACTTTCTTTTTGCCTTTAGAAGTAACTCAATGTTTTGACAAAGGTTAGCCCCTCTGGAAGTCAGCTCCCCAAAGGAGATGTCCTTTCTAAATACTAGTCTATATGACAACTCTGAACTCACTTATAAAGTCAGGTTACCTATGATGAGCGATCAACTTATATTGTTCTTTGGGTGAATTTTTCTAGCATAGAAACCTCAGAGGATTTCAAATGCTTTTCCATCTCAAATTTCCTTACAAAATATCTACTTGCAGTTTCCTACCTTCTCTCCAGCAATCCTAATAATCAAAACACATTCAATCATATTTCAGGTAAGTTCTCAGGCCAGTGATTGCTGATAAATCTGTGGTTTTTCACTGTATCATATCTCTAAGCTATGAGCCAAATGTACACAGGTTTTAAGCATCACCCCTGTACCAGGCTGCACCCTGTACCAGAACAGATAGCTCAAAAATGGGATGTATGCTCAATGAGGTGCCATGGTTTTGAAAACATGCTATAGAAAGTGTGACATGAAAAGTACTCAGGTAAACGATCTTGCAAGTGCTAGGTTTTCAGATCCCAACATCATCTTCCTTCTAGTTGTGTTGAGGCCCATTTCTCCTCCCCAAAACCCAGAGGCCTGTGATTGTGCAATAACCTGAAGGCAGCAGATGTTGCTGGTTTTGCCAGGTAATTTTTTTCCTTTTACGTTCAAAACAGGATGTGAATTTTTCTTATACCTTACTGTAGTGTTTCAACCTTTTGTTACCTTTTGGAATGCATCCTCCTGTGACAGGCTCATCAGCCTGAAAGCAAAGCCAGCAAGTTCAGAATAACACAGTGGAGCACATGTTGAATTTCTCTGTAGATTCTTCAAAAATAAGCAACAGGAGCCCAAATCCTGACCCCAGCACGCATTTAGAATTAGCTAGAGAACTCCTTCTCAAGACCAGAAGCTCTCACATAGCCTCTGTTCTAACACTGGGTCATAGCAGCAGATCAGTAATTTCCTTGCTTTTTGTTTTTCTTTACAGAGGAGCCCAGGAAAAAGCCCAGCAGAGGCTCAGAACTTCTCTGCTGCTCTCATGCTTGGCCTGCTCAGGACCCACGTGTGGGGTGGCTCCTGTGCTGGCTCTGGCTCCCTCCCACTCTCACATGGCTCCCCAGCAGAAGGGCATTTTTGCATTTAAATTGTGGAACACTTTGCCACTGAACTAGTGCTATTTTTTATCTCCTAAAAAATTACAATGTGAATGGCTCCAGCTGTCTGATGATTTGGCTTGGCTAGCATGGGAAGTGGGATAAAGAAACGAGCTGGCTTGAAGACTATCAGAAAAGCATATGTAAAACAAGAATACTATGGCAAAAAGGGATTAGATAGTGTTCTTATTAACGTCATTGTGTCCTTATTAATGTCAGTAAAATTAATTCAAGGAATCACTGACTAGGCAGAAGCACCATTTCAAAAGATCAGATACATAGTTTATCCTTGAGAATTACAAATAACCCTTCAATCTTCAGGCAGAGTAGTTTTTATGCATTAACTAGAAAAATGAGATATAATTACATGTTACTTGGACTTGTGGAGGCACAGAGGTGTTATAAGTAATTATAATAATGATAACTATTGTTTCCATCAGCAACGTGAGGCTAAGGTTACATTGCTCATTCTAGTCAAACTATGTTTGACTCCAGAAATAACCTACCAATATTTCGCTGAATATCTAAATTCACAATTAAATTGGAGATGGAAAAGAGAAAAGAAAAGCAAACATGCAGACCAACAATCTAGACTTCCAGTAGGCAAATATGCCAGATAGTAAATCAGAGCCATCAGGGGGGGGTGTGTGAACAAAGAACAACAACAAACCAACACCAAACTGCTACACTTGACCCATCAGGAGAAAACAAGCCTAGTACTTTTAATTCTTCCAATTTAATGCAAAGAACTTCCGAAGAACTGCTTGATTTGCTGAGTTAAATCTGCAAAAATACACAGGTTTCAAGATACTTGAGGTCAAAGGAAGGACACTGGATGTTGTTGGCTTTTGGCTCAGGTTTTGATGATGTACTGGTCTAAAGTGACACCAGGATGAAAGCAGTAGACAGGAAAAAAAAACCTGAGATCCCAAAGCACAGAAGTAAAGCATTTTCTGCAAGTCAGTATACATGAAGTATAATCTGGACTTCTGAAGAACTTCAGTTTCTGAGCTGATAAAAAAACAGCCCTTGGATACTGCAGGTACCCCAGATGCACAGGAGTGTTTAATTCACAGGGTGATGGCATACTAACACATACTGCCATTTTGCAGCTGGCTAGTAAAAAGCCCTCTCTGGTGTATTAGTAACACACAACTATATCAAAATGCTCACCTTTTGGTAGAACCAAGGTGCTCTGGAACAAAAGCTTTGCATAATACCAAGCAGTGCACATTAATATGTCTAATCTGCACATACCAGGCTTCTGATCTGGGATACACTGGAGAAATACTCAGATAAGAACAGATGAAGGATTGCTGAAGGATTATTGAAGCAATAATGCTAAAGCATCAATTCCTTCTGAAAAAAAGGTAGATTCAGATGGTAGATTTCACACGCCTGGAGCACGCTGCTTTCTGTCCTGCTAACTGGGATTACAGGGAGCATGGGAAACTAAGAGTATTTGGAAGTTACTCCAGTGGGCAGGAGCATTTTTCTAATATGATTAACTATATTCATGAAAACAATGAACTTGCCATCAAGGAGAGGGAAGCCTCTCAGGTACATCTTATATTCCACAAAAATAATCAGTGTGATTTAGCTTCTGTGCTCACTAACCACAGAGATCTATGACTTCTTACATGTTATGTTTAATATAAAATATACTATTTTAATCCTTACTGCCTTCCTCCACAAGGCATTCTATTTATAAGGTATTTTAAGACTCATAATTCAATCACATGAACAGTTTTTTCCAGTTGATGTTCAAATCCCATGATGGTATACTTTTAGATTGGAGCTTTAAACAGCTCCAAGAAATGTTTATCCTTCCAAAGAAGACTTTTAGCAATGCACAATTTATTTTTATCTTACTGGTCTAACAAGGGCAGGTAAAAAGGGGAGGAAAACCATTTTCACATTAATTATAAATACTGCATAACAAACACAGGCTGCATCTTCAGCTTTTCTGGGTCCTTAGGTCTCCCTATGTGCCTATAATCCAGAAATTTTAGCTTGCTTTATGTTGCTTCAAGACAGCCTTATGAAACTAATCTTTCCTGCTTTCTTTTCTTATATAAGCTCCAATCACTCAAGCAAAATTGTTTTATTTTAGTTTCCTCTTCATCACTTACTGTATTCTGAAAGCCTATCGAGTTCAGGTTCTATAACTAGGACATATTTTCTAACCTTACAAGGCTAATTTTCTTAAAGTCTTTTTCCAATTGAAAAGAAATATTGTTTTAAACACTCACTTCAGGAGGACAGATACATTACATAATAATAATAAAATATATCTTAATAGCTCTATGTTGAACAAATACTATGAAAGCATTTCTTCACTTCTGTTTCAAGCCTGGCATTTAGTATTTCTGATTGCACTGGTTTCTTCCAAACAGCCCAAACTGAAATGCAGTCAGTGTGACTTTGGAGAATTTATGTTAGGGACTGATGGGACTTGCAAGACACCTTATTTTTTAAAAAAAACCAACAAATTGCACTTTCTTTCTGAATTTCTTTTGATGGCACACAGAACTGGAAAGAGATAGCCTAAATTTAGCAGTTTCATTAAAAAAAACCACAACAAAACAAACATATAAACAAACAGAATAAGTTGTTTGAGCAGGGATTTATAGAAACTACATAACCTATGTTGTAAAAACCATGTTGAGTCATCTTAATGTTAATTCTGATCATCTTTTAGAACAAGCAGAATGAACTTAAAATATCCAGCACAATCCTCTGCAAATACATTTGTACAGATCCAAATGAATGCAAGACAAAGGTTGGTTATTTTTTCATCCACTGCAAAAAATACCTAGTCTGTTCCTGAAGGGTTAGGTTGCACCAGTGGACTTTACCAGGTCATCTTCCAGTAGCTATTCACAAGATATCCTGTAAGTCCTGGGGTTCCTGCAGCATCTCAACTTCAATTTCATCTTGTTAGTCTCAGGATTTATTGCATAGAAATGTAATGTGTGTTTATTTCATATCTAAATTTACTTTGCTTTTAAGTTTCTTTTTGAAAATTTAAAAGTGGGTATTATTCTTTCAAAACCTGTTTCTTTATGCTTTTCTCAGACCATACAGTAAGTTTTAGTTCAACTTACAGGTGGAATCATGATGCAGATTTGTTGGAAGATATGTTGAGTAGGGAGAGATTTAGCTATTTGAATATTCTTTGACCAAATGGAATAATCTGATGGTGCTTTATGCACACAGGAGTTAGCCTGGGTAACTGTCAGAAGCTCAGTGCAGAGATCCTCTGGTAACTGTAATCCTGAAGGGGCAGGGAAGGGACTGTGCCTTAGGATCATACAGAGCCCAGCTGAGGAGACCTGATTGTGCTGACCCCATTAGTTCATGAGGGATTGTCACCCTGCTCAAGGGTAAGCTGCCTGGCCACATTTGTCCTCCAAGAGTGGATCCCTAATTTACTCTCTTAGATACAGGGAAGCAGAAGAAGCAACAGACAGCAAGAGCTAGCAACTAAACAAACAAGAATGTGGTGGTGACACGCTTTTTCATTATCCATGTACAGTACCTAGACAAAAGAGCAGCATTTCCAATGATAGATCAACAAGATTAAGTATCTGAAACAAGAAAACAAATGCAGGTGCTAACAAAATTAGAAAGGAAATTTTGGCCAAAACCTAATTAATAGAAAACAAATGACTACTTAATTTAATTGTAGGTCCTTTGTTTTCACTTGAGCATCTGAGGAAGTATTTGCAGGTACAAAAGCAATCTAAAACTGGCTATAGTACAACACTAATTACTCTCATCTGCCAAGGAAGGTAGGATACTCACAGATTAAAAGAAAAAGTTGAACAGGCTTTTATGGAAAACAATTGGAGATAACTGCCATTAGAAAAATAGAAATCCTTTTCATATGTAATGCTATATTTTTTGTGGATAAGATTAAAAACCTACTGCAAGACAAAGGATTCACCAAACATTGCTGAACATGGGGAATAGGGAGCAAGAATATTTTTATCATTTGTATCCTAATAAAGACAGGTCAGCTATACATTTAACATGACAAAAATCCAATCAGCTCAAGCACAGTAAAACTACATATGCCTGAACACTCTCAGGATGTCAATGTGTGCACTACAGATAGAAAACTAACATGGTTAGGTTTTTTTTAACTAGTGAAAATGTCTTTAATAGATCTGAATATCTGCCTCTAATCTTTTGTTTTCAGAAGAAATACTATTTAAGTTTAAAAGAAGCAAAAGGATTGAGTAGTGCCCTAGCAAATTATTGCAGATACAAAACACAGTCATGCCTAAATTTCAATGACCTAAGGTACAAGCACAGCACAAAAGAACTCTCAGATGAATCAAATGATTGTATTTCACTTGTAAAGGACAATGAAGCATATAAGCATTGATACTTTTCTTCCTAAGAAACTCACAATCCTGCCTGTGAATGTGTAATCAAAACTTTAAATTCCAATTAATTCTGTCCATCTAAAGAAATACTCTGTATAGATTAGCAGGAGACTTAGTTTCATAGTGTTGGAAGAGATAAGGTATTTGTTCATATCATTCATTTTCTCTGAATTGCAATTTCAATTAAAAAAAGGAGGTGTGGGAAGAAAAAGCTTTGGGTTTTTATTCTGGCTGTGTATATAGCTGAGACAATTCCCAAAGGGATGCAGATAGATATTCCACTCCTAGCATGGACTTTTGTTCTTCAGTGATTCCACAAAGGACTTGTGTCATGGTTCTCTATCCCAGCTGAAACCTGGACAACCTGGAAGATCCCTGAGGCTGACTAAAAGCAGCACTTGAAGACACTTTAAAAGTCCTTTTGTGGAGTCAGAAAGACCACACTGCCTTAGTTGACTTCAATAAACCAGAAGCCCTTTGTTGTTGGCTGAGGCTACCCAGCACTACAGGAACGGGCAGGTTCTCTGGTGAAGCTTGGTGAGACAAAGTTCTTGTCACTTTACTTAAGCAGGGTTTTAATGCCTTCACACTAACTTGAACTCACATAGCAGACTCTCCAGATTTCTAAACCACTGTTCTTGCTGATCCATCCCTGGTTCTATTTACAACAGTGTAAACCAAGAACTTCACAAAATTCATGTGCAACGAAACAGGAGTAAAGGTAAGTGAGGTCAGGAGCAGGCTGAGTGGTGTAACCCAGCACAAGTTACATGTTTGTATATTCTTCCTCAGCCCATCAACAACATTCCACAGCAGGAGCATGGGATACAGGCTCCTTTACCATCTACAGAAAAATGAGCTAATTGCCAGCTGCAAGACAAAACTGCTGTCACCTCAGATTGTGCAGTCCCAGGCATACTGAACAAGTTGGAGGAATCAGACCCTGCAGTGAGTCCCTACAGCTCACAGAGGAAGAACACCTTCAGATTTTCATGTACAGAGACCTGGGGGGGTATTACTTATTTCTCTCATTATTTATTCATTTATTAGCAGTTAATTTCTGCTACTTTCCATGCTAAGGATTAATGCAAGGTGCTTGTTAATACTAAGAGCTGGTTTAGAGGTTTCCTTGTTGAAAGCACTTGACAGATTCTCTCTGAGCCTCACATGAACAGTGTGCTACGAAGACAACGGGCAATACTTTTATCTTCTTACACCCCATGCTGGGAATCACATCAATGATTCCCACACACTGTGAAGACCCTGACTATTCTCTTCTTTCCTTTTATTCATCTAGTCAGCTGTCTGGTCTAATTCACCACACTGTCAGCACCACCCTGTGTTATCAAGAACAAGTGTTCCTGAAACTATTTGTGTCATGCCAGAGGACTTTTTCTTGCATTCACTTTATGTTCTTGTCATTCACTTGTCCAAACATTTTGGCTGACACACAGCTCCTCCTCTGGAGTTGATATTACATTCAGCTCTATGTCCCTGTTACTTTTACAGAAACTTTCAACTCTGCTGCTTTCAGTATTCCCCTTGACAATAAAGCACCCTAGTTTCAAGTCTCTATTTTACAAGTGCTGACCATGAAAGACAGCTTCACAAGACTCCTGTCCATACCTGGGGTTCTGCATTTAAAAAGACCCCTGCACCCCATAGCCTCTGAAGTCCATGAGCTGCATCACAGATGAGACTCTGGGGTCAAAAACCTTATCGTCCTCTGACTTAGACAGTTGCTTTGCTGAAACAGAGGGGAAAACGTGTCTAAATTTTTCAGCAACTGTGTTGACTGAAGCTGCCAAAAAAAGAAATTTTTTTGAAGTTTTTCCTTCTTTTGGATCAAAGGAATCCATCTTCCAGTGGCCAACTTTAACCACTATGAACTCCTCCTCTTCAAAAGCACTAGAAAATACAACACACCACACTCTGTGTTCATTCACATCAACTGCTTCATTGGCCCTGGCACTGGGAATGTGCAGTGATAGCTTCAGAGGCAAAAACCTCTACACTGAGGCTCTTTGGCAGGTCATTCTCACACCACATCCAGCACACTGCAAAGCTCATCAGTGTACATTCATACCTGTGACTGCTACACACCAGAAAGGTTTGGCATTTAGGCTATTTCTCTTGATATTAATATAACTACTTTTCTAAATCACACCCTCTGTAATTTAGTATCCAAACTTCATCATCAACTGACTGCTTTCACAGAGTTCTTGATGAAACTCTAAATGGTTCATGGCACAGCAATTTTTCCTTGTTAATATTCTATTCTCTCCTAGAAACCAGACAATGTTTTAAAAAGAAATTGGTAGATCAATTTATAAATTCATGACTTAAAGCAAATCTTATTCTTCAGCATATGGGGAATAAAAGCAGCTTGCTAAAATCAAAGCTTTGATTTCATGTGATTCCTCACCGTGCAACTTCTGTCTGACATTTGTAATGAATGTTTGTTTTTCAACTATAACTAGCTGATGTGTCAAAAGCCTGAATGGTATCCACACAGTCTCCTCCAGGATTTAGGATATTTGCCCTCCCATAAAAATGCAGAAGCATCCCAGATGCTGATTGAGACAGCTGCCTGTTTTAATCAATCTCTCCATGTTTCCATGCCAGATGTGAGCGCTGGCAAAAAACCTAATGAACCATTCACTAAGTGGGCACCAAGCAGGATCCACCACGCTGCTTGACAATGTGGCAAACAGAACAGGATCACAAAAGAAATACACAAAACTAGTGAGGAAAGGGAGAAGCTAACTTCTTCCCTCATTCTCTGCTTCCCGTGTGGATCATCTTTAGTTGGATCCAACTATAAGTCTGCAATAAAATGGAAAGTTTTAGACATTCTGCATGAGTGAGTTACTGCAAACACCTCTGAGGCTTTTCTCACTCTCTATCCCTGAGGAGCAAATAGACTCCTCTGTACAGGCAAGTACCACAGAGACAAGATTCATCCACTAGGAAAAGAGAAAGACCACTACCCCACAAACACGTGGTGGTGAGGAAGCCATCCTAAATGTGTGATGCAGGAGATAACACACCAGTCTGCATCTGTTGTGCCTAAGCCAATGGTGTCACATAAGAGGCAAGCAAGTTCTGCTAACCTGCCTGCTAACCTATTTCCATTGTAAAACAAGACTAAACCAAAATAAAATAAACTGGTCACAAGTTCAAGAGAACTGTAAAGTTGACAACTAATTTTTTTGACTGATTCATGGAATTCCCTCCATTCTAGCATTGAAAAATGAATCTTTCTATTTCCTTGGAAATAGGAAAAAAAACACAGTAAGTATCTAATTGGAATTTAAATGTTCTCTGTAGTAAAAAGATGTTTCAGGTAAGAAACACATTTCCTGTAATGTACATGGCTTTTTGGCCTTATCAAGGCAATACTGTCTTCTTATAGACACAGATCATAATAAACTTGACACAGAGATGAGATCACCTGCATGTAGCAAGACAGCAGCTGTCACTTCAGCAAAAGTCCCCTTGCTGATAACACAGCACTTAAGTAGCTATGGAAACTCCAGTGTAACTGTCAGCCAACCATTACTAATTACTTCATTCTGACATCATTTATATGGATATGTGGTAATGTACCAATACATAGAATTATAGAATTGTTATGGTTGGAAAAGACCTCAGAGATCAAGTTCAAATGTTAACCTGACACTACCATGGCTCACCACTAAATCATGTCCCCAGGTACCATACCTACACATTTTTTTGAACATTTCCAGGGACAGTGATTCCGTCACTTCCTGGCCTTTTAAAGCACTGAAGATATGTCAGACTCCAAGTAAAAGATCAAGAGTCACTGAATTCTGATATTATTTCATCAGCAAACCATTATGACAATTATAGCAGAAAAAAACCACCCAACAGGTTTGCACACAGGGTAAGCAAGCTGTACTTTCTTAAATTACTGTTTCAGTGAAAGAATAAATCCAAGCAGTAAAGGAGATCTGACCTAAAGCTGGTGTAACAACCCATTTCACTAACAAAGCATTTGTTTCCCTCACTTATCAGTATTGCACTCCATTCTCTTTTTAAGATGAAGACCAATACATAATCAAAGTCATCAAACAGATATATTCAGATGCATTTCAGCCACTTAAAACTTTGCCCCAGCTGTTCGCTTTGGGCAAATACTTATGAGCACTGAGTTTTGTTCAGACTGAAATTCAGGCAGAAGTAGTTTACAAAATGTATGTTGTAAACAGGGCTGCAAAACAGTGGTATTATTTAGCATATGCCATGGGGTGTGAGGAGCTTAAGGCTATCTGAAACTGAAAGTGATCCTCTGTAGCAGATGATTGTCATCTCTTTTCTGAGACAGAGGAACGAGTTCCACAGAACTAATTTACTAGAGCCAGCTCAAGGATTTGGGGAAGCATGACCAAAACTCTGGAGACACATTCCCCTTCTCCAGATAACAGATTTGCTAGGGCTGTCAAACCAAGGAATTGTTCCCACCCTTGTGGCCCAGCAGGGTGGGCACACCTGCCATCTCGTGCACTCCTCAGCAGCAGCAAGGGGAGGGATGGATTGCCAGAAGGAAAGAGATTATGGGATCCTCTCTGCCCATGGGCAGGAATTTTGGCTGCTTTAGGCAACTGCTTGCTGTGTTTATAGCTAAATACCATCCTGTAGGTAGCAACACATTGCAGAACACAGATGGGGTTAAATACCATACCAGCTATTTGCCAATCACCCACGTCTGCAATTCACACCCAAGTTTGCATACCTGAGTCACTGCAGGAAAAAAGAAAAAGTAAAATCAAGCTTAAAATCAGGCTTCTTTTCCCAGACGTTTGTAAATTAGACACTGAGCTGAGATTAGAAATACATTTGCTGTCAGGCCTCAAAGTAGTAACATCTGAGCAGCCTGCTGAGGGTCACAGCCTCACGCGACAGTGGCCAAGCATGCTGACAGCTAGGCATTGCTCAGCCCCTTCCACTGCATGGGGAAAAAGGAGTGCTGGAGAAACAGAATTTGCTGTGTGTCAGTTTGATGCTGACATTTTCATTTTTAATATCAAAAGCACTGTACAAAGCAGCCATGGGTCATCTCTCCTCGACACTGGGCTGCAGCTGCTCCGAAATATATAGCTGGCTTGGCCCGGGGGAAGGACCTAAAGGCAGAACTAATACGTGCTTTGGGTTTATGACTCCTAATTCCTGCTCAGCATATTGAAAAGCAACCTTCAGGAGCAATTACTCCCTCTCATCTAACAAAAGCCAAAGCTGTGCAGGGAGAAACACAAACTGAAACACCAGAGCCAGCTGTGTCAAAAGCATTGCTCCCTGGCATGGCTGGCAAGAGCACTTCGAGCAGGATCATTATCCCTGCACAGGAGTCCTGTTTTGGCACCTTGACCATTTTGGACACAACGCCAGTACTATTTTTTTTTAGTATTTTATCATGGAGCAACAGTGAAGGAGCTACTCAATATCATCATTAACACAAATCATCGATCCAATTACCTGCCTTTCTATTTCATTTCAAATTTACAATCTCGTTACTGCTTCTGTGACAAGAATAGATTTTCAGATGATTTCAGAAGTAGCTAGTATCCTGTTATGACTCAATGTGTGTGATCAAATGTCTTTCTGAATGATTCTGTTGGATTAATGAAGCCATTTGATGAATTAAACTCGATATTCCAGCAAAGAGCAGATGACAATATTTTAAAATGGGAAAGATTTCTTTCCCACTTTCTGGTGTTGTCAGTGTTAGGGACAAGTTCCAATTATGAGAGGATTTGAAAGCTTGCACACAAGTCTTCTCTGATAGCCTGTGGGACTTGTGCCTTAGGGCCACTTTCCCCAGTCACAGCTAAGAAGGCAAAAATATAGGGCAGGTCAAAATACACAGCCTTAAGCCACACAAAGCAGAGCCAAAACATGGAGAAACGCCAGTGAACTTTCTATACAAAGGAAGAAAAGGTGTGGAGTTTTCCATCTCATTTGCAATTGCTCCCAGAAGCTTCTGAAACAGAGCAGCTCTAAGCATAAGGTGTATCACAGTGATAACATTTGAACTCTGTCTCTTCTACAGGGCTGGATGTGGAGGAAAGGGTAAGCAGAACTGGCTTTGAGAAGGATTATTACCATTTCTCAGCCATTTCCATACACTGACAAACATCTTTCAACTCAAAATAGCTCTTTCTAGCTTTTCTATTTTGCCCTAATGAAATTAAAAAACAATTAGAAACTGCATTGTAAGAAGAAAGGATTACATAACATTAACACTTACATAGTCTTAGTATCTTCAAGAACAGTCAAATTGAGAGCATTCCATAATTCTTAGATATAGCTTGGAAGAATGTTGAGAAAGTAAGCTATTACCATAAGTAATGTGGTACAGCAGGAGTCAAGTATTTCCTTACAGTGCAATAGCTGCAAAGGGATCTCACTACATTGTGCTCAGGAAGGATAGAGGGGCATAGAATCTTCCTTAGTGACCCAAGTCATTCTTAACCAGTATTTTACTTCTATTTACAGCAGTGCTTGACTAAGTTCTCCTGAAATCAGTGTAGAAACACCTAATAGTTGCAATGATAAGTAGTAATTGCAGATACTTTAGTATTTTACAATAGCATCATTTTATTTCACTAAGCAAAATGAAACTGCGGCAAGATAGTACAGAAAATCTCAAGAGAGCTCATGTCTCTCTCTGGAATTGCCACGTTATTCATCAGTTAGCAGTTCTGAGGCAGAGGTCAGCACAAGGCCACCTTTCTTTGCTGTGAAGAGGTTTACACACCTGTCCCTCCCCATAAACCTCTGTTCTTCGCTGAGAAGATTTTTTAAAATAATAACGTGCAAAGGGAAAAAATCTTCACTTGTGGAGACAGCCTCTAAGAGATGATGGACAGGAAAAGTGGAGCTCCAGTTCTGAATATCCCACAACAACGAGCAGAACAGCATGTAACTAGCTAAAAATAACTCACATGGCTAGACAGCACACACATTTCCACCACGCACCCCCCATCATGCTGAAAAGAACAAATCTGAGGAAGCTGTCCTATTCAACATGCTCTGAAGTAACCTGTCAGTGGATTGCCATGGAAGAGCAGGCAGCAAGATTTGTGCCCAGCCTAATGCAGTGCATCAGGTTTTGTGCATTCTCCTCCTGCTCTGTACTCACAGCTACCAAAACATAGGAGTCTAACCCCAACATCCAGACTTACTCTCTTGTACTCAGCAGTCCCTCATGCTTCTCTTCACAAGCTTCCCACCAACAGCAGAGGAAGGGACTGGTGTGGTTGGTTGCCCAGTAGCCATATTAGACTTTCCTCTAGCAGGATAGCCTCAGCTACAAGGTACTGTACTGACAGCTAGTCACAAAACCAGCAACATTTTGTAGCCCATCAGGACACTACATCAGCACGTTAATGTAAGACTTTGGTCACAGAGAAGGAACCAGACCTAGCTGTAAGTACTTTTTTTAACCATCTGCTGTAATACCATTCTGCAGTCTGAGTCTGCTTTATATCAATTTACATGTTTTTATGCTTTTCCTGGTAAGACTTTTCTTAAACAGCAATTAGAATTACTAGACTAAAATACTGGCATAAACATGGTTGAAGTCCATGTGATTATAATTACACCTATAACCACAATTGTTGTTATAACGACTGTATTTCATGATAACCAGTAACAGATTACCAATGCTAAGGCCTTTTGCAGTGATTGAAAGGTGGTGCAATTTTTAGTTAAACAAGAATTTTATATTTAGAACAGGGCTTTTCAGGTATTAACACTGTATTACTAAGGAACATGTAATGTTAACACTAACATTACACAAAAATTATACTTTTACAATTACTGCTGTTACCTGAAAGTTTACCTGAATTACCTGGTTTCATTCATTCAACCAAAGACACGACTTCAATGTGTGACCATTACATTTTTTACATCCTTGAAGCACTGACTACAATGCCACTGCAACAGATTTAAGATCCTGTTAGTACAGTCATGAGCAGAATTCAACCCAGCCTGGATCTCGTTGTGAATGGTGCCATAAAAACACATGGAAAATGACATTCCTTTCTTCAGTCTCTTTTTATGATTAAAAATGGGCTTTTGTTTGGACCACTTGGTTTTGAAAGCCACTCTGGACTGACAGAATAATTTTAAATAAGGCCTTGTCAACAGCTTCATTTCTTTCCAACCAGGTGTGCTAGAGCTTAAACTATCTTGAGACAAATATTTATGTCATCACTTTAAAAAAATAAATGGTCTTTCAGGCACTCAGCACCTAAACCATGAATGACTTGAAAACCCCAAGTCATCCCCTTTTTCCAGTGTTTTCTTCCAGTTCAGATTTGAAAGCATTTGCTTACTATGAGAAGAGAAGGAAATGTAGTAAATAGTGTTCTACCATCTTCTGGAATGGCTCCCATATAGAGATTAACACAGTGAATGATTCAAAGGACAGTGAAGTCAAAGTGCCCATAAGCTTTTACAAGAGTGGAATTATATCAGAACTGTGTTATAGGAAATGTCACCCTGTCCAATTAATATTCTCTTGAGAGCCACACTATAATAAAGTAGAAGAAAATTCAGCATACATGGCAATGTATGTACATCAAGTCTCCTACATCCAAGGATCTCCTATCATATTACAAAGATATTCTAGTATCATTACCCTCAGTAATGGGGAGATTACTGACAGCCAGAAAAACAGCCATCGACTTGCTGAAGGTCATACAGTCAGTCAGCAATAAGGTGAAAGCAGAGCATATAGTAAGTCCCCAAGTCAGGTGCTAGACTATGCTGATCCTCCTATTACTCTGGAAAGATTGCTGTAAATGGTATTATCACCATTACCAAGTTATAGAGATAAATGAACCTTTAAAAGAATTAGAGCTGTTTAAATGGCCATACATCACACTAACCAGACTTGTTCTCATCACTTTTACAGAGGTAGAATCTGATTTTTGTGGAGAAAAATGTATTTAATTCCACACTGGAAAGCAGGAAGGCAAAGCTGAGCCCTTTTACATGCAAATACAGAGAAAACTTATCAGCTAGCATCTCCAAAGCTGTTATTGCATATGCAAAAGCCATGATGATATTTTCCATTCTGTGTTACTCATCTCTCCCACCTTAATTCTAGGTTGTTAGAAACGCTATGCGGTGGGAGGAAAGAGAAAGCTGCAGACGAGTAATTCTGCAAAATATCACCCCCAGAAATACAGAATGTTTTTCAAAATTTGTCTGTGAGTGAAATATGTCTTGCAAGATCCTAATCAATCACTGCAAGTACTTCATCTGGAAATCCTAGGGAACAGAACCATGCTGCACAGTCTTCTGATGAACAACGTCTGCAACTAACCAGAACACGCAGATTTGCGTGTTCACAAGATGTTTCTTGAATTCCTTCCATCTATCTTTTGGTGACATCTCACTCCAAACAGGGGAGTCAGGAGTTGTACCACACCCCTACTACCGGCCTGGAAATTGTGTGCAATGCAGCAAGGACTTATGCTGCACCAGCAGGCTTTTCTCCCTTTCTCTGTACAAAATCAAGAAAAGACAAAAAAAACACCACTACCATGCACACCACACCAAACCAACCTTCCCCTAGGACTCTGCTAGGAACATATCACTTCTGTACTCTCCAATACATGACTGTACATTTTGGATTCTATACAATTCCTAAAAATCAATGGGCAGCTTCATATTGAATAAGCTGCATAACAAGATCTGCAATACACAATCTATTCTTATCAGTGTTAGCACCCCTTGAAACATAACAGTATGATGAGAGCTGTTGTAGCAGAAGGCTCAGGAATCCCTGGAGCATACCTTCAAGAACAGAAGGAGTAATGTGTTCAAGTGCATCCAGTTGCATTGGATCAAGAATTCCCAGATGGGCTGTGGGCTGTTGCTTCTACAATTGTCCTAACAGAAAACAGAACATATCAGCTAGCAGAAAGTGCTTGGAGGCAGTTTAAACCCTTCAGTACACTCATAGTTAAGAGCTGAATGGAAATGTTTCTTCAAAGCAAAATTTCAAAGGGAAAATAGAGGAAAACAATTGTAAGAGTATTTGCCAAAGTGCTCATTGTCCAGACTAACATTCCCTTTGCCATGGTTACTCTCCTATGCTGAACCCTCTTTCTTGAGCAGCTTTAAGAAACAACATAGAATAATGCCATATAGGCAGCAGGACTGGTGGGACTGCACATTATCTCTGTGTTATATGTCAGGTACAAGACCTTCGTGTTGGCTAAATCTATATTATACTCTTCTGGTCATACATCATTAACTCAAATAACTTCTGAATTGGAGTTTCCTTCTAGGGGTAAATGAACCAAAACCTTCTCTTTTATTGCTTGTTAGAGCTCTTACTAGACAAGAACTAAGAATTTTCTTTGCTGACAAGGTAGTATATCATTTAAAGACAGAGTATAATGCTGAATAACCACCATTACTATTGCCACTTTACAGTAATCTTTGTTTTCCTGTAATCTTATGTACTGATGTCATTTTACCTAAGTATTGAATATTTCAGTTGTTTTTTTCAAAGCTGGTTCTCTAGAGCAAGCGTGTCTTTCTGAATTTCTTATGCAAAATCAGGGGGGATTTAATACTGCCAGTTAATAAAATGTGAGCAGCTTTTCTGTAAAATTAAGAGCAATAGTGAAGTCACTGGACTATATGTGTTTGATAGATGACCATGCATATATACAGAATTATTCTATTTGACTCATTGGAGGTCGTCTGATTCTCTGAATTAGCAAAATTTTAACACACATTGGAAACATTCTTTAGAACTTTATAAAGTACTGGACAGTTATATCTTTGGCTACTGAGAGCATTTGATTAATTACAAAGATTCGACTAGATCAGACCAAAAGTATGTTTGGTAGCATTTTCATATTTATTAGCCCTTCATCAATTTCACTTCTTCATAGGGTTTAAGAAAAGACTTGAAAAGCATGGATCAGCACTTCTAGTTTCCTGAATAAACACTGCAAATTGTGTCAAGTGCCAGCACTTTGTTATTCAGGCACAGTCTGATGATGAGACAATCTAATGCAAACATTATGAAGCCAATGTTCTGCATTTCAGATACTGGCTATACTGAAAGAGTGATGATATCATTTATTGCATTCACAGTTTGTAGGTACTACACTTGCAGCAAAGTGCACAAGAGATACGTATGTTCGTGTTAAACAACTGAGACTTAAATGCATCAATTCATGGGCAAAGCAATTGTTTCTATAATCTACACTAAGACAGATGGGAAAAGTAAAATTTTATAATTGAGACATTGGTTTTTAAATTCAAGGAACTAGTCTCGAAATGGCATGTGAAAAACAAATCAGAAACATCTTTTCAAAAGCTAATAAGGATTAAATAACCAATTGTTATCAGTAAATTGGAATGTTCCATTTGGGGTTTGCATGGTTTATAAATTTCTCAGTGTTCAGCTTGATTAAGCCCTTCAGGAAAGTGTAGAAGAACTCATCCTCTAGTTAAGAGGAGTGGTGGAGACCACAACCACTTGTATTGAGCTATAATTAATTAGCTACCCATTGACTGCCCTTCAACACACAGCCTGACAGGCACACAGTTCATGGGCAGCTCACTACCAAAGGCAATTTTTTCCATTTCTTATGAAAGAATGCACTACTTCTCCAGCAAACTGCTTGGCTACTTTGAAAGCATTCAGAATCTAATATTGTCTTTTTTTCCCCCCTCCAATAAGAAAAATAATTTGTGCCAAAAAAAAAAATCCCAAAATAGAAACAAACTGAAATATTCTAACAGTTTCTGCTAAAATACACTAAAACAAGACTCCCCATTGTCTCTCTGGGACAGGACTCAGATTGGGAACCACATTAGTGAATACCTCATTAATTACAGACCATACAGGCAGAAGTCAGGTGGAACTGATGGCTAAAAATCATTCCATCTCAAATACCAGCACTTCACTGCCTATCAGTTGTCCAGGTGCCCATTGAAACCAATGGACTGTCCTGTCTCCTCCCAGCTTACTTACATACTTACATTATGTATAACACATGTAATATATGTTCCTAGGAAAAACCTAGTGGGAGCCTAAAGAGATGGCCAGACAAGGGGAAGCTTGGCAGGCAGGCAGGGCTGTGAAACAAATTAGAGAAAGAAAATTAAATCACAATAGGCTTTTCCTGGGAGGCAGAAGGAGGCTATGAAACCCAGAAGTTTATGTAGAGAGCTTCATTAGAATCTTTATTAGTCAGATGAGAAAAACCCAATGTAAAATCAAATTAATTATGGGGGGAAACATGATTCTTAATTGTTCTGTGGAGTTTTAACCACTCTCCAGTCCCTCTTGAAAAACAATGCAATATGTTTACTCAGGAGATTTGACCAGCTTGAAGTCTTGGTCTGCTGGAGACCCATTTAAATCTTATTCAGCTCTTAACTTTGTCTTGTAAGTTAGACAGACACCAAGACTAATATCTGCTAAAGATTAAACCACCTGGATGACTACCTGCACCTCCTTTGCCAGGGGCCTCTGTGGATACCATTGTGACAAGGAACAATCTGTTCCTTCACAAGCTATTAATGTTATTTACTTTTATATTTCTCTCTTTTCAGATCTACCTCCAAACATATTAAAAGCAGGATCTGCCTTTTGTTCAAGACAATACTGGATGCCTGTGTTGCTAATCATTTCTATTTGCAATATACTTAACAGTATTAATCATCCAGTACTGTTCCACACCACACTCTCACCAAGAGAGGTAGTGTCACTCTGCTGACACACAGGGAACTTGGGGAGCATGCTGTCATCTCCCATTTTCACTGTTCAGACATCTCTTCTTAATTGTGCCCTTCCCCTGTTTTGGAGATGGATGGTTGATCCTGCAAACAAGATGTCTCCATTATCTGTGTACTGACAGTTCAAACTCCTTTGTGCTGATAGTGATACTGACTGCCATATCTCTGTGCTTTGCTTCAAGTTCACTAAGAGGTAACAACCCAGCCACTAAACATCAAACTGCACTGGAATAAGTTTAAAGCTAAAATGGTAAACTTACCACAGCAATGCTGGCAATAGCTAAACCTGACTGCAGAACACCCACCACTGCAAACCAGTGTAAAGGAGGCCTGATCTGTAGCTACAGTGTTAACCTGCTAGCAAGTCTTCCATTTCTCTTAATAAGCATAATACCCTGTCATAATTTTCTTTCCACATCCTGGCATTTCAAATGTGTTGATTACAAAGGTCAGCTATGTTTGGGGGAAAAACTAGTTTAATTGATTTTATTATTGCAGAAAAAGAGAAAACAACAGCACTTTTGTTTGGGGCTTAAAACCCCAAATTATTGGTTGCATCCAGCTGAATTAAGCGCTTAAAGTTCAGTCTCTACAGAATGCTGACAGTGTTTGGTTAGATCAATACAGAAACAATTTACACTTTAGGAGCACCAGCTCTGGCTATTAACTAGTAATTATATCAAGTGTGCTCTTAAATTGCTTTAACTGTTTCAAAGGTGTTACTGAATTATGACAAAACTTGTTAGCACTGTCAGAGTGAGAACTCACATCACTCTCCTGTGCATTTAACACCTTCTACAGTCTCAGCTTTAACTCGTCACAACTGTTTTCCATTTAATCTTCTACTCCACTAACATGTTGCTCTACTGCAAACTCCCCTTTATTTCAGATTCTGGGTCTTCTACACATAAAACTATTCAGCAGGGGGAAGAGGAACAAGGCTTCCCCTGGCTAAGAGGCTGCAGCCAGCACTAGTGACTCCTGAGTCCCATACTGGCTCTGAAATATCACAGGAACTGCTTAACAATCAATGTTTTCACAAGCTGTAAGGAATGGCAACTAAACCCCAGACCTTGTCTCCAAATTGGAATCACAACCCCTTCCAGAAAACAAAGCCTAGATTTAGCCCACTGTAGGAAAAGAACTCTTCTCCTCAGTTAGTAAATAAAGTCCCCAAACAATAATGTGAAGATACAAACATTGCAAGTTTATTTATAAACAAAAGCAAAATTTAAAATATTTCTACTTGGAGCTCCCTTTGTATCCTGATTTCCCCTGCAACAGCTGCTGAAACTGTTGAAACTAATCCCCTCTATGATGGAAGAACCAGTTCTTCCTTCACATGGTACCCATATGGTGATGGAAAATGAAACGAAGTTATGCCAAAGAAAGACAACAGCAGAGTAATGTGAGAGGAAATCTGTTGTTAATCAAGTTGGATCAGCAAGACCGGAAGAGAACTAATTGCCTATCCCAGAATATGGTCTCTGTCCCCTGTGTCTGGCTTCATTGAAAATACATTGTCACACTGATAAGCTTTCAGTATTCAGGGTACCAGAAAGTAACTGATGAGTTTATCTTAATATACAAGTCAATGTGAACCAAAGGCTCACCTGAGTGTACTGCAACAGAATCATGCTATCTTCTCCACTACTTAATGCCTTGCACTGTGGACTTCCCCTCCTGCTTTCTAAAATACCACAACCCAAAAAGCAGCCAACGCTTTTTCAATTGAACATACACATTCAAAAGTAGAAAAGCATCTTATTTTTATACTTGCTGACTATCTGCCTAGCTATATATTTGGCTTGCTCATATAAAAAGCAAAAGCTGATGAGAAGAAAACCTTTATACACATCAGGGTCCTCACTCGTTTTCCTTCAGCTGACATGTTAACATTACCCACCACTGCACACAGATTTTTGCTGGTTTATTAAGAGCAGCTTTAAACAGAGGTAGCATAAAACAGATTGGCTGGGTGAATATGGCTGAATTAGGCATGAGAAAATTTCATCTGCAGAGCTATTTTTTAAGCTATTGAAAAAGTCTTGGTCATTTGTGTGATGAAAAGGGAAGAGAGTTTCAGCCCAGTTGCTCAATTTAATCATCTTGATTTGTTGCCAGCCATATTTGGGGATGGTGTTAAAAAGAAGTAATGTCTTGTGAGAGAAGGTGAGCTCTCACAGCAAAGCATAATTCCTTTGATAGTGTGCTGATTATCAGAGTGAAATGGCTCTTTAGATAAGAGAAACATGATTTTTGAGGATAAACACATTACTCATCTGAATACCTCAACTGAGACTTTCCCTGCACCGTTATGCTGGTTTTGGCTGAGGTAGGGTTAGTTTTCTTCATAGTAACTAGTATGAGGCTATATTTTGGATTTGTGCTGGAAACAGTGTTGATAATTTAGAGGTGGTCTGTGTGCTGCTGAGCAGTGCTCCTCCCACCACCCCACCAGTAAGTAGCTCAGAGTTATAGCAACAGTTACTTCCCAAGTAACTTCCAACTGTGTAAGCACATACCAAGTAACTGTAAGCACTTCCCAAGTAGCTGTTAGGCATGATGGAGCCCTGCTTTCTCAGAGATGGCTGAGCATTTGTCTCACATTGGGAAGTAATGAATGAATTCCTTACTTTGCTTGTAGATGCAGCTTTTGCTTTACATATTAAACTATCCTTATTTCAACCCACAAGTTTTCTCACTTTTACCCTTCCACTTCTCTCCCTATCCCACTGTGGGGAGGGAGCCAACACTTGTGAGTGACTTAGTTGCTGGCTGGGGTTAAACCATGACAATCATCAACAGAAAGAGTGAGCCACAAATGATGAAAGAAAAACTTCAATCTGTCAACCCCTTGTGTGGCTTGTCTCCACTGACCACTGGGAAATGAAGCATTTAACATAGTTTTCTCTGTTAGGCATCATGAGATCAGTTGAGATCAGACTGACAGTGTTGAAAGAACAATGTAATTCCTCCTTTTGGTTTCTGCTGGTCCATCTCTTCCTTTCCCATCATCTGTTGCATTCAACTCATTGCATCATTTTTGTTCGCTTCCAAAGGTTCCCCTGCCTTTGATAGCTGCTATGCACTTCAGCTGCTTGTCCCACATCTGTGCAACAAACTGTATACTCTTACTGTCTCAGTCATTCACCCCTTATGCCCAAAAGATCTCACCAGCCCTTCTCTGGTGCCGGTTGAGAAAGCCTGCAATTCTTCCCATACATGGCAGTTTCCTGACAGTGCCTTTAACATTGCTCAGCCATCCCAGTCTCAAAGCTGTCTTCCCAACAAGTGGCTCTTCCCAGAGAACATCATGGCAGCTGGTCAGTTCACTCTAAACTCTATATCTTGGTATCCAAAACCAGAGAAGTATCTATCTTTTCCATGGAAAGCACTGTAAAAACAGCACTCTACTCTGTTTCTAAGTAAAGGCAGTTCAAAGGTATGTAACATTATTTCACCTTCACCTGCCATTGACCACAGACTCTGGAATAAACTTCATGGGAGATTTGTGCTTGTGTAACTTCACTCCTTCAAAATAAACTGCTCTACGTAGAGGTGTTTCTGGTGGTGACATTTTTTCCACACTAAGCCAGATAGAGCTGATATATTCACTTTCTACTAAAAATAAATACTCTAGCTATTACAACCATATATGACCATTTCAGATTTTATTATCTGGAAATACTCATCTCCCTCAAGTATTGCGTGTGTCCACGAGCCTGTATGCTGTAATGCTAATGACTCTGAGAAAGCACTTTCATTACCATGCAAATAATATCAGCACTCTCCGTAAGCAACTCATGCACACACACACACTACAAGCATCCTTAGCTATACAGAATATAAAATCAGAGGAAAAGAAAAAACTGGCTATGAAAATCCACATCTAAATCCAACTCCCCTGCCTTCTGTGAGGCAACTGCATTCATATCTACAACTTCCAGTTTGGCTCATTATAGAAAGAGAGTAGTTGCAGAATATCAATCTTGATTCATCCACCACACTGCTTAATAGAGGAGATGAAGAAGAAAGACAGTTCATATCCAGGGTTTCAGGCAAGCCAGAGTCGTACTTTATTCATGCCTGGGATGGTAATGGCAGTCCAACCTGCCTGTACATTAACCATGTCAGTCACAGCTCTTCCTATTTTAGGGGTTTGTTTGGGTTATTTCAGTTTTGCTTCGTTTGTTGGGTTGGTTTTGGTTTGAGCATGGTTTTTTGGGGGGAATGGGGGGAAGCTGGTAGAGAACCCAGACATGTAGAGAACAATGACAGTCCTGCAGTGTCATTCCTGAGCTTGTTCCCAAGTAACATGGTTTCTTTTTTTTGTTGCTAATGCTGACATCATGCTTCTCATCAGGATACAGATTTCTGACACTACCCAGCTTGCATTAGTAATAGGCAGCACACTTGTATAACAACTCATGGTTTTTAAATGATCATTCCTAGCAGGTAAGAGCATGCCTGCCCTGCCATGCCTTGCAAAAACTCACTGGAGAGCTCTGAGCAAGATAGCTCGGGCTTCAGAAGCCTGGACCCGAAGAGGTAACAAATCAGATCTGATTATACATCTGTTTTAACCCAAATCTATGCCTGAGGTCATCTTCTAAGAATATTCATGGGCATTTTCCTCCAGATCCACCCAGCAAGATGGATGAACTAGCAGTCTCTAAAATGACAGTCTGATTCTCCTTGCTTACACCAGGGCAAGCTGGAGGGAGTCATTTCACAGAAGCCAGAGAAATTTGTTGGGCTGAAGTCAGTCTGAGAGAAGAATTGAGACAGGTAATCCAACAGGCAGGAGCGTGCACCAGCATATTGATAGGGCTCCTCAGCCACATGCCAGTGTGTGGTAAGCTCAAGTATGGCCACAGGCATCAATCTTAATGCTGTCAGGCATTTTACACCACCATGATGAGAGGACCTCACCAAGAGTGTCATACCAGCTACAGGGAGAATCAACTGCCTCCTCCTGCACGTGGCACCCATGGGGTGCCCCAGCACACAGCTCTTTGTCCTCACAAATGCAGGCATTGACTCACCCAAAAATGCCAAAAAGACCAGCAATGGATTCCTAAAGACCAAGTGTCACCCACAAACTACAGGTGGCATTCCACCGTTGTCCTTTACCCCTAATCTGTAATTACCTAAGTAATACGTGAGACATCTGGCAATGGAAGGCAGAATATGAACAAACCCATGGCAGAAGTGAAACAACACTATTCTCCCCTGGGTGTTACTTAGACTAAATCTCTTGGAGGTTAGCAAAAAATTAAAAATAAACAACCAATCGCAAACTGCTTGTGGTTTGTGTCTACTGAGGCAAAATACAATCCATTACACAATATTAACACAACATGAGTGGATTCTTTGGTGCTTTGAGGGTCAGCCCAGGTCCTGGTAGACACACAGGCAACTCAGTCTCTAAAATATAATGGGCAGGTTTTGCAAGGCCTCAGCTCCCCAGCTGCATCACTTGGCTGTTGGTATTTTATTAGTGTTTGCTGTGCACAGCTGCTCAAGACACATAAACCTACATGAGCAGTTCCTGGCACAGCAAGTGCCACAGGTGAGAATGCTACCATAAACAAGTAACACAACATAACATTAGGCAAAAACTGAAATAACAGACACAAACACCTCTAAACTAATTTTAATGATTGCCCTTAGAAACACTTTTTTATAAGAGAGGGACAGTCCATTCACCCAAGCAGTGGCATTGGCTTCTCTGCAACTGTTCTTGAGAACAGCAGTTCATCAAGAGAGGAGAAGGTTCGTTTATATTAACCAGATAATGCAAAACAAGCTTCATCTCTGCCTTTATGTACTGCAATACTGCATTTCGCCAGACCAAAATACTCATGAAGATGGGGACATTTGGGTCATGAAGATGTGACCTTGACTTTGCTTTGCTGAAGCTCTGAGCCTTCCATCAGCAGCTTGGAAAAATTTTACCCACCAGATTCAGGATCTCAAAGATATAAACCTTACAAATACTTACATAAAAAGTAAAAAGTTGCTGGTACATCTCCAAGTAAAACCCACAACTCTGATTAAATCTCTTCCTCTTTTGCCACTGATTTTTACTGCCTTGATAAATTTGGTATCTCCTGGCTCTTAGGGAATATTTTGACTGACAATACTGAAGCCAGAGAAATAAGAAAATACCCTCAGTTAGGGCTTTTACAGTCATTTACTCTGAGGAAATTTTTAGAATACTGTTAGAATCTTCTGATAATTGTAATACACACTTCCCAAGCAGAACTGTTTCAGGCATTCAGAAAAAAGAAAAGCAAATACACTGTCAAAAATATCAGTTTCTTGAGTTGATTTTTTTCCTTAGAAACGTGACCAGAAAGTCCAAAACCAAGACTGTCAAATCGATAAGAATCCTAAATCCTATCTACTATATACTACCAATTGGACACTTATTGGGCTTCAAAGATAAAAATGAGAGTTTAGACAAGGCAGATTAGCTTTGCAAACGAAAATCCTTCCTTTACATAAAATAAATTATTTGATAAAAGATTAGGTTGTTTACCAAGAAGTAAGCACTTGCCTTCAGCACTCTCCCGCCTGCCGAGCACTGCGACAGCAGTGCAGAGCCAGCCGGCACGGCCAACGCGCTCTGCGGGCGCCATCTGCACGGCCCTGCCACCCTCAGCCAGGCACTCCTCACAGCTCTGCTGGCACTGCAAGCTCCCTGCTTGGACCTCATCTAGGTTGTAGCTATCCTAACACTAGGAATGCAACTGCTTTCCTTTTAGAAAGATATCTGTTGTCTTTTATTATAAAATGCCAGTGGGCAGCCACACAAATTTTTCAGCAGCAAACCACCTCTTGCCCCTCTCTCACATGGCATTGCTCTAGCTCCAGAGACTGACTTCTCATTGCTGATTTTAATCCATGTAGCACTTGACTGCTGAAAAATCAATGACTGAAAATCAGTATTAGTTCATAAATACCTGCTAGGGATGCAAGAAAAGAAGCAAGATGCAGTATTGCCAGCTCCCACCACTTTATTTCAGCTTCCCAAAGGCCTAGCAATCTCTGCAACATCCCAAACACAGGAACCACATGACTTAATCACACTTTTTCAAAAACAAATGTAAATACCTAACTATAGCAAGACACTTCAAAATAGAGCTTAGCCTCAACTACTCTAGGGAAAATAACAAGTCCTTTTAAGGATTGGGGTGAGAGGGAACTTTAATCATGACCTTTTATTGTTGGAACCGGCAAGGATGAAATTACTTTTTTCTGGCTGTGAACCTCATTAACAAAGAGCAGATAATAGGTGCTTTTTCCTCATTTTGCTCTACAAACTTCTCTTCTGGCTGGAGAAATTTTGTCCAGCTTGCTGCTGTTCTCCTTCCGCTTTTTATTATGCTTTTTCCAACTCTTTTTTATAGTATTTTCCATCCATCTTACCAGAACTAGACAGAGGCAGTGCCGTGTCTGCACAGAAGTACCACATAACTCTGCACATTAGAAAAACATCTCTATGCAGAGATGCTCCATAAGGGCCCAGCATGAATAAATCTCCACAATGGGCAGATATTTTTAGGTGATATTAGGACCTTGCCTACATGCTGCAGATTTACAGAACCAGCAAGGCAAGCTCAGGAGGAGGAAGATTATGCCTGGATCCCCCAGAGGGAATAAACTTGTGGAGACAGAATAATTCATTCACACCTCTTTCCCACTCCCTACTATTAGCAACTTGCCAAAATCACAAATTCCAGAGAACTACTGCCAAGTTACTCCTTCCTGGGAGTGATTTTCATGGTAGCTGTGGGACAAGCAGCTCTCCTTTATTGGTGCCAGCCAGCCCAGCTGCTTGGAGAAAATGAAATACGTACCAGGTCTAAGTAGGATACTACAGACTGCTTTTCAACTAGGGAGCCATGAGAGCAGATCTGTAAGACAAACTATCTCCCTGGTCTTTCTCCAAGGAGTCCCTGACTCTGTACCACCCACCGCTGCAGAACACAGTTGTCGCCTGTCAGCTGTGACATCAGCACACAGATGTGCCTGTTCCCAGTGTGCCATGCTCTCTGTCTGCTCCAGTGTGATAGAAGCCTCTCTTTTCCCAAAGCCCAAGAACGCTGGAGCACAATGCTCAATACCAGTCTGCAGTTCCTGTTTGACTTGTGCTCCAACTCACCAGAGCATACAGGAGCCGCAGGCATCAAACAGCTTCTCCCTGCTCCAGCAATTCCACTTACCTGCTCCAAATCCCAGCTATTATTCCCCAAATTGCTTTCACTCAACTGAGCACATCAACAATATCTAATCCCTCAGAAATGCAATGGGGGCCCATCTGCAGCACCACTTCTGTGGGGAAGCATGACTCCAGTCAAAAGTCTCTGGAAAGAATAGACACTGGCAATGCTAAGAGTTTGTGTGCTTGAGCTGCACTGGAGACCACCTGTGCCTCCTAGACAGCAGTGAGCATGGGCACTAAGAAGAATCTGAAGCACTTAGGAGGCATGCAGTGGTTAATTTGGCTGAAGTATTTTGGGGACCTCTCACAGATGGCAGGTTATAATTGTTCACGGGTAATGTAGGACCCCAAAGGCAAGGGAAAGACTAGTATAAGACAGAGCTTACCAGCAACGCCATGGACTGTACCAGGGTGTTGCATGTCACAACACACTTTGCAGCTACTGAGCTACAGTGTGACACCACAGGAGTTTGACATTGCATAAACCACAGAGCAAGGCACTTAAACAACTTGTTCCATAACTCATGCCAATGCTGTAGCAGTTTCCTCATAGAGAAGACTTGATGGAGTTCCTGCCTGAAAATGAGACTATTCCATGAAGGAAAATATCCACCAGTCTTTTGCAATTGTCTCTTCAGTCTGTCCACTGCATGAGGTACCTTTTGAAGCCCAAGATAAAATCTGAAGTGAAGCCAGAACTTTCCTTTTAACATAGAGAACCTTGGGGTTTTTTTTCTACCATAATAAAGCAAATATTAACACAACTGTGTAATCTGGGTTTGTGCTTTGATGGCACTAGAGAGTGCTTTCACTGCAATTTAGGGACTGTGAACAGTACACTCAAAACAGTAAGAACTCCTAGCCCATGAGCATGGTTTCCTGCCTTTGTAGGAGTCCTAGACACTTAATGAAGAAAATGGTGTGCAGGCACCCAGAAATAGCATTTCAGTACCAGTTTCCCCATCCTGCCTCATGAACCACACACGTTCCCATGGGTTTTGTGGGCAGCACAAGATACTCAAGCAGAGCTCAGCTCTTACAGTTTAGAAGTTTTGCACTGACAGAAGTAAATGATCTGCTCCCAGATACAAAGATAGGAAAACTGAAGATAATTGAGTGGCTGGGTGTTGAACCTGCCAGGGAAGAGCAGCATTTCAGGCCATGCTCCTTCCAGCACATCCAGCTGGACAGAACTCTGGTGTCACCTGCCAGCCAGCCCATTACCTTCCATACATCTTCTCTCCAAATCAGAGGACTACTCAGGTGCAAAAGTCCCCCAAATCCTTTCTTACAGTGAAAAAAACCCACCATTTGAGTGGTTAGATTTGTTGGAAGTTGGCTGACAGGAAAAAAGACCACGCTGGAAGCTTAAGGTAGAGAATACAAAACAGCACAATCAGAAAAATTGTGAAAGGAGAGTCAGAGATAGTGTCCTGAGTACGCTGAGGTGATCGACCGCAGATAAATTAACTACATAACTTAGGAAGTCAAGCCTGTGATCAACATGGCATGATGGACAACCAAGTCATATCCTGCACAGAACATATCAAATAGCCAAAACTTACATTATCTAGCTTAAAGAAGGTTTGACTCTGGAGAATTAGATGCAGCTCATGACACTACAGTAGGATAAATCTTACATCTAACATGCTTAGAAAACCTTCTAAAATTTTTTTGAAAACCCTGTGCCGCATGTGTATTTCTCCACTGTTTTTCCTGTGTGTTAATGGATAGGGATTGACCTTGTGAAATCACTGCAGCAAGCTGAGAAAAATGTTTGAAGTGAGAAATTCTACCCAACAGACAGGGAATACGGATATGCTATTGTTACTTGCTGTGCATTGCACAGACACAAAATATTCATCTCAGAGCAGCAGCCTGTAAAGCCTTCAACACCCAGAGAGTTGTGCAAACCTCATGCAAAAGCCCAGTAAAGCTGATGGCTCACTCCTCATGGTGTCCCCCGACAGCAAAAGGAGGTAGACAAATGTATACAAGTAAAGAGAAGGTGAGAGAAGGCAGTGGCATTTTCCCATATGAATGTAAACCCCTCTACCCTAACAAACCTTCCAGCCAGTTCTACCTTTACATGTGGTGCAGATGGTAGATATCTATTTCTATAAACAGAAATCAATAGTAGCAACAGCACAATGTATCCTCTGTAATAAGATGTACAGTTCAGTCAGCCACAGTAAGAGCAAACCCAGAGCTACCCCTACTGAGGCTGTCAGTCTCCAAAGACAAGACCAGCTTACTTTGCATTAGGAGTCTGTTCTGTGAATACATGCATCTGCTACATGCAAAAATCAGCCTTATATGGGAATGGAGGTATGAAAATAAAGCACAAGCCTAGAATAAAGTCCACAGAGACTCACAGCTGACCTTCCTTGCCTCGGTCACCGAAGTGAGAACTCCATTTGCAAATCCATGCTGAAGTACTTCCTTTTGCAGGACCCAAAGAAAATATCAAGACACTTAAAAGGCAAAAAGCATCCTTCCTTTTTTGTTTCTGCATATGCAAGGCATACCCTTTGTGTCTTTGTGAGTATGTGTAAATGAATCTTCAGGTGACCCTGGGAGCATGCTGGCCACATCAGTGAGTCTCTGCTTGGTGCCATAGGCTACCTGGCCTGCATTTCAAAGAACTAAGACAGTTTTGTCATTCCAGAAACTCATCTCATTCTGTAGCACTGCACTAGCAGCAATCTGGGAGCAGTTCAGCTCCTAGGACCAAGAGTCAGTGGTGTTATACAACTGATACACTACTTGCTGGTGATGCCAAAACTCTTGTGGAATACTAAATAACAAGACATGTTTATAGCAGGAAAAGAAAAAAAAACACACCCTTCTGATGAAAATTTTGAGTCTCTACTCAAAACATCACTTAAAGAAGTAAAGTCTAAAAGTATGGTCATGTTTTTAATGGTCATTTTGTCAACAAATCACATTTTGAATCTTCCTTTACAAAACATCCTATGCCACCCTTCATCTTTTGAAAAGGATTTTCAGTCCTCCAGCATTGCTCAAAGTCTAGGAAGACTTTATAGAAGTAATAATGTGCAATATGGAGCCTTTGGGTACGTCCTACCTTCCAGTAGCTTCTTCCTTCCCCCCCTCCATCCACGCGAGCTGGTGTCTCCGAATGGCACTATGCCCACTCTAGGAATCAGCTCCAAATCCCTGGCACTGCTGAACACATTCAGACACGACAGAATCTCTCCATCTCCTGCCCAACCTCTCCCTGTGAGCTTCAGATGCAGTGACTGCTTAACAGTTCCAAAAAATACTCATGCTGCCACTGTAAACTTATATGAAAACGTATATTTAAATGGCTTTAAAGGCGTTTATTTATCTTTAAGGAAAGGAACATGTTCTAAGTTTTCTCCACACTCCACGTGCCATTCCTTTCCTTTGCAGTCCTACCAGGTGCAATGAAGATACTATCTGAAAATTAATCCCACAATGATTGGCTTTCAGGAAAGAAATCATTCTGATTTTTTTTTGTTGTTGTTATTTTTAAACAGCTTAAGGTATCAGGTAAAGGAACAATTTAATGTTTTCAGGAGAAAAGTTAAAATCCATTTTCTGTCTTTCCATTGCTACATTGTGCACGTTCTCAGAGTTCTGTATGACTCTTGCATATTAGCTGTCACGAACTTCTCTGGAGGAAGAGCACAGCCTAGTGATTTCCCTGAAGATTTAGTGTTAATTTTGCTGGTATGTTAATTCTAGGATTTGAAGATAGACTTAATCTCAGGTCTAAAAGCAAAACTGAAGCTGGGGGTTTAAAATATGAATCTTGGTATTAGGCAATTACTTTTCCTTCAATTTACAAAACATTATATGAATTGTAAATAACCCCATACTGTGGAAATAATTTTATCAGGCTTAGCTATTGTCTGAAGGGAATAACAGAGTGTAAAGTGCAAATTGACTATATTCTACAATTTTTCCTCTCTGACTTCAGCTCAACATGTTCATCTCTTCCTCTCACACCTCTAATTATTGTGCAGTGGCAGTGTGTGTCTTAAAGCAATGTCAAAGAAATGGTATGTGCATTTTCACAGCAACTGAAGAAAATCCTCTTACATCTAACTAAAAAATACTTGGGGATCCATAGAAGACCAAGGATACCCAAAAAAAACTTGGGTAGCACCAGTTCTTCATGTTGACAGAGCCTAAAATTAAAAACTGAAAAAAATCTGGATTCACTGTGTAGAATCTACACATAGATATAAGTAGTTAGAGGGCATGGCCTCATTTTGTTTTAATCAAAGTGTTGCTGCCATCCATTCCCTAGCACCAACAATAGGTAGTGTCACAAATTTTTAAGCAGAAGTTCCTCATTCTGAAATCTTCTCGTGTACAATCACTGTACAGGGCTCAGAGTAAGAGCAATTCAGCAGGTTACAGCAAAATGGCCACATCTTGCAGGAAAGCATAGAAATGCCTGCTTAATTAACAGCACATACTCTTGCCTCTGCTCATCTAACTTCCCCTAGCCTGCTACAAGCTTTGACAGGTTTTCATAACAATAAAATGCAGTAAATGAATTCAAGTCCTGAAGGACTTTAAGTTGCAATGTTGGAAAACCGTGAAAGACAAATGATGTCTTAACTAATTTTATGATTTATTATTCCCCCAACTTTGCTCATCTTGTGATGCAGGAGAACTCATTTTTCTATTTGGCAGATAGCTATGTCAACTCTGCTAATAGGTACTATTACCAGCACATAAATATGTTTGTGAAAATAAGTGTGGTTGCACTCTGATGCTGACCTCAGCACTTCAGTTTTATTACACAAGCACTAGATCTGTCAGTAACAAAAATTGATGCACTTATCTAGAGATTCTGCTTGTCTGCCACTAGCATTTTATTCATTTTTCTTCCCCAAAAGTTCATCTTTAAACAAGTGCAGATTCATGGTTTAAATTACTGTCTTGATACATCATCTGTTGCTCTATAAATTCTTAACCAAGAACATAATTTCCACAGGTTTAGGAGATTAAGGATCAATATTAACCATCACTGGGGTCAGTGTACTAATCAAGGTTTAATGTGAACTGTGGAAATCTAAATGAACTTAAAACTTGCTATTTGAAAGATTTCCCCAGCAAACATTCAGGTTAAGATTAATCTTAATTGAATAACTCCATTTATAACTAATAAGATGCTTTAGGGTGTCAGGACTCAACAGATGAAGTTTTAGGGTAAGAATTTTCAAACCTCAACTGTTTTGTCTGAAATGGAGGACTTCTAGTATATGGTAGGAGTAGGGTTATGCCAATGGGTAGCAACTACTGGAATTCTGTCCACTCTTTCTGAACTGGTTCCAGGCAAAGTAACATAACACTGCCTGATTTTAAACCTTCATCTTCCAGTGTTGGTACAGCACCTGGACACAGTATGCTTATAGGTCCCTGACTGTGAGCATAACCTTGCACTAATCCTTGCAGAGCTTAGAACATTTTAGGACTATTTTAATCTCAATGAGCAAATATTGATTCCCAAAGGACTACTTGAAAAGGTGAGGATGAAGAGTGCCATACAGCTGGGTCCACTTTTCTTCCTTGTCCTCACACTAAGGGTATTCACATACTTTCAAAACTTGTTGTCAGGTATTTCAATAACATGATGCTCTCATCTGACTATATCAGAATAGATTATATTCAGAGGAGTGTGGGTAGATCTTAAGGTAACAGTAAAAAGCTGATTGCTTTCTAGAGTTGCACTGCAAGCACAGCAATAAAATTGATTCTGAAGTATGCTGACACTTGAAGTGTCTACATTTAATTGTACTACTTCTGAACATAATTCTCATTCTAGATGCCCTTGATTTGATTTGGTGATTCTAATACACACATATATATACGTGCTTGTAAAAAACATGGATAGAGCCCTCCCTGGATCTTCATTCACGAAGCCTAGCCATGACTGATATACACCTTCAAGAATTTCACACCTGGTTGATATTTCTCAGCATGATTGGCTTCTCACATCCCAAAATACAATTATTTGTGTGTGATCTTGGTGATCATCCAAGATGTTTGCTTCTTAAAGAAGTCTACAGCACTGAATTCCAGGCAACACTTATGAACTAGTCCTTTAGAGGACATCTGGATTCAGTGACCAGCTAGACCATCCAGATTCAAGATTCTTCCCTAACATGACAGTAACATATCAATGCCTAGAAATTCTAGTAGCTATTGTAATCCCATTTTTTCAAGTAAGAAGACAAAGATAAAAAGGAAATGGGCTCTTTGTGGACTGCTGTTTGCTTTATGCTTAAGACTTAGCCACCATCTCCCGCAGCAATCTCCCAGAGCGTTCTCCCAAAGTCTCATTGTTTTCTCTAAGCAAGAAAGAGGTACTGATTTTTCAAGACCACCAGCACAATGTGTGGTAGAGTCAGGAAGTCTTTTTTAGCAATTAAGCTATCAGGTGAACAGCCTTTGAACTGCAGGAGTGGCAAAAATCCTGGTTAATCTCCATAATGCAGGAAAACCCAAGCAGTGCAAAGCCACCTGCCCCTCCTATCCTGCCTTGTTCAACTGTATGCAGAGCTTTGGGCCTTCATTATGCATGGGACAAAATAAAACTTGTTTATTATTATGCCTTCTAGGTAACTTAAGTGACAAAACAAAGTGTTTTCTAAGGGAATGGGTTCTTTGTGTTGTTCCTATGGGGTTTTGATGCAATATGGTCAGAGTAGAGCTTGACTGTAGAATAGCAATATCCTCTTGAACATTCTACCTCAACTCAATACATCCCAGCTTCCCAGAGTTGTTAGGAAAAAAACCTTGCAGTAAATCAGGTCAGATGTTTTGTCAAGAGGCAATGTGTGTTTTTAAAACCCAGTAAGTTTTATCACTCAGAAGCATGGAAGTTTGTCTTTTCCAGTTATATTAAAATAACCAAAGTAGCAAACGATACATCGTCTTGCTTGAACAATTTGCTATTTTAAAAGCTGCACTTCAGCTAGGTTGTATTTTCAGCATATAGCTATGTTAACAACTTTTTTGCTTTCTCAAACTGATTTTAAAACCTTTCCAATCTTCCATGTTTCTTAGAAGTTGGTGTGAGCCAACTAGCAACAGAGACACATCAAGAGACTAAAGAATTAAATACAACAGCTAAAAGGCCCACATTCAATATCAGAGTTTTATTACAGTCTCTAAAGGTAAAGTAAGCAGCTAACCATTTAAAACTGATTTTTTTTTTCACAAAAGGCATATTAAATTCATATATGCACAGGCAAGCCACTGTAGTAAGGGAGTTGTTAACTGCTTTATGCTACCTTCCCAGTTGCTTTGCAATCTATCTTGTTTCACCCAGTCAAAAACACCTGCTGTTCTGAAAACTGCATTTAAGATGGACTAAAATATCATAACATTGGTCTTAAACTGCAGCCTGAGCAAGCCCTGAGGAAAAATATGTACCAGAATTCTTCACTGGAAGGAAGAGAGTTGATGGGGAGACAGGGGCAGAAGTCAGTGCAGTCTGAACTTGGGCATTTGTTTAGATGTAGGTTGGGAGGCATATCACCTAAGGGTACTGCAGGCTTAATGTGCTCCCAAATTGCCATTTGGAGAAGATACACTGCAAGTGCAGGGAACCTGGGGAGATAGCTCCCAGCATGGGACAACGAAATAATGTTTGAGGTTATGTGTGTACATTGTCACAGGCACCTAAAGGAAAACCAGTAAATTAGGTAAATTAGAGTGAAAAGCATAACCAGCCCACATGGCAATGAATTGTGGAAGTCTTTTCAGCCTCAAGAACTTGGGATCTGTGGAGCCAATGGACAGGGTAGCTCCAGCTCGACAAGGGATGCCTTCTCTGCATTAACCCTCTCACAGACCCAGTCACAGATCATGGTGGACAGCCAATGCCAAATGCCCAATGCAACAACTCATAAAGAAAAGGTATTCTCTCACCTGCCAGGCTCCACAGGGGTTTGTTGTAGCAGGTTTGCTATCTCTAGTCCCTGTATCACCACTTAGTTTTGGCTCAGTAGCACATCTGTTCTGTTTAATAGCTGTTTTTCTGTCGTAAAAGACCTTTTGTAGCCTTGCACAGCAGAGATCATGTTAAGCCTAGACTGACTTTTATGGCAACATCAGGTCGCTGGATAAAAAGCCTTCTTTTATCAGGTATCATATTACAAACAGTGTTAACATCTATTGCAGAAACACAGGGCTGGTTGACACCTCCTATCTGAAGCTGATTCATGCTTGTGCTAAACCTGGGTATGGTCCAGCTAACACAGTCAGCTAAGTTATTGCACTGCCAGTTTAATATTTTGCCATCTGCTAACTGAAAGCTCTGCTGCCTGCTGGGTCCCATAAAGACTTTTATTTATTACATTACACGTGGCAACATCTGCCACAGGATTCAGCTCAGCTCCCTAATTAAACAAACAAACACTACATCTCCAGTACACAATTGGGTCTAACTACTATTTATAATATCTGAGATAGGTATTTAAAAGATATACATAGTCTGTTTCAGATGAACAAATACCCCTTCTGCAGTTTGGAGCAGCAGGGGAGGGATTGTTAGAACAAGCTTAAGATTCTCAAATGATCCATTTTACCATCACAAAGCAAACAAAAGTTGCTGCATTTGTTATCAATTTGCTCTTATTTTTTTCTTTAAATCATTCACTTCATAATAATTAGAAATAAGATTATTTCAAACCCCTATTAGTTCCTCCCCTGAGCACTGCCTATCTGTAAAGGCAATCTCCCCTCATGCTTGATTTCAGAGAAGAAAGTGGCACTTGATGAAGAGAGGCACTTGATCTGAGCAACATGGCACTGTTCAGCCGTGAGAAAAGACACCATGAATGTACTGCCTGAGCCCATTCCAAACTTCCTAATGAGGGAAATCATTGAAAAACTATCACTGCCTATATGCACCTACATCAAGGCTCTCCCTTCTGTTCTAATCACCTGCAATTAAACCAGACAGGGAAAAAACCTGGATGAAATACAGGATTAATGAATTCATTAGGAATGTCACAGGTTCACGCTTTTTAAAGTTAGTCCTGAATAAAAATATAAAATTTATTTAACCCTTCTTTTACCAATCTGTTTTCCTTTAACCCATCTCTTACTTTAAACACAAAAGGATGGATGTCTACAATTCCAAACAAAAAATAGCAAAACCAGGGTTACATTTTCCACGTTGCCACTCTCATCTGTTCTTATTTACTACCTCTATTGACTAATTCTGTAAAATACAAATAACTTTCTAAAACAAGTATCTTGGTTTCATTTTGAACCAACTCCAGTTGCCCCCAATGCTTGTCACACCAATGCAATCTTGTTATTCTTTTTTAAAATTGGCTTTATCCCTCCTTTGATGGAGGATCAGTAACCATTTAATTTGCACCACAACAATAGGTGTGTGCTGGCTGTCAACGTCCCTGTCCCTTGTGGTAGGAAGTCATCCCAGTCAAGAAAATGTTTTGTATTTATGCAAGTAACATTGATTTTTTTTTTTTTTTCAGTTAAAATTGTTTCCTTTAGAATATTTTGTCAAAACCATTGATACTCTGGAAATTTTTCCTCTCCACATTTGGTGTTAAGGGTGGTGGCCTCTGTCCTGCCCCTCTGCCAGGCCAGGGTGGGAACAGTTTACAGGCTTCACCCAACAGTGCAGCTCCCTAGAGGAGTCACTTTAAGGCATCAGCTTGGCTCTGACATGCCAAAATATGCACTTCTACAGCCATGTTTTTGCCATAGAAATTAATCAATATAACAGGCTACCAGATCATCTGCTATTAAAAAAAGCTCCAGACACTAAGCTATTTGGAAGTGACTTAAACTTCCTGCCTACCTTAATATTTTTGGCATTAGAAAAACTCCCTTTGTAACTATATAAAGCTTTACTGTACAATGCACTTGCCACAGCACAAATTAGACAAGACCATATCAAAGAACTTATCTCCACATCACCTGCATATGGAACATTTCTAAAAATCTTTGTATTTCTAAGATGAAGCACAAGCCTGGAAAAACTGGCAGATCTATGTGTTCAGATTAAGCAAGATGTGTTACATGATATGTTTGATGTTAACTGCTTTTAATTAATTTTAGAGTGTAACATTTTGATATTTACAGGCTCAAAGAAATTATGACAGTGGTATCTGCACAATGAATTATTTATGACTGAATCACCACAAACAGACAACCCCCTAAAAATACATGATCCTTATTATCTTCCTTTTCTAGGTCAAATATATCTTCCATCATTTTGCTGAAGACCCTGTAGTTCAGCCCATAAGGAAGTGACAATGAAGAGACAGAAACCTAATTACTTGCACATAAAAAGGTGAAATTATCTCCTAGGTGCTGTCAGCTCCAACAAAGACTGGATTCAAATAGCTAGAAGTTGCCCCTCCTTAAAGCTAACAATTCCCACATACCCCAGAGCTTTTGGGTTCACTGGATACCTTCCCAGGTACCCTTTAATTAGTGATAATTTCCCACTTAGCCTGTCCTATCCAGCTCTGTGTTCTTCTGGCCTTAGCCCTTGTTTTAAGGGAATTTCAGAAGTCCACTCTCTTCAGGTGCCTGCTTTCAGAGAGACCCCCAGGCCCTGAGCCATCCACACTGCAGGCACTGTCAGGCAGCAAGCCTGGTACACCAACTTTCAGAGCAAAGCCCTCAGCTTGCACCATTGGTTTCCCTCATTAACATGTGATTCTTAGAGGAGGAGTAGATGACAGAACAGATTCCCAATGATCCCCTTTCTCCCTTTTCCAGACAGGTGCATTTATTGGTCTGTTCATGTCTGGGGGCTCAGCACACTGAGCCAAGCAAGTTGATGCTGGAGGAATTCTGGCCAGGGAACAAAATGCCAATAAGTTTGCTCTGTTAAAATATCTCATCATGCTCAGAGGCAGAGAGCCTCTCTTTCCAGCATCGCAGGAATACAGATTAGTCTTCAGAGGTAGTTCATGCCTTTATTCATCCCCTACTGAATAAGAGGGCTCCGTACTTTCCATGGATTTAGGACACAATCTTGCACTTCAGGCTCAGCCGTATCTTTCATTTTTCATGTCTACGTATGATAAATACGGACAACCTCTGTGATAATCACATCCAAATAAACAGGTTTGCAATCCTGTCTTGTTCATGAACATAATTCTCTCTCTAATGAAAAGCTATCTCAAACAGCTGGACAAATGCATATCCCTTACAACATAGCTTTTCTCCCCATTAAATGTCATTTTACTCTTCAGTATTCTAGTTTAAATATTTCTAATGTGATACATTAGTTTTTTGATCTATGACTCTGAGTATCGGGTCCTAAAATTTGTATCTCATAGAACTGGTGTTCCTTAACACCTTCTCACACATTGTAGATAAGCAGGATATTTCAAATACATAAGATGATGTTAATGGGATTTGACTATTTGCATCATCAAGGATGTATCCAGTCCTTAGCTGAAGAGTCCTGGGAAGAGGTTGTGACAGCCCAACCAGTGCCTGCAGAGTCTCAATCAGGAGAGGAAATTATCTCAAGGCCTTGCCAATCAGACATGCACTTCAGCATGGGGAATTACTGCTTGTGGGTGACATGGGCTGTACAGCAGTGTTTGTCAAACTGACAGCTTTCTGCTCTTGCACAGTTACTTTTTCTGTGCACGTTCCAGTGATGGCTCTTGCAGCTTTTAACTTTAGCTGAACTGAATCCCAGTCTTCATGCAAGAATCAGAAGATTTCATCACTGGCACAGAAAATCCTTTTTTATGTCACATAATTCCCTACGCTCCTGGGTCAGTTCTCATTTCAATCGGGAGCATGCCCTAGATGTTTCCTAACACTGTTTAAAGGGAACAGCTCATTTCTGTTCAGGATCATTGCTAGGAAATGTCCTACTGACAAGATATTATCTTCTGTTCACAGAAAGACCATTCCAAGAAGGACAAGCACAACAGATCCTAACTGTCTTCTACACAAAACATGAGAGCTCAGGAGCTGCTCTAAGGGTAAAGAAATTCCCTTCCACAGTCTGACATTTCAGCTTATGGACTTTCAAGCCAGTGGCTCCTGAAGATGGGTAAAAAAAAAAGAATTGAAGAGTAGAGTTTATATTAAAAACAGCTTTAACATTAGCAAACTGTATCTATTTTCCAGCTGCATCATTTTTATTGGTACTCCATGTAGGTTTTGGCCCACCATTTTATTTGGAAGCCAGTGTGCCTGCCTGTGGACAGCTTAATGTCTGCAGCATTACACTCAGACCTCAAAAATCCAATCCCATTTTTTGTGTATACTAAGAAAATATTAATACCATAGTTACCAACCAACACTCAACAACTGTGTTGGTAGAAGATCTATCCATATATAGTATCTATTAAGCTATTATCTGATGTCAATACAATATATCTGGCCCAGATAAATACTTAGTTAGTGCTACTCTGAAATTACACCAATTTCTCACCCTCTCTGCTGAGGCTTTTGAAGTGCAACATCCACTCAGATCCATTCTCTGTCACCCAACGATCTGGAAGTGGTAGTAGAAAGGCTCAAGTTCACACAGCCATTAACTTGTCATGAGAATATAGAATAAACAGAGCTGTTCAAGTATTGCTCCTTCTCATAAAGAAGCCCAATAGAATTTACCAAAACTAAGTCAATTCTACATAGACAGTTAAAATAAAATTTACTATTCATGGAAGAATGACTAGTGATTAAAGGGCACTATTTTCTGTTTGTTTTTATAGGGACTTGTGTAACTGTACAAAATCCTAGACATTGCATAAAGAATTTTCTCCATTTTCGTGTTGGGTTTGCTGAGATGGAGTTAATGTCCCCATAGCAGTTTTTCAGAAAGGCTGTGCCTCGGGTTGAAGATAACCTGTGATGTTGTGACTGCTGCAAGGCTGGCACAGCACCAAGGCGATGGGGGGGGGACAAGATCCTGGGAGGGGACATAACCGAGACAGCTGACCCAAACTGACCAAAGGGCTATTCCATACCATATGATGTCAGCTCAACAATAAAAGGCAATGGGGAGGGAAGTATCAGTGGGAAGATGATGTCTGACCCCCGAACAACCACTACATGTTTCTTAGCCCTGCTTCCCGGGAGAAGGCCAAACACTGCCTGTCATGGGAAGTAGAGACTAAAGCTCAATTTTGCTTTGCTTTGTGCACGTGGCCTTGCCTTTCTTTATTTTGCTTATTAAACTGCCTTTACTAAAACCCACGGGCTGTTTCCATCTCCTCCTCTCCCTCTTGTCGTGCCATGGGAGGTGTGGGGCAAGAACATGATAAAGAACCTTGGTGGGTACCTGGCACTCGGCCCAGGTCGACCCACCACAATTTTTAAATAGATTTCTAATCCTTTTTGGAAGGCAATTACATTCAGTAGCATTTTTCCACCAAAACTCCCCCAGCTGTTGGTCTGTTAAAGTTCTTGTAGTTCGAATAGGATAGAATTCCCAAAACCTCCTCTGATACAAGGAACCCTAGTATTCTGCACTATTCATGTGAGGCTTTCCTTGAAAGCACTTACTCAGGTTTTTCTTGCCAAAATACTAATTAACAATGAAAACAAAAGAAATAATCCTATCAAAAACCATACTGAAAGGAACTGTTGGGACATTCACTTTTGAAGACATACAGAATGACTCTGGAAAACGACAAGTGAAACTTCAGCTTAACTGAAGAGAAAATTGGAGAGAATATCAAAGTTCTCCCCGAAATGGCTGATACCTTATGCATGGAAAATCTAGATAAACACTGCCTGATCTCCCTGGACTCTCCGAGATGTAAACAATGCAATTAAAAGGAAACATTTACTTCCACTCTTGATTGTATTACCTGAGGGACAGCAGATGCCAGATAGTTCAGTGTTTATTAGAAGCAAGTGGAAGTTTGGCAATTGGAATTGGCTCAGCCCTCTCTCAAATTTCTGTGATTTTATAACACCATATGGTCACTACAGATTTCTCTGACTATCTTCTGGTTTAAGTTCAGCTGTTTCACAGAACATTTGAAATGAAGTTAAACATACTGAAGATGCAATGATAAGCAACAAATATTTTAGTAGGGGCTGTAAAATTACTAGGAAGTGCACATTGCTATTTGAATGAGTTAATATTTGTTAATGAAATGCTTAGTGCCTTTGGTCTTTGGGGTCTGGCCTGCCAGATGAGGTATATACTGACCCCCAGACTTCATAAGACAGCTAGGCTGAACCAGAACATGACCTTGAGAGCACAACAAAATAGATTTTCTAAAAATGCCTCACAGAAACATCAGTATGACATGGCAATCTGTTTTGTTATCAGTGTATTTAATCGTGTAATTTATTGATGATATCTACAGCAAGGCAAAGTATTCACAAGTTCTTGCTCCTCCATGGCAGAAAACAAAAATACATAAATCATATAAAATAGAAAAACCCAAGAGAGTATTTAAAGGCTGCATGTGTTTTAGCTCCACAGACCTAAACAATGAGTTCAAGCCTGACATTATGGCAATGCAATAGGTCTGAGCCTCATTAATTTTTAATCAACCTTTATCCACCATGGCTATTGATACAAACTGTTGCTAATGACTAGTCATATGTCAGTCTAATGAATGGGATGCAGACTTCCATTAAAATAATGAAATTAGCTGGTTTGGACTTTGTTTCAGTTCTGTGGTGCACAGCCCCAGGTAATTACAGTTAGCACTGCTTGCCCACATTAAAGTCTGTTATTTACTTAAGGTCTTCATTCAAGGCATCCCAATTTAGTTCACGTCAGCTGCTTTTTTTTTATGAGACTGGGAGTACTTGTTTTATTAACAAAGAGATAAATATATGCAGGCAGTGCTAAGCACTGAACATCAATTATGTACACATGGACACAGAAACACTGTGAAAGAAACAGGCTAAGTGCACAATCCCTAACCACATAAACACAACTCAGTGTTTTCCTCTGGCAGCAGCAATTACTTTTGAGAAAGAGCAGGGTTTGAAAGGTGTCTTTGCTACGTATAATTGACCCTTTCAAGCAATCTCTGTCCTTTAAGATCTTAAGTATAGGCTAAAATAAACTGAGCTAAATATTGAATATTATTGTGCTTTAGAATGCTCAAGCCATGACACATTGTGATGACCTAATTTTTAAGGCCTGGCACCTCCCCATGCCCCCCAAGAATGAAGGAGCCTTCAGCCTAGTTCACAATGAGAAGCTGTTATTAATATCTTATTACAAATATGTTGTAACAATGTGATGAATAGATCATACTCAAGACTTCAGAACAATTCCTTCCAAGGTCACACTGGCAAGCCCCTGCATCCCATAATCACAGACAGCACCCAAAAGTGATGTAGATCAGCCTTGTAGAGATAACTTCTGGAGCTGCTAGAGGTTTTAGTGTGAACATGCAGGAAAGGTGAGAAGTTACTATCCCACAGCAAATCTTACTACTAACAATACTTTCCAAATAGCAGCCTCTATTTTATAAGACTAAAAATAATCTGCAGTAAATAACCTCAAGTGCCAAAGAAAGATCTGTTAAAGAACAGCTTAGCAGCCATCACTAAAGCTACCTGGCAAATGAATACAAGTCTCTGTTGACTCAGAAAAGGCATTGTTTTCATTTTTATAGTTTAAATGTCTTAGTTTTTCAGTGTACTATTCTGATCTGTAGGGAGGCTTAAAATGAAATGCTGTAGTATGACTCCTCTGAGACAGACACCCCTCCTGCTTGGCTCCTCACAGCCTGTGCCCTGCCAAAGCAAGGCAGGAATGAGCAAACCCTCTGAAGACATCAGGCCTGTGCTGCAGACACGTTAGAAGGTTTCCTACTGACACTTCTCAGAGGCAAAGCTAGGAAAAGCCATGGCTACCCTTCCCTGGCACAGCAGGAAAAGCCATGACTGTCTCTACCAGCCCCAAAGCATTTTACCTGAAGTAGAAGAGCAAGCAAAACAGGAACTTTGCAATAGAAGACATCTTTCTCAAAGAACACTGATATGACCCAAACAAAAGTTTCTCCAACACTTTCTTTTTTCCCCCCCGGAAGTATAAAAAATATTGATATAGATCCTCTGGCCAGTACCAAATTCAACCCTGTTCTATAAAATCCCAGGGAAGATGGGGTCTTGAGGTTGCCAGTTTGGGGTGACAACCAGGTAGAGCAGGACCACCCCAATCTGTGTCTCCTTGCCTCAATGGACAGACCCTCTGTGTTCCTTTCCCTAACCCTCCAGAAATCTCTGAAAGATCTTTTGTCTCATTGAAATATGCACAGCCTTCTAACAATTTTCACAAGATGAGGAGAAGAAGAATCTCTTTCCTTTCCATGTGTTTAAGTTACAAACCTGCAATAGGTTCTGTTTAAGAACACAAAAATCCATCACTAATTATACAGCAATTCTCATTTTCTGAATTCTGTTTTCAATCTCAATATTTTCATAGCCACAATATGAGTCTCTGAGGAAGGAAAGGAGAATGTTTCTGTTTCACAAACACATTCAGCCACCTTGTAAACAGACAGATCTGGAGAAAATGCAACCCATGGCAGAGCCCGTGATTTAATCGGATTTAGCAAGAAAGACCCTGAATTATAGCAGCTCACAGCTGTAACTGATGCCATGACATTTCAAAAGTGACTAGAGAAATGGAAGGTGAGTACCATGTCCAGTTACACTTACTATGTCAGAGCTGACATCCAAAGCTAGATTCTCCCAGCTCAAAGTTTAACACTTCAGCCTGACAGTGCAAGTGCTGGTATTAAACCCTACAAAAGCCTTCATTTTAAAGGAACAGGCACTCTGTTTTACACAAGGTTGTCTAATGCAAGAGAGCTCAAGGACCTACCTTCCTGTCCTGTTCAAAGTACGTGAGACTTGATGACATTTCACTAATATAAGTCACTGTTGATGAAGTTTTGGTTTTATGTTTGTTGAGTTGGTTTTTTTTCTTTTAACCCTGAAGTCCCACACTACATAAACATTAAAGGAAGATTTGTGAAAAGATGAAATAAAGGGAAAATTATATCAGGTCTGATTTACTTTCTATCCTTAGCTTCTTCCTGAAAAATAAAAAGCACTGAGTTCATCAGATACCCTTTCTGGAAGAGCCACACACAACAAAGCAAGCTCATGTTACCATTATGGCCCTTCCACCACAAACCAGAGAACACATTGATCTTAGCTAAGCTGATTTAGCTCAATCTTCAGTCTTTCTCCTTTTATATTACATTAGGCTCTGATCCATCAATTCAAATTACCTTCAGCAATTAACTGAGGTGGCTAATTCAGGAGCTAAATTGCTCTCTGTTACTCATGCAATCAATATAGACAAAGTATGCCATTTGCATAGCAGGTAACTCAAGTATAATAGCTAAGAGTTTCATGGTTTAACCCAAGCCTTAGAGTTTGAGTCGCTTCTAGAAATAAGCCCAAGTGACTTTCCCATGTTAACAAAAGAAAAGCACAGCACAGGAAAAACTCAGCTCAGATACCCAGGGACCTACACCACCTCTTCCTACAACACATTTCTTCGCCCTTTGCCAAGACTCTTTACAAAAGGTCAGACAAGTGATTCCTGGCCAAGTCCTGTACTGCACCATGTCAGACAGAGTGCTCCCCTGGCTCAGCCCTGCCTGATGCACCACAGAGGATTTACAAATAGATAAGCAGGTCTACAAGAGGTCAGTTCCCAACTCTAGTTAGGTAAACATGGGCTTGAACTCTGGAGCATGAGTTGTTTGAGGGGTGTTGTGGTTTTGGTTTTTTGTTTGCTTTGGTTTTTGTTTTCAGTTTTTTTGTGTTGGTTTTTTTTTTCTTTAAGCCTTTGGTAAATTAAATAGTCTTGTTACTTTTGTAGATTTCTAGTCCTGCTCTGAATTTTTGGATTCTAGCTAAGCCTCATAGCAATGAGTCCTTCAATGTTACTTAGAATTAATTCCTTTCACCCTGTCAGAATTTTTTGCATACCTGGACAAAGATACTCAGTAATGATATTGAAAGATAATGTTTTTATTAAAAAACCTGAATCAGTTATCAATTACCTTATCAACTGCCATAAAGGAATTAGCTTTTTAAATGTCTCTTTATGGAACTGTTCCCTCCTCCCCAAGACTTCCCTATTTCTCCAACAAATTCTGAGCAAGGAACAACTGCAGTTCACTGTGCATGGGGCTGGGCAGGATGGCTCACCCAAGCCCTGTCCCAGATCCCAGCTAGACCATTATCTGTCAGATTTCTCAAGTCTGGGAGAACTGCACTTGCTTTTGGATTGCAGCTGCATAATGAGTAGCCCACAGTGACACCTCAGTTCCTCTGCTGGACTGATACAGATTATTTAGATCTCAATATGGGATGTGGAGTAATTTAATTTTTTTTCCTCTGGTATGTACTAGCAACATCTGCATTTAACAGAATCTGTCACTTTTTACTGTTACCAGTCCCCTTGCTGAAATCTTCAATTCAGATTAGCTCCTGACTAAAAAAAAAAATCAAGTTACATTTGCAAAAATTGCAGTATTTTCAAAAGAATGTAAAACTTGTAAAGAATAATGACTGCAAAAATAAATACCTAAAACATGGGATTTAGGGAATGTATTTGCAAAGTTGTATGAGATATTCTGCAGAATATGCTAGCGGTTAGAGTTATAAAAACTAAAATGAAATAGGAAGAATATTTCCTTTCTTCCAGCAATGTATAAATTGCCTGTATTTAGAATTACTGCCATATATTTTCAGTGTGTCAAACAAGCCTCCACTGTTAGTAGCATTCAGTGATTACTGATAAGGGTAAGACTCATTTATAACATATCATAAATATAAAAGGAAAATGAATTTTTAAATGTCATTAAGCTGTATCCCACAGCTATCTAGGAATAAAAACAACATCCAAACATCAGTCTTTCTCTTGGAGGTTTGTTCCAACATTCACATTTTGCTAGTTCAGATCTAAAGACCTAGGTCTGCTGATCTGAAGTCAGCAGGGTGACTGAAGTGGGCTTCACACCAGGCTCAAGCATTCAAAAGCCTGGATTCAAATATCTTTGGAGCATCAATGCTTCAGTTCAAGAACTACTAGCAGGCACAACTGGCTCAGCTGGAGGATTTTACAGTTGTGCCCAGGCTGTCAACCCAACTCTCCCATCTTTGCTCTCTCAGCCCTCCCACACTGACGGACAACTTCCCCTCTCTCCACTGACATCCTGCACAGAGGCAGATGCAGGCTGACCTGGATGCAGTGTGGCAGGGGTGTTAAAACTGAAGGTAACTCCTCACCTGACAAAAACAAAGCCTGTGTTCAAATACTAACAGAATTACAAAATATACATTTAAACTTTTCATTTTAAAGTGACATAGATGCACACTGCAAATAGTCTTGCAGTGTTATTTTCTCATGACACCAAAAAATTTGCTGTCTGCTGGTTTGTGCTGACACATGGATCTGTGTGTCATCATAGCCATACACACAATACCTCTGAGCTAAACTTTCATGATTCCCCTGGAGCTATGGGCAGCAGACTGGGCCCTCAGCTCCTGGTTTTTCTCTCCTTCCCTCCAGCTGCTGGGGGTAAAGTTTTACAGGAGTTTTCTGGGAGGGAAGGGCAGGCTGCTGCCAGGCATTTGCAGTTCTGGGTGTATTATTTATTTCCTGTTGGGCACTGCAGAGCTGGGAATAGGAAAGTAGTGCCTGCATAAGCACACAAGCACATTTATATGTATTTAACCTCTTTCTGCCTTTACCGTACAGATAATTTTTCAAGTTTTGTTTTGGTTGTTTGGTCTGGGTTTGTTGTTTTTTGGGGTGGGTTGGGGTTTTTTTTGTTGGGGTTTTTTTCCACCTTTTAATGGACAGTGGCACAACACTAAAATTAACTGCAAACTCAATATAGTATGCAACCACGTGTTCTATGTTTTGCAACACTTCCTGGGCACAGCTACTTCAGAAGTAGCTCATTTCTCTGCAACTCTTTGTTTTATTATCGTTTCAAAGAGGAAAAGCATATCCACAAGAAGAGCTCTTCTGTAATGTAACTTCTGTAAAATCCTATTGTTTAAATGACCCTACACAGATACCACCACAGCAACCTTCAGCATTTAATTCAGTGTACTGAACTTTGACAGGTGTAACTGCAGATTGCCTCAAATTGACAGAAAGATAATTTTGTCAAAAGTTGCCTTTTTTTTGTTTGCTTTTTTAGGTGGAAACCAATAATACATTGATATACTCCCCTACTCTGTGTTTACGTTGTGCCCCATGTCAGTTTCAGGAGCTTCATTAAAGTAGTGAGGTTAGTGTAGGAGAACAAATGCCCACCTCATCCCATGTGTACAGCATGCATGTACACAGTGAAACAAGGCAACTGAGGGACAACCATGGTCATAGGTGAGCTGTGACTGCCATCAGTTTGCAGGGCTGGGGTAGGTCTCCTTGGGGTTTCTGCTTCATCTTTCTTAACAGCACTAACTCCCCAATGCAAACCATACATCTGCTTAACAGGTTGCAGATGTCACCCACAGTTGCTGACTCCTCTAGAAGTCCCTGGGAGCACAGACAGTTATTTATATTGCTGCAACAAATAACAATGAATTTCCATTGTTCCAAGAATCTGACTGCAACTGCTGCAGGCATGCAGGCAGGTGTGTGTTCCACAGGCTGCCATCCTAAAGCTCACACAGCTTTTCTCAGCTGCTGTCATCCCAGTCAGTAACTTCCAAAAGGCATTACAATATTCATAGCTGCTTCCAAACAGATTAGGCATAGGCAGTAAATCATATGAGATTAACTTGGCAAAACATTTTTATCCTTTCATGTGCAGCTGTTCAAATTTCTGTAGCAAAGGAGATTGTTTCATTCTGCTCTAATATTTGGATTTACCTTTGCAACACAGATGTGGAAGGTATCAAGAAAGAAAGATAGATAGATCAAGAACTCAAGTTTTACCCAGGAAGCAAAAATAGCTTTTTTTGTCCACTGAAGCAGACATCCTCCCTGGGAAAGCAGTGGGAAAATTTTCTACCCGCTCCAGAATAAGAACAGATCAATAAGCACAAGGTTAACAGCAAGAAGCAGGAGCAAGAAACAAAAAAACTGCCCTTATTGCCTTCTTTTTGTTTAAAACCCATATCAATAAGAAAGGAAAGGTATCCAATAAGCTGGAGTGGACTCCACCTGCCTTATAGACACCAAACTGCAATAAACAAGAACATTTTAAACCCCTATCTACCTCCAAGCACTCTTCCTTCTACTCCCTGATGTCCTGGAGATATCAGGATTGAAACATGTTAGCAAACTCTTCCTCCTCAACAGAGCCAAACCCATAAACCAGTTATGTAAACACTAAAAGTTGAATTACAGTAAGTCATTAGAACTAGAATACTATATTCTAACTGCAAAAGTCTGCTCAAAGGTTGGGAATGCTACTGGCTTTTTCTCTACAGAAAAAGCAAGCTCATCATTTGTTGAGGCACCCTTCAGGGTAGAGAAACCAATATTCTGGAGCTCCTGGGTTTACTTCCCAGTGATTTCTTAAATATAACTACCCAAATTTGTAAGCACAAGATTTGTAACAATGAATAGAACAGCTCTTGAAGTCTCTCTGATTCACAACAAGAGTCAAAGTCTACCAAGGTTAATGAACTTGAACTTTGAATCAAGCCAACATAAAATACAGATGAAGAGCATCCTGTCTTGTAATGTCCCTGTGTACATCTGTCCTAACAAATTAACACTGTCCTTGTCTTCAGCTCCAACACACACTCCATGAGCCCAAGGCCACTTCCTTAACTCTTCTGGGAAAAGCTGAGCATTATAGGTCCAGCTCTCCCCATGCATCAACAGGAGTTTGGGGTACAAACTGCTGCTGCTCTGATGACTACCATTCAGTGAGAGTGTATGTATGAGTTGTGTGTTCTATCTTTGTTAGTCTGGCTACTGAATTTATTCAAGTAAAAAGAGCTCCTTCCATTTGGTTTCCATGACAACAACCCTAAGAATTTTGTCTTCATAGAAGTGAGTTATTGCTTTTTGTGCTTCCATAGTCTAGGCAGAAAAATTAACATAATACAGTCTCAAGAAAGACAATCAAATCTTCCTATCCTCTCAACACTACTACAGGCAGCAAATTCTTAGATTTCATTACCAGAGGTATAAATGGGTTGAAAAGCAATCCTCAGTCCTACAAGTATTAATATTGGAGAGATTTCATTTCAAAACAGCTTCAATTAAAGAAGACTCTTTTTATGTCCATGTTTCTGTACACAGTAACAAAGGAGAACAACCTAGTTTTTTATTGCCTTTTGAAAAACAGCTTTGAGATGATTATCCATCACTTATGGTCACTGGTCTCCTCCATATCTAATTCAACCTCATATTTATTGGTGATGCATTCAGAATATTTTCAGTGCTATAAAAAATTAAGTTTCCCTAGAATATAAAGATCAACATCTACACAAGACAAACATTTGAAAGCAGAAAGTATGGAATTATTATGTTGACTTACACTTTGAATTAGTTGGGCTAAAACTAATGAAGGCACCAAAGACCCCACAGAATAAGTAGAAGACTAAAAGTATCATTTCCACTGAAACAGTGAAGTTGTTGTGCAGTAAATATTGAATCCCAGTCCAAAGGTCCTCATCACAGAAGTAGGAAACTTCAGAATACTCCTGAGTTGAGCTAGGTGGTGACTGACTGAGAAGAGAATAAGGTAAGGAGGCTGGGAAGAGAATTTCTAAGTGGTCCCACTAGCAAGATGTTGAATGTGTGCACCTTGTTACACATCATCCAGCCCACACTTACATACTTGAGAGATGCTAAATGAGCACAAAACACTGCTTTTACAGAAAAAAAAAATTAAGAGCATTCTCTTCCCAGTCTTGTCTGCTCAAATACAAGAAGCATCAGATCCCCATATCCATAGCACTCTTAGCAAAGGACATAGATTATAGCACGAAATGAACAAACACTAGTGCTGTGATGTGAAATTGCTGAACTGGGACATTTCTTTCTCAGAAACAAGTGACATGGTGAGACAGATCTCATCATGTGGTACAAATTGCTGCAATTCCACTGACTTTGCTGGAAGGCTTATTACACGAGCTGAAAAATCTGGACCCACTACTAGACATTTATATGATTTTGACTATCCTAGAGTTGACTCACAAGGAGTAGCTGGCAGATCTGATGGATTCTGGGTTCCTTTTAGCATCTCAGGATAGATGGGTTCATAAGTATGGCATTTATGCTGTTACCAAGCATGTAAGTGAGCATACTAAAACAGCCACAGAACAAAGAATGTTTTAAAGTCAGCTGAGCAGAAGAATTCAGTTTCGTAAACAGAAAAGGCACAAAGGTTTTTCTTCAACAGGAAAAGTAAAAGGGAAGGAAGGTGGAGGAAGCACCTACCTGCTGAATAAAATATGGTCAAAATATTGAAGACCCAGGAGAGGACAAGGAGAGAGAAGCCCTGCAGGTACAGTGCTTGCAATAAGTTATGTATAGTATACACCTACTTGCACGGCTGGGCTGGCAGCCAGGAAGATGTTTTGGGCCTAACACCAAACCTACCTGACTCATGAGGCTCCACTAAAAGCCATGTCTTCACTACTGATGTCAGGATATTCTAGGACTTAGTCTAAATACTCTGGGGCAGATGTTTCACCAAGTGGAGAAGGCTACTTTGATCTTTATCATCACCAGCAAAAGTCCAGAAATATAGACTTGGGATGAAGTTAACCAAACTGCCCTGCACACTAGAAAACACTAAATCTTTCCTCTGTCAGTACTTCCCTGAAATCTTGTGGAATTAGTTTTACTTGAGAAAAGGTCCCTACCTAGCATAGATCTCATTGAGGGGGAAGAAAGGACAGGAAGAAAGTAAACCTTGAAGGTTCTAAGTCGTAACCTGTGTTACAAACCATATTTCACAGACGAATGCCTTTAAAATGTACTAACTCCCCAGAGTATAAGATATCAGCCACAGCTGAGTTGTCTATAGACAACTTCAGGTCCACAACCATAGAAATCAAGTCAAGGGTCAGAAAAGAGCCAAAATAGAGTTAAAACAGGCATATGTATATGTTCGCCTGCTTCAACCTTGGAAGACATTAACTCTCCTGTCTTTCGTTTTCACCATTTCTTTGACCTGAGACCCATGAGCATGTCAGATATGATACAAACAAAAACTGGACAATTCATACATTCAATCTCTGACTTGTATGTTCAGAATGTGCCTGAATAGAATAGTGTGAGATGTGGTTGATCAGCATGACAGCAATGCCTTGAAAACAGAGCTTTCTAGTAATAAAAAGAATTTCAGCTCCATAACAGTAGTGCTGGAAGCCAGAATATTCCTTCCCCAGATGCAGACTCCAATCCTTTCTGAACAACAGACTGGTAGCCAACACTATCTGATCATTAAGTCACTTTCTCATCTGATTTAAAAACAAAACAAAACAAACAAAAACAAAAAACACACTTATACTGATCATTAGAATTGGATATTCAAGTTCTGGTGCACTGCAGTAATGTGTAAGACAGACTTCCCTGACAGTCTGAAATATATACAAAATAATTACAAAATTCTAATAGTACTAACTACTACACTGTTTAAAAACATAGTTTTAGTTCAGGAGACAAGGAAGGACTGAAGTTAATTTTTGTTCCAAATATGTCAGTCTTGTTAATTAGGCAGAAAAATGTGAGCATATCTTACACCTTGACTTGAGCAATTAAAGTACAGAGCAGATTACACTAGTTAATCTTTAGAATAATGGTGAAATAATCAGGAACTATCATTCTTAAGTAAGTATGTAATTACTACTTCTGGCATAAGTCGCATGCAAAGAGTCACTGAGGTTCAAATAAGGAATTTGGGTCCTTCACACAGTCAGGCTATCAAACCCACAAAGGTCTTTGCCACTGACAAACACATGATTAATATCATATATAAGGATAGAAAAGGTATTTGCTACAGGAAGGCATCATTCAGAACGCTGAGGAGGAAAGAACTTGGCAACTACTGCAGAAAAGGAAATCACAAGAAAATCCAGTAGGGTTCTACTGAGATATGTCTGTTCTGTTAAAATATAAAGATTTCCACCCATACTCAAGACTGGCATGACTCCATAGACTTCAGCAGGCTCCTTCTGTGCATGCAGGACCTCTGTTAAGCCAGCCAAGCAGTGCCAACAATCAGTAATGTTGCCAGGAAGTTATTTTTATTGCCTCCCTTTCTCTTAATTCTACATAATTCAGCCACCTTCAGGCCCTTAACAGAAAATAGTGACTGTGAGCAAACAGTATTTAATTTTTGAGAGCATGTGATTCTAACCTCTTGAAAGAGTGAAAGTAACCTAGCCCTTAAAAGCCCACTTTGCTATGAAAAAGCAGAATCAAGAAAGATTATATTTGGCAATTCCAGTCCCCATGCTTTATCATTGCTCCCTAGATGCTCAAAATATCTTTTTCTGGTTATTATCAGAGCAAGGACACCAGCTTAGAGGACCAACTAATTCTTATACTTACAAGTGGGGGCATAAGGGTCTAGGCTCAGCATCCCTGAGGCCATAAAGCAGGCTAAACCAACTACATAAGCCTATACTCTTGAATCCAATCTCTGAGTAATCCTGGTTAGCATGGAAAGAAAAAGATTGTTTCCCTTTAACCCTTAATCAAGCATATAGAGTCAAATCCAATCTAGCTTTAAAATATTGATAAATTGGTAATATATTGATATTGGTAATTTGCATAGGAATAATACATGCAAAAGTCACAAACAGAGATAGTCCTAGTCAGAAACGTAAGTGAACAAAGCCACACAAAGTATCAGTCTGAGGAGCAAGAACTGAAGTATGTGGGAATAAAATAAAAGATTAAGAGAACATGAAGTGGCAGGAACAGATGGAGTTTTTTGAACTGAAATTCACTTAGTTCTAATCTGTCTAATTCCCATTATTATTTTTAGGCAGAAGAAAGTTTCATCTTCAGAACATAATTGCCTTGCTATTTTCTATATTATTATAAGTCTCACTTTCTATCCTCCATATATTATTTTTGCTCATATGTTATTTTCGTTATCTAGTTTACCAAGGCTGATTCTCCTTTTTAATCCCTTTGCAGTCTCCTATTTCACTGATAAAATGTTGCCTTGAGATGACTGATGGCATGCTTGACATTTACATTGTATTGGAAACAATGTAGATTGCATCTTTGTATGTTCCTAAAACACTTCCTCCATTCTCCCACAACAAATTTTTACGGACAAGAGTTGCATCCCCATCAATTTTCTTCAATTCATTACACACTCCTTTGAATACTGACTTTTCAAAGTTTAATATTTTTGTGCACACTACTCTTTGTACATGTTGTAGCCTCATGAATATTTCAAATTCAATAGCATTATGATCATTCAACACTGAAAACTCACCAACATCTATCTTATTTATCATATATGTCCTGCTTCATTTCCTGGGACTATGTCCAAAATATTATCTGAATTTTTTTTTTTCACTTACTTATATAAATTATAAGAGAACACAGTCTTACATTACCACATGAAATTTGTTTCTCTGGCATTAAACAATTCTTATTCCAGTAAAACTTGAAGTAATTGAAATCCTCTGTGATCAGTGCACCATCCTTTTAATGAGTCTCCACAAGTGCATAAATATTTCTTGATTTTCCTGCTTATCCTCTCATGAATAACAAGCTTATGATCATACCTTTAACCATTTCCAGACTGTATTTTATCTCCAGTATCTCAGGAGCTTTTCATACCAACTTAACTAAGTCCAAACATCATACAGCCCCTTATCTTTTTCCCCATTTATCCTTCTGTGTACTCCCCTGCTGAGCTCCAGCTGCAAGTTCCACAACTTTCCATAAACTAACATTCCTTAAAAATTTCTCAGACCTCCAATTTACATAGGATTTTACCTCTAGCAACCTACAAACATGATTGAAGCTTCAAAGGACTCTCCTTTTATCATTTAAGATGCCAGTCTGAATGTACTAGAGATTTTTTGACGTGTCAAAGGGCAGAAGCTCTTACTCAAGCAGACTGGAATAGTTGCTGTTGCCACTAGGGTGTCTTGTGGAGGGAGCATCATCTGTTTGGCTAAGCCCACAAAACTGACTTTGAAACAGTTGTGGATGCTAAGGATCCTCACAGGAGTCAAGGTTGCTGCATCCTAGCTTTCTACTTATTCCTCACTTTGAAGAGCACGGGTTCCTTCCAGCAGCAGAACCGAGCTGGCATTCTTGCCCTATCTAAAGCCTATCTGGTGAAGCAGGAAGCCAGAAGCTCCGTGCACATGTGGGGATAAGAGCTCAAAAACCCCATCCAGCAGGCTAAGAATCTGGCTACAGCAATCTAACTTGAACATGAATAAATATGCCTACAGAAAGATCAAGCAGTACATCACCTATTTCCCAGATAACATTATCATATCCATCTGCCAAAATCCATGTGTGTTAGGGAGAGAGTGCTGGCAAGCATGGATGAAGAACTCGCCAATTAATGAACTTCTCTGCACACATCTGGTGAAAAAAAGCCCTCAGTATTTTACCACCTGCATAGCAGAGAAGCAACTCCACTGGGAAACCAACTTCAGCCATGTGAACAGCAGTTCCCAGCAGACACCATCCAAAGGACAGGGGGAAAAATTCTCTTGGCTTGAAAATATTTTTCACAAATTTATTTCTTATAAAACTCAGAGTCTTTACTTAAGATCCATAAGCTGTCATAAGTTAAAATCTAACTGTAGCATATTAGCCTGGGATTTAATTTTTAAGCTAAGTAAAAAGAAACCAGGCCTATATTTGCTTCAAAAAGCTTCTCTGAAGGCAAGATAGACAGAAAGCAATACAGCATTTCAGGATCTGTTGCTCTTCTCTGGCTGTCTGAAAAAATAGCTCAATACATCAATATTCTATGAACGGACAAAGAGTTCTCACCTTCCAGAGGAACCAGGCAATGAAAACTCTGAAACAATCCATTGCATGTTATAGCATGCAAGAAGCTAGTAAGACAGGGCAGGAAACTCTCATTTTAAATTCTTTAAGAAAAAGAAGATGCCTTATCCTGAATTGACACACAGTAAAAACCTCAAAAAACCATGATCCAAGTAATAAATCCAGTTGCTGAATGGTACAAGCTGAAGGCAAATAAAACTATTTGCTTAGAGAATTCCAATAGCTTAATTTGCAATTTTAATCCCATTAGGCTTCTTTAATTAAAATCAGATGAAATTTCAAATGACACTAGCATCCTCAACAGCTCATATTCACTGGGGCTCTCCTTCATTTCCACACAGTCCCCAATCTGTCTGTCACCTCTCAGTATCAGTCATTAGAAACTATTCATAAGATCCATCTCTAGGTTCACCTACAAATATTAAGGTCATTTACTCTCAAAGCTCTTGGCTGTTATCCTACCATTAGTCTGAAGTTACTCTTCCAGTGCTTCAATGTTTTGGGGATGGAAGGAAGTAGGAGCAGGGATCAATATGGAACTGTTTGCAAGTTACTCGTTTTTACACCACAAGCTTATCAGATCTAGGATGAGGGCTTCCCTGTGCAGAATCCAAACATGCTTAAATATGCATAATAATTACCCAGATGTCCACGTTCAGTTATCACTTTGCCCACAGTTCAAGATTTCTAAGCCTCTCAGCAGAGAAACTGCTTTTCATTTTGATTCTTTTCTTGACTAAAAGGCTACCCCAGCCTTTCTGATGCACTTCTGCATTTCCTTAGGGAGCTTCATTTCAGCAGCATATAAGTCATCACTGCACATTGTCTGTAAGTGTTTTCTGATCTTCCAAGATGAAACTCACTTAATGGCAAGCTATTAATTACAAGGATGGGGTGGCTTGTGTCATTGTATTTGAGTATCACTCTCTCACACTGCTCTTTTAATAAAAAAGTGATTTAATCATTTAAGTTATTCAGGCAAGATAAAAATCAAAAATTATGTTTGGGAAAAGACAGGGACAACAGACTCACAGGCTAAGCTGTGTATTTTCTGTGCTCTGAACAGAGAGCACAGCTCTGGGAATTCAGATGTAACTGAATCAGGGCTGTGCAGCTACAAGGCTTTGGGCATCCTCCAGCCCTCTGAAAAGCAGCACAAGAATACACAGTCTGCAATCACCTGTACCCCAGGGCACCTGCACCACATCTTACAAGATAAAACTGATGGTGGTGCAGTAGGGACAGTACAAAGATTATGTTCCCTTTAATGTCAATTAAAAGTGATAACAAAAAATGTTAAAATATTAAGTGGGTTATAGGTAAGATTTCAGTGTTTGAGGGTCTTGGGCTTACTTTTGGAACAACAGTTCATTTCTCCTTACGAAAGCACACAAAGGGGAAAAAAAGGCAGCTAGGCTGCAAAAAGGTATTTGCTGGCTTGCATCCAGGTGATAGTAGACTCTGCTTTAGCACATCACATTAATCTACTGCAAACAACTCAGATAAATAGTTATCTTACTCATCTACTCCAGTTCAGGTATCTCTTCTGTGTATATTTGGCCTAGAGGCTCCACGAACAAAGTTATTGATCCTTTTAATTGGCAAGAACCTTACTAAGTGACAAAGCTGTCCACCCACTTCCCTTAATTAAGAAAAATCCAATTACCATACACAAGTGTAAATTGTGAGTCTGTAAATACCACTCATCAGTCTTCAGGAAATGGTACAACTGGCATATATGTTCCCAAGCCATCTGTACAGCAAAGGATTCCTTAAAAATGACTTGTCAGCTTATATACTAGTTTGTAGGACAGCAACTTACCAGAAAGTATAAGCATTTGGAAATGGTCACAAAGCAAGTCAGAATTACCTGCATTCTCATTGTGTGAGTGATTGCAATCATAGATGGTTTCTGCAGCCCGAAGCAGAGAGTTCTGCTTCAGATTCAGGGGAGCAGTCTTGCAGTGCCATCCTCTCTCCACAACCCCCAGAAGATGATGAAGTGGAAAAACTCAGGGGGAAGTGGAAATGTAGAAGAGTGCTGCAGAAAATGTAGAATCAGTGGCAGCTGCCAGAGAGGGAACAGAGCAAACAAGTGCTCTTGCTGATACTGGAGATGATGTGATATCACACTATGGAAACCATGTCTCTAGAATGATATTCTACAGGACAGAAACCATGGGAAGTATCTTTTGCAGCTTTAAAAATTTGAATGCAATTCATTTCCTTTGAATACTGCAAGTGTGTTTCATTGAATAGCTGATTTTTTTTTAACTGACTGAAAAAATACTTACTAGAAAACAACTTGTCCCAAGCACAGGATGCACTTCCCCTACACCTCAGTCCTTAGCAGTACAGGGCCAGAGTCCACAGATAAAATGAGCAGTCTTGGGAGGGCATAAGCAATTCATCAGGCCCTGTGTGCCTTATCCTCTGTATCATTTATACTCCTTGTAGTACATATAATAGTTAATCAGCAGTTCCTACCTCTGTGCTGCCTTTCAAGGATGATCTCAAGAGAGTATGACTGGAGGTCAGCTAGACAGAGGATTCTGAATTGATGGCTGCACCAGGCAGCCAGCATCATCATTTATTTCCTTCACTGTCAAGCACTAACCATTTCTTCTGCTGAAGAAAATAGTAATGGAAATCCTGCCACCACCTTAATTATAACATTTCCAGCTTGATGCCAGATTAATGAGTAGCAGTGGAATAACATTTTTAAAGTTTGACTAATGATGATGTAGGTAATGACTGAAGCATGAAGGCACCTGCACCCAGAAATGCTCCAGGTTTGGACCAATCTGTCCTATTATATCTAACAACATGACTAAAAGGAAAAAAAAAACATGATTTGAGAATAAGAAAAATCATCTAAAGTATTTTATTTCCTTATGATAATAATATATGGGAAGCCACCAATATTTAAGAGAGATTATTTTTAACCTGGAAAACACTGGTTGTCACATCTTGCTAAGAAAATGCAAATAGAAGATTTAGGCCACCAATAACCATACATAATTGCCTCTACTTGAGTAAACAGTGAAATAAGGAAGTTTCAGACACTATATTACAATTCTCTTTTTGTTTCATCACCATCAACTTATGCCAAAGAATGAAAACTGATCAGAGGCTTATACAGTAAAATGAGGTTTATACACACATGCACTCCTGTCCTTAAAGTAAAATGACAGGAAGATGACATTGAAAAGCTTTTCCACGTTCAAAGGACAAGTCCAGCAAAACTAAAGAAGATTAACTGCTCCAAATATATCTGTGGTCAAGAACCAGGAAAATATATGAACAAACCCTTTCAGCTCATCTTTATGCATCATAAAACAAATTAAATTAGGTTTTTGTTCACTCTGTTGTGCAAAAAGTAATTTTGTCAAGAGTCACTGTGATACAGTCAGGCTTCTCAATCACTGCACAAACAACTTTTTTCTCAAAGGTTATCTTCCAAGGGGATTTAAAATACAAATATATTTATATGAAGTTTATGCCTTTCATACCTACCACATCTACTTCAAATGTGTTCTGGGTTGCTAAATCTACTGATATTGTTGATATTGCTGTGGTTTATATGTTTTATTAAAATTAAAGCTGCAGGAATCTTCTCACTATCCTGTGACAAGTAAAAGTACACTTCTTATGACTACTTACTAGCAAAATTAAAAGACATCTTGAAAAACAACTAATAAATCTACGTGTATAAATAGGAACTCTGTGTAATAGCCCACAGGTCTGTAAAAATAATGGAATAGCAGATATCAAAGGGATATTTAGACCTCTTCAATAAAGCTAGAATACTAGAGGTGAAGGTAATCTGATAGTGCTTGAAAAGTTTCAATTACAAGTTTTGCCATAGTGAAAGACTACTTAAGAACCTCTTTTATGCTCACATAAGAAGCATGCCAAGTTACATCTTTTCTCCATAGAATAACATTTTCAAAAGTTTGCTTTATTCCTACTTACAAAGTACACAACTTACCCTGACAAGCTTTAACTGCTCTTTAGCCATAATAAGAAGGTTTAAATAGTTGCCAGGTTTTGAACAATAATGCAACAGTAGATGCAGAAATAAAGAACAGTTTTCAAGATGAAAGCTATATATGGTAGAAATTAGTTGGCCTACATAGGTATATATGACTGTAGAAAAGTAAGATTCATAGATCTATATTAAGCCATTGAATTTTGGCAGAAGAACAGAAATATGCGAAACAATTTAGAGGTTACTGGGAAAGTGTATTTGCAAGAGAAGCTTGCAACAGACACTTCTCTCCAAGAAAGGGATGCCTTTTCGTTCCTTGTACTAGAGTCTCTGTCAGCCAAATAGATACCTGGAAAACTCTACAGCTTTTCTTTAAAGTCACATCAAAACTGAGGCTGGAATACAATGACAAGGAAGTGTGAGTTAAAAGAGGACAGATTGGCTCCTACAAGATCATACCAGTTCAACTACTGTTAGCAGCAGCAATCACAGGCTGAAGATTAGGACTTGAATCAGACTAAAACATGTTAACAGCCTCTTGATGTTAGAACATCTGTGAAAGCAGTGGATGATTAACATTTCCAACACAACCTTCCTTTCAATCACCTTTTTCTAATTTTTCTTTCTCTCTTACAAGTATAAATATTGTATAACAGAAACTAGCGGTTGCTATTAAAAAATTGAAGCATACTTCTCTCTGTGTTGGTTTTAAAACTTTGATAAGCAATAGGAGATATGGGAAGATCAAAAGATAAGCAGCTGGTGTGAAGCAGTGTGCAAATTTGAAAGGATAATCTTGTAGCTCTGTAATGGGCTGTGATAGGACAGAGGAAAAAGCATGGAGGGTGATTCAGTTCAATTTGGAAGAAGAGAACATGAAAGATGAGCTTTGCTGAAACAGCATGAGTCTAATAGCCAACACTTGTTCTACTTTCTCATTTAAAAAAATGCATAGCTCCCCAATCCAAGCATCTGAAGAATTCATATGCAGTCACCACTGAGATGAAAAGCAGAATGTCCTTCATCCACACATTTACAATACTGAAGAATACAAGTGAGAGGCAAGACTTCTCCTGGAACCCCACAAACAACACTGGGAGGGAAAGACAGGCAATTCTCCAGTGCTCACCAAGTATCCTTCCATAAAGTATTTAAATGTTTAACTTTTTGTTAGAGGGCCAAAAACCTGTTCATTGCAAGTGATAGTGTTGCATTGTCAGATCCTTGTGTAAGTGACACTTTACATCAAAATGCAGCAAAGCTATTGCTAGCATAAACTAAACTGTCAGCAAGATACAAACTGGATCTTTAGATACATTTTAGCTTTGAATTGACACCAGTGTGTTTCTCTGCACATTAATACATAATCACTATGGTAATTATCTTCCTCCAAGGGCCCAAGATAAGAAGCAAACACTACTAAATGTTGTTTTCACACAGGGATGCTGCTCTTTCTCTAGTGAGATTTTAAAATTTTCTCAAACTCCACAGCAGAAATCCCAGAGGGATTTTTGGAGCAGAAGAAATACAGAACAGACTGAATTGTCTGATGGAAAAGGTGATATGTAATGTACTGAAGCAGATTTTCTAGAGCCCCTTGTCTCCCTTGATTGACAAGCTGGTGAAAAGTATACCATAATTAGACTTACATTTAGATGAAAATTGTCTCCTCAAGCACAAGCTATTCCACATGCAAGAGGAGTATCAGTTATGATTTAAACTGGATGGCTTCAGTATTTCAAAACAACTGTTACAGACAACTTTAGATAAGGATGTTGACTCACTTGCAGAGCAGCTCTTTTTCTAGAGGTTTGTTTTCCCTTCGCTGGCAGATAGGGATGCTCATAGCTTACTTCCAGAATTTTGTCTAGGATAATCACCTCAGTCTCCATATAAATAATGGAAAGGAGAGAAAGCCTAAACCATGAGCCCAGTCACGATGTACAAAACACTTTCTGCTGTGCTGGAGTGTAGGCCAGCTCCCAGACTCACTGTCTGTAGACTTCTGTCTGCTTAATGTTTTCAGAAGTGCCAGTGTTTAAACTGCTTTACCACCCACAGGCACAAATTACATACCAATGTTGAGTTTGACAAAAACATGAACTCTTATCAGAGTAAAAAACAATCCAAGCCAAAAAGAATTTACACTCAGAAGAGACAAGAGCAGAGGGAAAGAAGTGTACTGCCCATGCAATTCTAATTTTACAAATTTCTAGTCCATTTTGATCTATAGGTACATTTGCCTTTTGTATTGCAAGAAGTTTATGCACCTGCAGTCCAAATTCAGATGGCACTGGAATCAGGGTATAGAAGTCTATTCTTTCATTTTGGAGTAAAAAATGAGAAAGGTGGTATTACATTAGTACTCACTGAACTGACCCTCTGCATCAACCAAGCAGAACCTGTGGGGAGGAGTGATTCAGATCTCCTCCTGCTCAGGATAAGCTGCAGTGCAGTGGCCTCATGCAATCCCACTTGCACTCATGTTGGATACTGGACTGCTCAAGTATCCTAGAAAACTAGGCTGGAGGTCAGAGGAGGAAGAAGGGACAAAATATTTAACGGGCTGGAGAAGGAGGTTAGCTAAAAGCCTACATGCAGGGCATGTATCTGTGGGCTGACAAACAGTAACAGCAATGAGTACAAATATTTGAGAAGTGTAATGATCAAAGAAAAGGAAGGAAGCAAGGATTTGTTTACTCCGATTCAGGACACTCAAATACCAAGGCAAAAGTGCTCTTTCTACAGATCACATTAGATGGGCAGAATACAGAAGAAAAGGATGAAGTTAATGGGGAAAAAAAACAGGTCAAACAGAAGGAACCTATGGGGTAATTATACCTTACATGGGCAAGGAAATTTAGGTGGAATAGCAACATGGTGAACGTGCTATGGCTTGTTTTGGGTTTTCTTTTGTTTTTTCAAGGCAGACTGTAGATAACACTCTCCACCTGTCCATCCTCTCCCCAAAATAGGTAGCTTAGAACAGTCTCACACAGGCAGAAGATGACCTTTGTGCTGTTTGCCCTCTCTCACTTTTGTTATGATATTAACTTTTCTAAAGTTTCTTCCCAAACTTTCCTCACCAGAATTCATCAGCTCACAGCCATGATGTTTATTCTCAATTGAACAAAGAGCTCCATGATAGGTCCAGTTTCAATCCTACTATTTGCAAAGAAAATCAAAAACACTCTCTTTGAAACGCAGATGAGACACAGCAGAGTAACATCAGAGCCTTTTGTTTTCAGATTCCTCACAACAATCCCATATATTCTGATTTCCATACAGTCTTCTCTCTTTTTGGTCCTCCTAGGCATAAAACTACTTAAAGGCATAGTCTGAGCTGTGGTGAAAATGAGTAACCCTGTGAACAAAATGTTCAATTAAAACTAAAAACAATGCAAATGTTAAGAGCTTGAGCTAAATTAATTAGTCACTTCCATTCCAAATCTGCATTGAAATATGTAAACATTGCAGCACTCAAAGATTTATCTGATACAAAATGAGAACATCAGCAATTTCTTTCTAGAGGGGCAGATGTTAAAGTTGTTCTTGTGATTTTTCACAGATGTTCCCCTCCCAGTATGTTTAAAATGGGATTTCTACCTCAGTTCTGAAAATCCACATTCTCATACCAAAATGCAGGCAGCTGATATAAGCTATGAGCACATTTTGTGATAGCTACACCAGCAGCCAGGAACTAAAAAAGAAAGGACTATGCACATGAAACCACAGCAGGTTTCCATCATGCTGTAGAGTGGGGTGTACTGCACCTTGGCTTCTATAGGTTTTCTGATCTAACTGAGGAGATGACTAACTGATCATTTCCATACAAACTGAAAATTCAGGGATTTATTACCCATATTAAAAAAAAAATGCCATGAGGTCTCAGAGCACAGGGTCTCCTTGCTCCAAGCTTTATAATCTTTTGCTAGAAGCTTGCAACTGCCTCAGGGAGGTCCAGAATAAAGAGAGAAAATGGTTAAAGGCTGGCAGTGACCCTGCCAGTGTGCCCACATTGGCACAAGGGCAAGGGACACGTTCTTGCAGATTTCAGATTGCTAAAAAACATGCTTAATGCCATTATCAGAGCCACTGCTTCTTAACACACAAAGGCAGCAGGAAACAACCCATCCCTTACTGCTTTTCCAGTCTAAATAAGAGAAAACAATGATTTTTTGAAATATGACGAATAGAAGTGGAAAACAACTTCTTGCTGAGAGTCCAAAACCAAGGACACGAGGCAAAGGGAAAATATGAAAACCTTTCTAAACCTTCTCCTAAAGCACAGCCCTGCAAAAATTGTCAAATGGCAGCCTCACAGTCTTCCCCTAAATCAGCTGCATCACAGGTTTGGAGCAAGATCAGAGGAGCACCACAGTCCTCATATCCTGCAGGGCAATGATCACTCACATAATCTCCCTGAAGCCACAGACATTTCCCATCCCAGGCAGTCAAAAGATGCAAACCAAGCAGCTAACCTGTCCTAAGCAAAGCAAACAGCACTTGAAAAGATCTGCTTCTCAGCACTTTTATGGTCTGATTCACCTGCAGTGACATTAGCAAGGAATACTATTACTGAAAGTTAATGACAGGCAGTGAGCAGAGACCAAGCAACACAGCTTTGGGAGAAGAGAATCCAAACAATCACTTTGTTGGCTTGTCTTTGCCTTACCAGCTCCCAAGCCTGCAGCATTCAAAACAGGAGCTAGGTAAGATACCAGGAGAGAAACATGGGCAGGAAAAGCTATTACAGATCAGTGAGAAATAAGAATGTGTGTTTCCTAAGGGGAAGTTCAGGAATGAAAAATGGGTGTCTATTGGAGCATAAATCAGATTTTCTGTAACCTCCTATGCATCTAGGATCAAAGTAGCCTAGAGCAGACTGTCCTGTTTGGGCTCCCACAGGTGCCTCAAGCAAGTGGATGAGGGACAAATGAGACTAGAAGCAGACTGGGGAAAGACATCTCACAAAGTGATGCCATTCCTCTCCTTGTCTCTTGCATAAGCTTGCACATGCCAACCTGGCTAACAAGAGCACTGGCATTAAAAAGAAGAGAAAAAAATACAGCAACTTTCCTGTAGCCACAGAAAGCCCAGTCTCTTGCCTAGAAACCTAAGACTCTAGAGTTGTGTGACCAACTTGGTGTTTTACAATCATGCAAAATATCTTCTATGGAAAACAGTAAAAGCTGTTAAAAACTTTAGAACAGATAAAGTTGCAAAGTATGGACAACTTCATAATAATTTTTCTCTCCATCTTCTCTTAAGCCTTTCCTCTTGCAACATTAGAAACAGCCAGGAAATTGGAGACAAGGTAAAGAGGGGTAGAGAATGCTAGAGGGGACTCCACAGGATAGATTAAATGTTTCCGTATCTAAAGCTACATGTCTGTAAAATCTACTGTGTGATCATCTCAGCAGGTGATTATAGGCAGAACAGCTGTGCACAAAAAGGCTTAGTAAGCTAAATAATTAACTTTTGCAGTTTGTCTTGCAACTAAAAATTAGGTTCAAAGACATTGACATCTAAACCCAGGATAAGAAGTGATTATTATTTTAACTTTTATTTAGTTGAAAAGCAGTAACGATATGTATTTTAATCATGGATCAGATGACAATCACCACCTTTTCTTGCCCAATAGACTGGAGTCCTGTTGGAAGTCAGACTGGGAAAAAGTGCTTGAGTGAAGAGGAACAAAGTATAGCTTTTTTTTTTTTTTCCTTCTCACTAATGCAGATAGCACAGCTCTTCCAAAGAAGTTCTGTATTCTAGATAATCATTAAAAACTTTCTTCCAGCTGAAGAAACACAAGGGGAAGAGGTCTGTGGACTTTCACAAGCTCTACACAGCCTCCTGCTTCCCCGAGGTCACCCACAGGAGTTAACTCCTCTCCTACTTCTGCTCATTAGCACCACCTTTGGCATTTAAAAAAATGTTTTCCTCTCTCAAATCTCTGATCTCATTTATCTTGGGACTGAAGTTCTAACACAAAATTTATCACATCAGAATCCTTATTTCCCTGGCAACACACCAATATAGCTACAAATATCAAGCAGGAGACAGTAAGCTATGACTGGAAAACAGAACTGTGTTTAGAGAGAAGCATTGCCCTGCATAAAGATTCCCCATCTGACAGGTAATCAGTCTCACTCCAGCTCTAAAATATATTCTCAAAGCACATTTCCTCCCTCTGTTCTCTTTCCCTCTCTTTAGAGTGCAACAGATACAATGCTATTTGGGAACTGGAAATGTGAAACAATTTTCTCAGGGAATACTCTGGCCAGTCCATGAGGATAGACATTCACCACAACTGCAGGGCTTGGGGTGAACTCAGATCCAGCAGTACCCAAAAGCACTTGGCAGTGAGTCCATCTACCTTCACCCCTTCCAAGTCTAATAGTGGATCCAGCCCATGATCAGGGTATGAGTGATACATAAATTCAGCACAGATTCCTGTCTCTCACCTCTCTATAACATCTTGTGCATCACAGTGAGGTAGCATAGGTACCTGGCACAACAACCATCCTGTGGCTGTTTAAAATATAGAATCATACAATGGCCTGGGTTAGAAGGAACCTTAAAGATCATCAAGTTCCAAGCCCCCTGCCATAGTCAGGGGTGCCACTTACTAGACCAAGTTGTCCAGGGCCACATCCAATCCAGCCTTGAACACTGCCAAGGATGGAGCATCCACAACCTCTCTGGGCAACCCGTTTCAGTGCCTTATCACCCTCTGAATAAAGATTTTTTTCCCCAACACCCAATCTAAATCTCGCCTTCTTCAGTTTGAAACCATGCCCCCCATCCTAATGGCTTCTAACTGGGTGAAGAGTCTCTCTCCCTATTTTTATAAGCCCCCTTTAGGTATTTGAAGTCCACTATGAGGTCTCTCCGAAGCCTTCTCTTCTCCAGGCTGAACAATCTCAACTCTCTCATCCTGTCCCCATAGGGCAGTGCTCCAGCCCTCTTATCATCCTTGTGACCCTCCTCTGGACCTGCTCTAAAACGTCCACATCTTCCCCAGAGCTGGACACAGTACTCCAGGTGGACTCTCACGAAGACAGAGTAGAGGGGCAGAATCTCCCTTGACCTGATGATCATGCACTTCAAGTCCTTCTCTGCAGGGTTGCTCTCCACAATTTCCTCTCCCAGTCTGTACTCAAGTCTAGGATTGCCTCAACCCATGTGCAGGACCTTACACTCTGGATGGCACCCCAACCTTCTGGCATGTCATCTGCACCACTCAGCTTCGTGCCATCTGCAAACTTGCCAAGGGTGCACTTGATCCCCTTACGTCATTGATAAAGATACTGAAGAACACCAATCCCAAGACAGCACTGGTCCCTGCCTTACTGGACACAAAGTTCACCATTCTAGTTTTTCCAGGCTCAGATGTTTATTAGAAGCACAAGCAGGGATGGGAGGTGTTCAGGAAGAGAGCTGAGTGCCCATCTCCCCAAAGGGCTCTTAGGCAGCCCTGGGCATGTGGCCAATCCAAAGGGATACACGCATGAGAATCAAGACTACAGGAGTTTCTTTAAAATAATTCAGTTGTAATTGGAGAAACTGGGACTCGTGGAACATTTTCCTTCCCACCAGGCAGAGGACTATGATTTGTATTTGCTGACTTTAAATGAGATTCTCTCCCATCTTCAGTAGATTTGATTGATACTGCACACCAGGCCACTCAGTAAAACGACACAGTGTAGATCAAAGCATGAAAGATAATTTTCCCTGAAATGTATGTAGCTAAGGCTAAGTTATGACTCTTTGTTTCACAGTTTATGGAACACAATTTCATTTAAAATCTAAATCTGTCATTTCAGCATTGTTTATCAAAATGCATCCAATACCCTCTCCCCCCAGAAGAACAGTGTCAAGTCAAAGGTAGAAAATCAAACCAGTCCAAAGACATTATTTCAAATATCTAACCCTGAAATAAACTCAAGGAGAATAGCTTGTGATTTGCATAAATATTATCCACATATGATGCATCTAATGCAAGCAAAAAGTAATTCATCTGCAAGCTAAATACCCAGAGAGGCAAAAGGTGCTGTAAAATTTATGACAGAAAGACTGCTTGATGTATGCCTAAAGATGCTATGAACTGCCTTCACCTGCTTATATATCTATATTTCATAACTGGTTTATGCATGCAGGAGTTGACAAATATTCCCAACAATAATGATTTTATGTCTTCTTTCTTCATTACCTGAGTTTTGGCTCACTGGCACTTTGGGAACAGATTTTTCCTCAAAATAAATTTTGCTGCCAAATTACTACGTGCAATATCATTAAAGCCTCTCCATTTTTTTTTTCATTACAGCAGTGCCAGGTTGGTTACTTTGAACCAACCTTACAAAACATCCCTAGAACTTACTCTGCCCCATAAACCTGCATCATCACTTCGAGTAAATGTTTACAAGCTTAATAGGCTAAAGTGAATTTGGGAGAGATTTTGAGAAAGAAAAGTGGAACAGTCATAAGAAAATATGTGGGGAGAAGAGAGGAGATGATAGGAAAAGAGAAAATAAAATTCAAACTGTTCTAAGCTTATATTTTAAGTTCATTTCTGAAAATCTCCCCCTCTAACTTTAATTAGGGACATATTTCTGGATAGCTATGAGCTGTCTTGTGAATCCCCTCAGCCCTGATATCACTGAACTAGAAATCCCATGCCAAAACCTGTCCTCTGTTACACCTGTGGACCCCTGGATCCTTCAGAATTACTTTTGTGCTCAGCCTGGAGCTGTTCCTCTAAAGCATACACAGGTTACAGATTAAGGATGAACGTAGTCACACATGTTTTGCTCTTTCCTAAAAGCAAGGCCCTCAACCACAGGAGATGCTTAAATGACTCCACTTCGTGATGTTTGCATGGCTCTTCACTTTTCTTTGCCATGGTGGCTAACAGAATCATACCCATAGTGGTATGATAACATCATATGTTATCATAGATATAACAGCTACATGATATGATAACCACTTGTGTTCTCCTGTGGCCCCTGGTGTGATAACTGTGCTGACAGCAGAGGGAGCATTAAACTCATTGCCCATGGGANNNNGCGAAGCCTAGCCACAACAACGATGATGACATGATAACACAATATTATCAAAGATGTGCTGATAGGTGATGTCCTGATACTGTCCTGCCAACCATACAAAAATAAAACAATCTCTTTTTTGGATCAGCCAACTCCTGTACAGACAACAGCTAGGGGAATAGGATCTGGAACCCTCTCTCTCCATGGAAAAATTCATGCTTTCACAATCCATCTACACACATACTCAGTTAAAACACTTGCTCAGGTTCTCAAGCTCAGGAGCTAAACGTTGAAGATGACATTAAGCAATTAAGTTATCATGCAGAAACAGCATTCAGGATATAATGGGACTGAAGACAGATGCTATAAAGAAGTGCAAAACAGTTCAGTGCACTTGTATTATTAAGACTCAGAGATTCAAGGAGTGTACAGCACATTCTTGAAACACTGTCTAGTGCCCAGCTTTGTAAGCAATAGCGAGCAAAGGCTCATGAGACTCTGAAGAAGGTCATTCCCTCTCCTTGTGCAGAAGACTGCAATGATGTGGGGCCTTGAGATGGGGAAAGCCAGGAGGCACTTTCTGAGACATCTATCTTGTGGGCAAGATCCTTCTGCACCACCACTGCTTCCATTCCTCTTGAAGATGATTCAGTGAGGTTTTCATGAGGGGGAGGCATTTCAGAAAGTGAAGGCAGAGGTCCCTGAAGAGAGAGGGTGAAGAGAGAAGCTCTGCCAGCTACCTGCCTCCTCCCACTGATGGAGGTGTATTGGAAGAACTTTGGATAAGGGATGAAAGGAAGTCCCTATCCAGTCAACTATCAGTGACTGCTACGCTTTACCCCAGTAGGGTGTCAGGCCAGGGTACCCCTCACCTATGAGCATTACTGCCATTGGACAACCTGTGCATTCAGTGACTGCCTCATCTGCTTTCCACAACCCCAAAGGTAACCCATGCTGAAATATCTTGGTGAGTTTGGACACAACCTCATGGAAGGGTGTCAGGAAAATGACTCATGGAGAATGCTGAATTATTCCTTGGCTTACCAGCCATCTGGCAGAGAAGGGAAGGAGTGTAATATGACTTTTTTTTTTTTTTTTTAAACTTACTCCTCATTGAAAATTCCTGCTGTGGAAGGTTTACAAATTAACAACCAAGGATTACCATTTTTAATGGATTGACTAAAAGCCCTATGGGGAAGAAACTTGAATGACTAGTTTCAAAACAAGATTTCTTGTTTAAACACAGCATAGTCTGTCCTGTTCTGCAAAATCTCAGCTTTAGTTTCTATACTTTTTAGAGTTTTGCAAAAATACACCTTCTCAATATCTAAAGGGTTAAGAGGATGAGGCCAATGTTTTTCAGTGGTGCCCAGTGATAGGACAATGGGCAACAGGCACAAACAAGAGCATAGGAGGTACCATCTAAACACAAGGAAAGATCTCTTTCCTGTTAGGGTGCCAGATATTTGGTGTTCAGTTTAATTACACTTCAGGAAGGGTCTAGGTAAACAGAGGAACTCAGTCACTGACCTCTATCATCTCCCTAGGCTTTAGCCCTGGGACTCTTTATCCTGCAGAAAAGCAGCAGCTGTCTCACTGAAACATAAGATGACTAAATCAACCCCACACAGAGACATAAGAACTACAAGTACTGCCTTTGCAAGAAACTTTCGGGATTAAAAAGACACCAAAATACTGTTATTAGTACATTTGCAAACAGACTTTCTGCTGCTCAGGGCAGCCTGCAGGGGAGACAGGAAGCCAACATATTTAGAGGAAGATATGCCAGAAAATGTGTGGAGGTTTTTTTTCTAAAGATAGTTTCTCAACAGAAACAAATTCAGATTATTACCAAGCATAAAACCCTGCATGAAACTATAAAATAAGGGCTTTTGTCCTGCTGCACAGCAGGAGGAACAGGGTTGCTTTATTACCCTGTGAGAAATGTCTACAGGAATCCTGCAGCAGGTTTTGTTAATGATGCATTGCTTTGACTGTCAGCAACACAGGGACTTCACTTCAAAATTTATACCTAATATGGTTTGCCAGATTTTATAAGCAACTAAAGAAGAAGTTACAAGCAGTCACAGGTCATTCAGCTAGATAAACTAGAAAAAATTCTTTCCCCATGATAGTTTAATAGCAATACATAAATTAAATCCGAGATAAAACAAAATTAAAAGCAACATGGATGCAGAAATCTTCACCCTTCTGCCCTATGTCTGTTGATGGAAACATTACAAGTGATTCATGCTTCTAGGTATGTCTGTTTTCGGTGTGTAGCCAAGTCAGTTTGAAGTCCAAAGTGTTGGACAATGTGACACAATTCCCCATGATTTCAATTAAAACTTAAGTGCTTAGTTATGTGCAACTTCTCACCTACATATGCACACACTAAATTAACCTACATTTCTCTCACACAGCAAACTACATCATAATTCCACATGAAGCCTTGTAATAACTCCAGTGGCAGACAGAAGAGGTGGAATGGATGAGCTACCTAGAAACACAAAAACTCTGCAGAGATCTTGAGGAAAAATCTGGGGGGATACACTTCTCCAAGGCAATTTAGTCCTGCAGTGAAACAGTAACCCTTCCTCACACCAGGCAGCAGGAGCTTTAGCACAAATCTATATTAATGCATATCCAGCCTTCTATACTACTTTAAATTTACATGCTGCTTTAATTTTATTTTAACCTCAAGATATTTCTACTTCTGGCACTTGAAATAGGTTTGTTCTTTCTCCTTTCTCCCCAAATATGTCAAATTAAGTCTTTGGGGAAAAATAAAAAAAACTTTTTATAACTGGAAAAGCTTTCTGGATGCTCTTGGTTCCTGACCATTTCAAATCTCAAATAATTCCTATCTACTGAAGTGACCATTCCACAGTAGTAAGAGGTCAAAAGAGCAACTTAGCATTTATCTTCAACAGATGTCAGAGGTTTAGGTACAGACCACTTTGCACAAATGCTAATTTTATTGTTCACCTAGAGATTCCACCTATATTTGGTCCACAAATCTCTGCTTTATTTCACATGTTACACTATATACGTTTACATCTACATTGCAAGCATCAATTCATGAAGCCTTTGTTATCTGTCATGGATTATCCTGTGCTTATAGATGTTAAAGCAAAGCCAATTACCTTTTCTTAAAGCATCAGGCTATACTTGCCTATGTGAGCATCTACATCACACCTGACAACATATAGGAGCTGCTCCTGGGAAATCCAAGGATCTAATTGAAACAAGCAGGCTGTCTTGGAAAGCATTTATTATTCATTGTCTCTCCATTAATATTGTATGGCATAGAAGTGATCACATTGAAAAGGTTACTGTCAAATGGGTAAGGAATCTCTTTGTCAGTACAGGAAGGTCAACATCTAAGACTAGGACAGAGGCAGCTAGTCAGTCATATACACCATGAGGAAAAATGACAGAGCTGGAGATAGATCCAACACTAAAGCTTCATTTTGAATTATTTAGTAATCTTTTTGTTCTTCTCCATGGAACCTGACAATAGTTAGCATATTTTTAAATTGCCTTGATAAGGCCATAGGAAGTGTTCTACTGATAAAAGCACAGAATACAAATTGGAGTTGGATTTTACTTTACTGCCCACAATAGATCATCCTGACACACTTTTCCCCTTATGCAACAAACATGGAGGAAAAAAAAACAAGCAGTGTTTCACTTCCAAATATATATCAGACAAAGGTTTCTATTTCAAGCTAAAACAAGAGACACAGGGAAGAAAAGGAGGGACCCAGCAGGAACTCTTTTTCATATGTGCAAATGCATGTATGAAAAAAAGGTCATCCAAGTCATTTCACTTCTTACATTGATTTTTCCAGTAGTAAGAAGTGACAGTAGGCCTTAATGAAAGGTAGATGAAACTGTTTGAGATGAGGAGGTAAAAATCTGGATGTGGAGAAAAAACAGAAAACAACAATACTCAACATGTTTATCTCTCACCATTATCAATCTCCAAAGATCGATTCTGCAGCAGAAGTTGCTAACTATTAAAACAAAGATATTGTGGGAGTTTTCCCCTTACCCTAAAGGAACAGTAAGTCCTTTACCACAACTACTAGCTGTACTTGAAGTCTGGAGGCTTCCCACTTTTATGCCTAGGATTTGGAGAAGCACTATATTGCATCACACAGCAAAGGAAAATTATGTATGAGCTTGCAGGATTCATCCCCACCCAACCTGAAACCTTGAGAAATGGGAAATAAGCAAAAAAACCCTGCCCTCTTCCTTCAAGAGTTTTGCAAACAGGGGAAGAAATGCCATCTTTCCCAGCTTCTCCCCCAGACTGTACCTAACACAAGGGAAATATAGAGATGCATGGATGATTGTTTTCGGGTGCCAACTTTTTGGTCACCTTCTTTTGGAAAAGGAAGAGTATTGGAGATTAGATTATAAAAAACATTCTTTTAAAAACCACTCTTATTACATTCTGTCCTTGGAGGACAATGGATGAGGGTTTTTTTTTATTAAAGGCATAGAACTGCACAACACATACCACTTCTTGCAAAAATGAATTAGGAAGAGAGGGCAGTCCCTTTCCCCTTGCTCATCCCAAACTGAGGATCATCCACATTATTCTGTTTGAAGCCCTGCAGATAGCTGTATCTTCCCTCACTGAAGCTCCAGCTAGACCCAGATGAAATACACAAAAGACTTTTTCTTTCCAGACAGGGCAAGACAGAAATTTAAGGCTGTGAAGAACATTTCCTACAAGCATTCCAGCTCACATTCACTTCTGACATCCAGTATTACTTCAGGATCAAGTTGAAATAACTTGATGTGGACAGAGAGGAAGAGATTCAACATGGGATGATCTCTCTACCCCATGCTTCCTGCTTCCCAAAGCTCCTCTCATGGGAGCACCATCTGCACAAACTGCACTAGACACTTCCAAGTTGGTAACTGACTGGTTTTGCCCTTACCAAATTTGTAAAGTAAGAATGCTGCCAGTCATGCATTCACCATAATTCCCAAGAAAGACCACTTTCCTTAAATTAGCATTCTGTGAAAGCAGAGAATAGAGGACAGGGAAACCTAAGATCTTTGAATGGGATAATAATGCCTAATCGACTAACTTTCAGATAATTAATTAAAATGTTGGCAGTTCTCTAATTGAAAAATGTTTAATGTATTCCCCAGAACCTTCCATTATTTTTTTCTATTACATTAGTCATTAGAGGACACCTATTACAGATTACCCCTTTCAAACACAGTCTTCCAGAGGCAAAGTATCAGGAATGCTGGCAAGGTCAAATGTCCAGCTAAATCCCATTGAGAGCAGGCAATGAATAAGTATAGTACTCAGTAAGAGTTAGAAAATGCCAAACCATGAAGAAGACAAATGATGGCTTGCCAAATTTAAGGCAGAACACATGAACTGTAGTATACAAGTTAATACTTCCCTATGAATAATGTATTTGCCTTGCAAGTTGGTCTACATAGTGGTCTATTAGTTCCCTACCATCTTAAAAGAATTAAATAAACAAGCATTAGGTAGGATTTATTCATACAAAATACAGAAGGAAGGAAGGGTTTTTTTCTTCCATAGGTTATACATATTCATAACATCTCAATGCTCTCCAATTATTTTTTGCAGGTTACAAAGATTTTACTGCATATTATTAATGGGGGCATTAAATATACAGCTCACACTTAATATCAGTATACTTCTATTCCTTTTCAGATGCACAGAACTCATCACAACATGAATACATAATCACCAGAACAGTGAATAAATATTTTTCATGACCTTATTTCTGTAGATGGTGCTGTACAGGAGCTGCCTGTGGTTTGTATCTTAAATAACTTTGGAGATCAGGGAGAGAGGAACAGGCTGCTGTGAAGCGTGTTCCATCACACCCAGGACACTGCTGGCATCACTGATATTTCTTTCCTTCCTTCTACCAGCTTCATCATTTTGTCTAAGACATATGAACAGTCACATACTGGCAGTATTATCATAGTGAGTGAAATACCTGGAACCTATATAGGGAAATCTTTGCAGAGATGGGAAAAGCCTACAGCCACAATTTAGGACATGCAGCACTTGGGAAGGATGCTTATGATGAAGGAGCATCCACTTTGAGACATGTAGCCAGTGTGGCATGGAAAATGAGGTCTAGGGCAGAAGTACTTGGGAGATTGGAGGCCTGGAAAAGCCACAGAGACTGATGTCACCCTCATTCATCCCTTTATAAAGCAAAGGGCTCAGGGTGAGATGAGATGATGGCTAGCTGTTAAGAACAGCTTTGTAACCTTTTTGTAACAAGAGTTGCTGTAATTATGTAGTAAATAGCCATATATTGCAAAAAAGGCTGAAAGGTTGAATCCTTTCTCCATGTAATAAACATTTATTAAACAGACATCACCAGGGACCTGTTACAGCTTTCTCTCTCTCATTCCCAGTAGCTACTTGGAAACTCAAAGGACTGGGCAAACCAGGCACGGTCTACTACCATTGTGCTCAAGCAGCTAAAGACAAATATAGCTCAGCACTAGTTCAACCAACTTATGCATCTTCTCTTAACCTATTTTGTTGTCTGTTATTTCCTGTAACAGAGGATCCAATATGATCCAACTATCACATGGGAAATAATGAACTTCAGCATCTTGCTGCAGCAGAGCCTTATTATTCTTATCTAGCATCCCTTGCTTGGATGAGCAAGCAAGTCAAGTATTATGCATCTTCACTGTTTTAAAATCATATTGACCCACAGAGAGATTATTTCAATGATTCCAAAGTGAGTAAATGGAAAGGAATAACAATCCATAAGCAATCTCCAACGTAAATGGAGACCAAACCTCTGTTGGTACCTTCAGCTATTAAGCTATACCTAAGAAACACAAATAAAAGCAGTCAATAAAATGAGCATTCACATTGACTAAGTAAATGATAATGCCTATTAGTTTTCTCAAAAAGTGTACTATTTCTTCTATAAGGTACACAGGAATGGAAAATACTTCTCCCACTAACCTGCTATTTTGAAGATACAACAGAACAGAATATAGATATACATCTTGACATCACCAAGTTCATCCACTGGCAGCCAATCACTCTGGATGTTAGGTGTCTGCTTATAGTAATTTAGTCCCTCCTAAACCTAATGCCTACACAACTGCAGAACAACTACACCAGAACAGACAGGAGTTCTTATCTAGAAAGCATTTCTTATTACTCCAACGTGTGAAATGGTGAGCGAACAGGATAAGCAATAGCAACTTCATTTCCATGAGTAGTTCCAAAGTTCAGGTATCCAGTTGAGCATTATCCCAAATTAAAATGTCAAATAGGCTACTTCAAAGAACAACAGTGGATGGAACTGCACAGAACTGATACCAACTTCGTAAGCTAAAAAAAACCACACACCAAAACACCACAGATGGCTATTTATTCCTTTTTCTAATCTTCCCTCGAAAAAACAGATCTTACAGATGTGCTTCGTGTATTGAGCAATATGTTTGCTCAGCAATGGTTTAATGGGCAAAGCTATACAAACTTTTGAACTGTCATTGTGGTGATATATTAGCATTTTAAATGGCTAGTTGACTTTATGGTCCTTGCACATGTCACATTATATATAGTTTGTCTTACATACACAAGGAATACATTAAAACTGCAAACACTTGCCCATGGGACAGACTTCTTTATAGCTTAATGTGCTTATGGTTGTAATAAAATTTATTTTAGGAGAAAGTAATAAAACGAAATTCAGAAAGTAGAATAATGAGATAATTATGCTCTAAAACCAAATGTGCTTTATGTCACTATTTCATGAAGTCAAAACAATTTATTAGAGTGGTGCCTCAGCAGCACTGTAGTTAATGGTCAGTTGCTGCTTCCATTATAAACCTTGCTTTTCAAGCCCATCATATAATTCAGTAATCCTAGCTTGATTTAAAGTAGAATTTGGTATATCAGCAAGTTATCAGTACAGATGCAGTTCTCCACACTTAAAATGGCTAAAATTCATTTTGAAGATCAGAACATACCCTTGGGGGTGGGGGCAGGAGGTGAGGGGAGGAAGGAATAGAAGATTTTCTTATGGAAACACAAACGAACACTAAGACAATATTGGCTACAGAAAAGTGCTTTGTTTCCAAAGGCTTTTCCAAGCCTTTCTCATTGTCTCTGGTATTGCAGGGATGAGGAACAGAACAGATCCTTAGGTAGGTTAAAGGAAAGCCTGTGGGGGCAGAAGGTTTTTTTAAAAACAACACCACAATAACCTATTTCTGTACTAGGGAAAATAAAGAAAAACACAGTACTGTGTATTTTACAGCTTACACAAGGAGGTCATGGCCTGAATTTCTTGCACATCCAAAATTTTTATTCACAAGTTCAGGAAAAGAAGAGTATCAAGAGAAATTTCTTAAGCTTTTAGAGATACAGAAAGGTGGGGGAAAAGCTTTAAAATCTATCAGATTTCAGCTTCCTATTACTAATAGCATTCTGGGCATTTTCACCTCATAAATACAGCCAAGGTTTTCTTGAGAGAAAATTACAAGGGGCATTCCATAACACCCTGTTGACATGCAAATGCAGTATAACACCTGCATTCCAGTTGAACATTTGGTAACTTCCAACATGTTCTGAGATGACTCGTAGAGAAAGACATGTCTTTTCTCATTCCTCCAATTGCTCCTTCCTCCTGCTTTCTCCAGCAGCAGTTGGAGCTTTGAAGTTAGTTCTAGGATGCCTCCCTCAGCTCCCTCTTCTTTTGCTTAGGCAGAAACAGACCAGTCCTTGGCTGCTCATTAAGCTTTGGATGGCAAAATCTAAGTTGCCCTATCTGCTGAAAAGCCCCATGCTGGCTGTCTTTGCAGGGAGGAAGATGCTGCTGGGAATTCCAGCAGTGCTATGTACTGACAGTCAAAGACCAGGCACCAACTGAGTTGCTCATCTGAGAAGAAAAAGATCCTGGAGTCAGGGAAAGAACCAATTTCCTGGGATCCAGCAACAAACCAAAGCTTTGAGTTGAGAAGAGAGATTATGGTTCAGGTTTAGTAAAGCAATTTGGAAGCTTATTCCGTATATTATCTATAATCTTGTGCACTCTTCTGTCTGGCTATTAAAAAAGAACTGACATTCTGAGTCTCCAGAATTAATTAGAAATCAGTAATATTATCCTGCTGGAGCCATTTACAGAGCAGAAGGGTATTATAGGGTCTCCTAGAAAATCACCCCTTCCTTCCTCATGCAGTGGCAAGAGGGCAGGGAAGTACACATAGTCTAAACTTCCATAGTCATTCTGAAGCATTCCAATTTACCACTTCCTCACATCAAATGTAGATTAGTTTCTTTAATTGCCCTATATGAATTCATAGCTGAAATGTTTGACTTGCCCAGAACTAATTGTCTGTCAAGAAGATATTTTGCAGTCAAGCAGATAGCTTAATTGGATATTTAATTTAACTGCAGGCTTTGTTTCTTCATATTTCAAGTTTTATTCCTTAATGTTTGCTAAATTGCATATTCTGAACACATCCTCAAATTGTCTGCCTTTAAGTGAACATTCTGTTGTTCTTTAAAAATAGATATTTCATTATTAGCTTCTTTTTCCCTGCCATTCCTGATGCCATTTTCCCATTTTCACAAAAAAACCTATCACACATGACAGCCAGGGCCCCACAGGAAATAAAACACAGATTGATTCTGCTGTCTCAAATGAGTTAGCCTTTGAAGAATTATAAATATAATCTAGAAATATTTATTTGCAGAGAATAAATGTCCCTGTCCTGAAGCGAGGCACATCTGGATCACAGCACAGACCCACAGAGGTCCAGCAAGGGCAAGCTAACTTTTGCTGATGGAAGAGGATACTGCCAAAATCATCTGCTACTTACTTGACTCCAGACTTCCTCTGGTAAGAGTGTATATTAATGGTCACAAACTTCACACTAGAGCTTAGTGGGTGCATCAGCTCTGTCCCCTCATCACAGCTACCTGTAGAACTAGTGCTCTACAAGGCCAGGACTACTGTACACCTTCACACAACAGGCTAACCCTATAAGAAGTCAAGCACAAGCAAAAACAGTGGAAGTCAGTATTTCATCCTTTCTCTCTCGCTTCCCCCTGGAGCTTTCACCAGGAAAAGAAACAGATAGTTTCAGATCCCAATCTTTTCCCTTTACTGCTATCAGGGTCTAGACAGCGCATGTTTATCAGCAGATTATTGGCCCAGCACAGTCCATACAACATGCCACCATCATTAATTGCCAAACTGAAGTTCAGTGGCCCATGTTATTGGTATGGCTAGGCTTCACGAACGAAGCTCCAGGGAGGGCTCCACCCACGCTCCTCCTCAGCGCCTTTTCCAAGCACGCTGATAAAAAGAGGATAGCAGATAGCACCCTCGAGCCTGCACTAGGGATTTTTTNTGGGCACAGTTATGGCACCAGGGGCCACAGGAGACCACAAGGGATTTTCAGACTGTGCCTGAGGCCCATGTTATAATCAAAAGAGGAACCTCTCTCAAGTGTCCTTGTTTTCACTGATCCTTGCTCTCCCCAGCTCCTTAATGTACTCCTGATTTTTAGTATTTGTGTAACAATCAGTGTAGGAGAGAGAAAAGAACATATGCACAAAATTTATATCCCATAGCATATGGCAAATTGGATAAAGAGCATAGAACACTGAATAAATTACATATACAGTGATGCTTTTAATTTTATTATCAACCTTGTCCTTGGGCATCTGTTGTTCTCTTGGAAGCTGCAGGACTTTTGCCAATTATGGCCACAGTGCTGATTAGCACAGTGTGTGTGATCCCCATTGTGTAGCTGATTAGACATTTGCTAATAAGTTCTCAACATCCTTTACACAGACACTATTGATTTTCAAATGCATTTAATTACGTGACACTCAGTTGTTGTTTGTAAAAAGCTTTGTTTGCGTGAGACAAGATCAAAATAATGGTGTTAAGAGTGCAATGAGAATCAGAAAACCCACTTCCATAGATCTTACATGCACTTATAAGTAATGCTTCTGGTCTCCCAAGCAAAGCAATCAGATCACAAAACTTCTCTGAAATACACCCTAGCATTAGATATTGGATAGAGGCTGTTAAAGCCACAAAGGCTCTGCCTAGAAGATCTACCTGAAATCCATCTGGAATTTGAAAGCAGTTTGCTGTGCTTTTTTCATCTTTATTCCTTGTTGTTATTAGTGACAGGATAAAACTTCAGGACTATTTTAAGAACTGGCTTTAAACAAAATCTAGCTCATACTTTTCTTTTACTTCATTTCTTGACTGAACTTGGCCTTGAGGAACAAGTTCATTGTAATACAATTTCTAATCACTTCGTCAGGACTTAGAATACAGATTTCTGAGAATGGAAATCAGTGCAAAAGTGAAACAAATCTGCTCTCTGGAGCAGGCTACACAGGATGAACTGAACGTGAAGCTTAAGGCTGAAGGCGGCTTTAATTTAGCTGTAAAACTAAATGATGCTTTGCCAAAAAGTGTGCACTGCACATAATACATCAAAGTGTCCATGTAGTTGGAATAGAAGCAACAGAAGTCCTATCAGTTCAAAAGGATCCAATTAAGGGAATCATAGTGTTTTGACTAAGTTTTGATAAAAATGAGTAATAAACAATGACTGAGATTAAGACAGTGAACACTATATAGAATATACACAGTGTCATTCACCATCTATATGTGGAGGGCTGAGACTTTGCCTTCCAAATAGTTAATGAAGAATTAATGATGGACTTGATGAAATGAATTTGCTTATTTTCATAATTTCCATGCTGTCAAACCCTTTGCACCTACACCAAAAAACAGGGGCAGGAGAGGAAAAGTAAATGGCAGTTTGTTTGAAAGCCTGCTTCATTAATATTCAAGATCATCCATTTTAAAGCACCCATTTGCAAATCAAACAGTCAGGAAATGCCATTTGGCATACCAACAATCTTTTAATAGGAACAACATCAAATTTCAATTACAAGCACATGAAGCCAAAACCAGTTCTCAAACAGAAATAGGATAGATGAACAAAATCACCCTAAAATCTTACTGTAGGATTTATTAGAACTTTAAAGCTCAGCTTAAATGATCCCTTTGCCCCACAGGATAACATGAAGAATGTATTTTATTGCCCAAGATGAACCTGATTCTCTTCTACTTAACTTTCATATCAACTGAAAGTAATCAAACCAATACAAAACAAGCAAATGCCCTTTAACTTGGTTACCACTACCACTGAGTTTAGTGCCTAAAATGTTTACAGAAGAAGATAGTCTAAAATATAAGCATTGTTGAAAAAGGGTAAAAGGAATCTCAGTTGTCTTTGCAACACAAAGATGAGTCTGGGATGTGTGGGTATATGTATATACTGGCAGCTACTGAAAGGTTTGGTGTGACCAAGGGGCATTGTAATAGCAATTTTAATCTGATGCACAAAATGATTGGCTCACACAGAATTTACAGACTGGAAGTAGCAGGCTAGAGGCATGATAGAAGGTACATCAAAGGGCTATTAGGAAAAAAAATGCATTCTAAAATACCCTCTAGTCCAAATACTTCATTGCTGGTAGGAGAGAAAAGTTATGTCTGGATGTCACAACAAAGCACTTGGCTGCAGACACTCAGTTTAGCCAACCACAGAGGCCAGTGAACTGGAGCAAACTGATGAGTTGGAAGAGCAAAAGGGAAAATTAGCAGAGATCTGAACTACAGAGCCCAGGCACGCAGCAGGGAAGGCCAAGGGACCAAAAATGCAATTAAAAGTCTGCAGGTGGAAATATTGACCAGGAAAGTTAGAGACAGAAGGTACCTCCAGAGAGAGGGAGAAACATTAAGGCCAACCTAGGCACGTTTTCACTCCAGAGGAGCAAGCTAATACCTGGGCAGAGACTAAGAGGGCATGAAAATTCATCTGATACTGCAGAGGAGCTAGCTGACTGGAAGAGGATAAGTCTGGTTTAAATTGGACAAGTATAACACAGCAGACTAGGAGATGCTGTAGACATGCCATACCAGTAAAGTTGCCTCACTTTGGCTAAACATTTGTTAGATGAACAACTGATTGCTATTTACTGCTTCAGACAAAGACAAAAATATTAAGAGAACAATAAAGATGGAGTTTTAGTCACTTAACAAGAACTGCTGACCCTTGAGACCACGTGAATCTGTCATGGGTTAGCTCCCACTCCATTCAGAAAGGAATAGGCAACCTGTTACCCTTAGCAGAACTTGTGTTTCTTTAAAACATCTCTTCCAGAAAGTCTATCTAGTCCCATGTCAGCAATACAAGTAAGGGGATATATTAGGACTCTAGGTTTTTTCTTGTATGGTGCCTCATCCATTGATACAAATGTCTCTTCTGTTCTTACTCATGTAAGTAGGCATGACTTCAGCATCAGCTCCCTGCCCACATGCAGTTACAAACTCTTACTGTGTATCTCTGCATTCATTTCCAGAGCTGGTTAACACACAGAATTTTATCCCCAGGAATGCCTTCTGATCAAGCAACTTTTCAATCTTTTTTCATACATTAAGTGGATGAAACTCCTATGTTTTTCACTTGAAGACACATTCTGAAACCTCCAAAGTACTTTTAAAGATCTTTCCCACACCCTTTAATCTTGCAACCTCCATTTTGAGTCACTAGGACTATTTGCAACAGAGATGTGTTTGCCTCTAGTTTCCTCAAAGCCCTGCTCATTATTGCCCAGATTCCTGGTGTTCCTGTTGCTCTGAGGTACTACATTTTTCTTGATTATCTGGTATATTCCCTTGCCAAGAGTTCCTACTGGATTTTTTTCCTCCAAGGGACGTATTTAGTTCAACATCTATCACAGCACACATGCAAACTTAGTCTGTACTGGATGTGACAAAAGTTCTTTATTTAGCACTCCCCTAACTCACGTGTGGTACCCAAACCTAACTCACGTGTGGTACCCAAACCTAACTCACGTGTGGTACCCAAACCTAACTCATGTGTGGTACCCAAACCTAACTCATGTGCGGTACCCAAACCATACTAGAAAGCTTGTATTCACTGACTGCAAAGTAACATAAAATATCAATCAGGTCCAAGAATATTCCCCACAGAAGTCTAGACTAGGCAAATGGTGTTCTATTAGTATCTAATTTAGAGATTAGTTGGCTTGCTAATTCCTAATCCATATGCTTAAAAATAGTTCACTGTCTTCATTCTAAATCAAGTGTCTTTTAAAAGTTTAAAGGAATTAAATTGATGCAATTGTATGCAAACTTGTAATCTCAGGAGAAAACTCTAGCTTTGCCTAGGGTTATTTTCTACAAAGCCATGTAGATGGACTTTAATTAAATTCTTCTACTTATAGAACTGCTATTTCCCAAGAGCTTTTAGCTTTTATACATTCTTAATAAAAGTTATACAAATTCCAAAGATTCTGCTTACAACTGTTCTTTTCCTAGAAATGTAAAAATCATTGCTTTTACCACACACCACTTAAGGACTCTCTCCTATTTTCCTTTCCATGTCTGTCTTTCAATATTTTAAACACGTTTTTTCATCAAGAAGAAATGCATTTTTCAGCAAATCTCTTCTCCAGGAAAGAAAAAAAATCCCCCAGTCCTAATACACCTATCTCTGCCTGACTGTCTATGTTTAAAATTTCAGTGCACAGACAATAAGGAGAAAGCCATCACTTTGTATTCTTTTGTCCTTGGAACAGAAAGAGTTTGGAGTTTTTTTAAAAGATTTAAAACTCCGTGTTTCACTCTTTTATACATTCTTCAGTCAAAGACAAGTTAGTTCTAGTGTACATAGAGTCAAACTGGAAAAGAGAATCCAAGTGTTCCACTCCTTTTTAAGTGTGCCAATGAAGAAATGAAATAACTTTGTGGACTCCCAGGCTGACAGGAGCAGCAGAGTGTTTAGACTTCATGTATGACTTTGGATATGTCCCCTGCCATGGGATATATGGGAAGAAGTGATTAAACCCTCTTTAATCATTACCCTGGAAAATCCTGAAACTATGCAACAGTTCTGATGATTCTTAGTTTTCATGTACTTTATTAATAGTAAGATAAAGCTAAATCAATACTAGATTAAGGCAGTTAAAAGCATTCCACATCATATGAGGACACTCAATAGAGCTGTCTGTGCACCCATATTGCAAAGCTCCTACTTATTGAACAGCTTCACCTAATCCTGTAAAAATGTGTTTTTCAGAAGCTTCACTAGTATCCTGCTTCATTCTATGCACTTTTGGATATGTGCATTTTCCAAGGTGTCTGTTAAAAGCGTTTAGGACAATTAGCTTTCAAAGCATGTAACTGTAGAGAGAAGATGCCCTTGCTGCCTATCCACCTTCTGTAAAGAATTAAGTATCTACTCATAAAAGGACAGTTCTAATGCCACAAACAGGGAAAATATATTTTTGATATATGGGAAAGAATTACAAAAACTCACTGCTTTATGTCACTAGCTGTATTACAGGGATAAGGCCTGAAACTCTGTCTCCCTCTACAGTTTCAGTATTAATGCATAAACACTGCCAGTCAAATAGTCTTGATACTCTTTAGGTCTTAATTGTACATCTATTTATAAATAAAATGAATTATAACATATAAGTTAAGAAATGTGGGTCATTACACAGGAGTATAGTTAAATCTGACTGGGTTCCTACAAGCTTCCTAGAAGCCATGATAAAATCTTCTTGACTTGGATTAAAAATAAACTGCTGAGTAAATTAGATTTCCTGGAATTTTATCTAATTAATCCAGCTCTTAACTCAAATTGGTTGGCTTTTTAATTACCAGCTAATCTCATCCATATGATGAGGGCTTTTTCTGCTCATACTTTTTTTTCTATGTATACTATGGTTTCAGTAAGGGTTTGTGGTGCTATGGTTTGGCTTGTTGGGGGGGGGTTGTTTGTTTTTTAAAGGGGTCTGGCTGATCTACTTGGATGGCCAGATTACTGGAAACCAGATCTTGGATTATGCAGGTTAATAACAACCTAATTTGTGTTGCTCTCTTCTACTTTTACATCTCACTGTTTTGCACAGCCATACAGCTGGGATGCAACCCCAATATATCCAAAGGGTAAAAGGCAAATAAATGCCATTGCTCTGCAAATATATTAAAATCCCTTTTCACACGATCACCTGTTACCTCAAAACAGTGCTAGAGAGTGATAGTCTAAATGTAAATCTTGAATCATTTTAAAAAGCAGAAAGTGGCCTCTGTTTCTCATTCTCCTGCTTTCTCAGCCATGTTGAAGCAGCAGACTCAAAAACCACTTTAGGTTTCGGGATCTGACTGGTCCAACAGGCAAGAAAGGAGGTCAAGTCAGCAGAATGCAGATAAACACAGGTTCACTGGCAATCTCAAAAACTCAGGTAGGTTTTACACTAATCATAGGATAAATGGGAAAAGAAGGCCATTGTTTAATATGCTTGTCTCTGAATTATGTCATTTGATAGTTGAATACCAGCACCTTACAAGGTAATGCTACACAGAGCAGCCCAGGTCTGTCTCCTGAGTCCATTGCAGATCTTGTTTCTCTAAGCTGCAAGGTACCATATGAATCCTGAGTATCCAATGAATATTTGACACACCTTGCTGGCTGACTGTCTCAATCCAGACTGCAGTCTCAGCATGAGACTGGGATTTTACACTCTTCATGAGGGAATCAGGGGGATATTCAGAGTGAAGTTCTGTAATCTCCATCCAGAAGAGTCAGGATGCAGCAGCACAGGAGAGCTGAGCATTCTTTATCCTTAACAGCTCATGGCAAGAGACAAACAAACAGCCTTTGAAGTTTAGCAAAAAAACAAAGAAGAGAAGATGATCTAAGACAACCTCAAGATTTCCAGTAGCAGCAAAGATTGAGAAGAAAGCGTGATTTGTCACAGTCCAGAGGCTGGAAAACTTCCCTGCAGGTGTATTTATCCTGGCAGTATCTTTGATATCTTACAAGTCACCTCTTGAAAGGACGCAAGTTATTTTATGCACATAGGCACTCATCAGTAAGATTTGACATTAAAATTATTGTGTAGTTGTGGAAGTGTAAACATGTCAGAGTCAAAAGGCAGATGGGGTAGTTGTTAGCTCGAGTGCTACATAAAAAGGCAAGGATAGCTCAAATGGGGAGAGACTGACATGGCAAAACCACATTAACTACATTCCTACTTCACCTTAGGAGGCATTTTGAGAGGCTTACATAAAACAAATCAGGTTTTCATGAGTAACCTTCCCTGCAGATTACAGCAATATGTTCCATCTAATCTAGCTTTTCCAGGCATTAACATTTATGTGTCATTCTCCACAGAGCCATGAGGTGACAGCAAAGTAGATGGAGACATTTCATATATTTTAACAAATTTGTTGTAGAGAAGGATTAATCCAGTGGTGTACAGTCACTAAAGTTTGACACTGAAGTCTGCATCAGTGGCTGCAATTTAGATGCACTGCATTTCTGTTAGCCTAAATGCCTTACAAAGCCCTACAAATTTTTTACCCTACTCATCCACCTACTCTCCACATCTCAAGCATGCCAGAGCAGTTTACAAGAAAAAGGAGAGGTTATGTGTAGTTAGTAAATATTAACATATAATGGCTAATTACATCCCCACCTATAACACTTTTATATCTCTGTCTGTATTCACATGTGGTTATAAACAGTGTATTAGCACCATTGATGTACATCCTGCTGTGGCTGGCTGTGGTGGACAATTGCTTCACATTGCCTGCTCAATATCCCTTTTTGCTCATCACTGGCTCCCCAGCTGCCTAGTTACCTAACCAGCCTTTTCAACTTGCTTTCTCAAACCTGTGGAAGCCTGTAACACTGCACTGTGGATCACTCCTCCATAACACAGACTGAAGGATTGCTCAGTGGGATAACAACAGCACTTGCACTATGCTGCTTGTCCTAGTCCATCTTTCCAATCAGCAACTCATTCCTTGAAAATATATTGCCTCTGCCTCGAATACCAAGATAACTGGGTTTCCTCAGTTCAGTAATAAAGTGTTTTTCAGTGTGTGTCCTCATTTCACTGAATTATTTTAAAGAAAACATCCAGAAAAACTTTTTCTGTGGCCACTTAGAAATGAGTCAACATCTCCAAGCTGTGTCAGAGACAGACACCAGTGATGCTGGGCTGTATATGCCCACAGTAAAGTTTGTATCTTCAGCATGTTGTCCAAGACCAGACATTTAATCTGTCTTCCTACATGACAGCAACCATCAAGGAAATCTTAGGCTGGAAGACAAAGTCAAGTAATTCTTTCAACTTCACCCTTACACAGTTCATCACAACCACCCGTCAGGGCATATATAAAGTTGTACATTGAATGATTGATATTGTGTGTCTTAATGAATGTGTATTGTGAAATGTTATGTTATACTTGATGAAGACAAATTTAAATCGTTTTCGCTCAAAGCTAGCAGGTTAATGTTTCCATTTCTGGATATTATATACAGTGTGACAGCTCTTAAAAATCTATATAGATGGCCCTGATTTTTAATCTAGCCACTGCGCTGAAATTCTAATAGTGCTAAATTCTGCATTTATGGTCCAATGACTTTTTAATGTTTCCAAGTCCCTTTTCAACACAATTTATAGAGAAAAGATGTTTCTAACCAAAATTTCACCTTTATCCAGCTGTACCTGACTATTTCCTTATGACCAGATCAAAACACCTTTCATCAACTGTTTATGACTTAAAAAAAGTAAGATGGATTAGTTTTCAGATATATTGACAAAACATCTCAAGGTTCTTCATTTTCATTGATTCAACATTTGCTGGCAAAAAAAGAAAACTTTATCTTATGAACTTATTGTGCTTTGCAGAGCCAGAGGAAAAAGAATCTAGGTTGCACTAAAAGAATCTTTTTTTCCAAACTCAACTTTTATCATTCTTGCATTCACCTGAGTGTTAATGGTTAGCCCAGTAAATTCTAGACCTTACTGTAAATGCACAAGATTGCTATAGCCCTCAGGACACTAGGAGTTATAGCCCACCACTTACAATTAGCCTATTATTTTATGTTCTCTGCTCAGGTGAATTCAGTTAAAAGTTGCATTAAAAGCTCCTTCAGATTAGGACTAAGAAGTAGCATCAGAGGTGCACCAAAAGTCCTGTTCCCCCTGGGGAATGTGATGGCTAGCATGTCTTGTGCTAGCCAGATTCAATGCTATTAATAACTTACTTCCATAAACATTCACACAGCAGCACAACAATAAAACACTAAAAAGCATTGAGGTATATTTATTATTCTTCTACCCTTCAATGCTGCCTGGCTAGCAGCAGGGTTACAAAAGCACAGCTCTGAAGCAAAGAAAAAACCATCAGCTATCAGGAATTGTGTTAATCAGAAAAATACCTTCTATTCTTTCGATCTCAGTGTGCAACTTCAGTGCAGCTCCAATGCAAACTAAAGCTACCAATGCTTGCTGTGGATTTACACAAAGGAAATTCTCCTGTGCTTCATTCAAGCAAAGTGAACACATTAACTAATCATACCTCTCCACATGCACTAGCACAAAGGAGTCTCATAAAACCTGCTGGGTTCCTTCTGCCCTGCCAGCTGACTGGGATGTATATTGAAGTGCCACTGCCCTGGAAAAAGCACAACAACTTTCACACAAGGCCAATAGCAGCTGCAAGGAACACAGAAGACTATATTATTTGTTTTCTTTTAAGAAGAATTCCTTCTTTAACGTACACTCCCCCACTCAAGGGATGGATTTTGCCATTCTCAAGGGTAGAAATTAAGCGTGCTTAGTAACTTTACACTTGTAAAACGTCTCCTAAGTATTAAAGGGTCTGTTTGTAAAGACATTCAGAAACACACTCACAGATTAAAAAAAATATATTTCTCCTTGACTACTGGTATGTTAGTGATAGGTATGATTGGACTTGATGATCTTGAAGTCTGTTCCAACCTTAATGATTCTGTGACTTCCCTGTCTCCATTTCCCTACCAGTAAACTGGAAGTAACCTGTATTAGGAGATAGAAAATAATTAATAAGAAGACTTTTTAAACCAATACAAAAGCCTCAGGAAAACATAAATCCTTAACTTGTAATTCACACCTCCAGCACAAACAGACATTAATGCCTATTTTGCTGGTAGAGAAAAGCCAGGGAAGTTGGGAGAAACCTCTTCTGATTTGTGTAACTACAACAGTAGGCGCCTATATTTATATATAGATAACCACAAGCCATCAGGTATTCAGAAAGTAAAAGTGTCCAAAGTATTTGGTGCTGACAAGAAGGAAGGCTTTTCTCTTTACTGATGCAACTCAACCTTCATGAGTTTCTCTTACTATCAGCATTTGGCAAACAACGTATCTAGAGATATATATGTCAAAATTCTTCTACTCTGAGGCAAACCTTTTTCTGACAGCCAGTGTAGTTATTTCTCCAGAACCCTGCTCTGCCATCATTAGTTATGTTGAACAACCGTTTCAGACATGAATGGTCACAGCAAATCTCAAGCAGGTTTCCAGGTTGTGCCAGGGAATACAACACTCTCTGTGCTACCACAAAAGGCAGGAGTCAAACAAACAGCCTGTCTAGGCCAGCAGACAGGGAGCTTGTTTCCCAGCTCAGCCACTCAAAGAGTAAAGAACAACTTTTAACCTAAAATACAAGAGAAAATAAGACAGGCAGGTACAGAGGCATCATGTATAGCTAGAAGCAAGAAAAAAATAGCTTGGAAAAATCAGAACAAATGTTTTCTAGGATTTAAACTCTAAAAATTAGCTCAAACTTTTGCCAAAATCACATCTGTGAGTCACTTCAAGAGGAAAATTGGAATTTTGAAGGACAAACTGCAACAGGTCAGGACAAAATAATCTTTAAGTACATGGTCTGTTGTTCCCTCTTGGTAGCTTGACCAGTACTCCTAGTCACAGAATAGGTTTACGGTGTCAATCAGTGAAGCCTTGGGATTTGCTCTGTGCCTTGGGAGAGCAGGAGCAGCAGACTGACCTGCACACCTAACCCACAGGAGTCCCAGCTGAAACTAAGCATGATAGATTTATGAGTCCATAGACTGCTCCATATATTATTTAAAGCTTGCAATAAATATTTGCGTGACTTGACATCTGAGAGAAAGCTTATAATTCATAGTACTCTTGTATAGCAATTATACCACATTGAAATTTCAAACCAGGGCCTATTAATTTAATTATATCCTACTTTTTAGTTACAATTATCTCCTCCCTGGTCTCCTGCCTTATCCCCAACTTGGAGAGGCATAGACTGCAATCCAGCCATTAAAGCTTTTCCTTTGTCATCTGTAACAACAAACTGTGGTAGATTAGCAGGTATTCCAAAGCATTTCTGAAAAATTAAGATTACATATAGCAAATAATCAAATTGTTCCCTGAATATCAGAGCGGTTGAATGACAAGGTACATGAAATGCACTTGAATATTCAGCAGACTGTCACTAATATACCCTTTTCAAAATGATCTCTTTCCAATGTTATGACAGCTGTTGAACTTCCAGTACTAGACTTTTCTGCCATGCCTTTTGATTTCTTTATAAAGAGAACAGGAAGATGGCCAAAATCTTCATCATTTAGAACAGAGTCAAGAAACACTAGAAAACTAAAGAGCATAAAGTTTAACACCTGTTGTACAATAAATCTTGGAAATGGTCTTGAGATATGCAGGAAGAACACTGGGGCATACACAGTTGATTAACAGGCTTGCTGGCATTTCTGGGAATAAACTATTTTAATGTATTTCCCTGAAGTATTTAAGCTTTCTGCAAGCAGCATACTGTTCTCAGGGATCCATTAATTTTGTGTAGTGACAGAATCACATTAAAACTTTTAACGTGCAGGGATAAGAGCAGAACACATTAGAGGTCTGTCCTGAGTGTCTGACCATCTCGAGTGCCTGCCCCACTGAACACAACCCTTCAGAAACTGCAGCCCATAACACGTGGCCCTTAGAGAGACAAAGAGCCAGGCCACCAATAGCTCCTTCTTAGCAAGGAAATGCTTTCACCAAAATCACTGAGTTGCTGCCTTAGCTCTGCCATTACATGTAGCACACCACACAGCATGCTTGGAAACATGATGTAGGGGCTCAGACAAATAGAAAGCATCAAGAATGATAATTTGCTGAAAGACCATTTAATGAAGAAAGAACATTAGAGTGCACAAAACCCATGAAAAAAAACAAACAGTGATCTCTGCCCCATTTTCACTAAGCAACCTAATTTTGTTCCAGAGCTGTAACTTCTAAACCATTAAAAACTCAAGTCAACTCAGACACATCACAAGTTCTTCCCTCACAACTCTACCTAGATATGCAGACACAAATTCCTGTGACAACACATTGTGCTTCATTGTTAGTATGAAATTATATAGGGCAGAACTCTTAACCAGCATTAAGGGCACAAATGCCACACAACTTGATCCTCTGAATTGTGCACACCAGAAGTCACTCAACATCAACTGCATTGGTCATAAAAAGCCTGGCAAAGCAAAAGACTTATCTGGTGTGCCTTCAGTATGAGCACTCTGAACCCAAGTGAATAAAACAGGAATACCTTAATTCTAAAGCTCTCATCAGAGACATAGCATCAGACTCCTGTGCTTAAATGATTCAGCCAGCTCCCTTGCAGCAGCTGTCCCAACAGCATTATGCAAAATTTGTGATATTCCTGTAGAAGGGGAATAATGTATCTGTGTTCATGCTCTGCAATGTTTCATTTGTCACAAAAATCAATAGAAATTTTCAGAAAGGGCATTCTGTGCTCTGAATGTGCTAATGTGACATTCTCTGGGCCAAATCCATCCCTGAAGCAACAGCTGCCTTCCTGGAGTTCATGCTGTGCCTGATTCAATACAAGAGCCCAATCTTTTCCTTCCTGCCATCTGCAGCAGGGGTAATTCTACCCTTGGTGATGTGCAGAAGTTATGACAGTTCCACTTTAGCTTTCCTCTCATTTCAGTTTGTCATTCCCAGCCTCTTCCTGAATAAGATATCAAGTTTGTCTCCTGTGATTCACTCTCCACCACAGTCTCCTTGTAGACTAGCACTGCATCTCTTATTTCCTAGCGTGAGTTTCACACGCTTGGACTGATCCACAAACATGTTATGTACAACCCCATTCAAACTGCATGCTGGAAGTTCCATCCCAGTCAAAAGCAAAGCCACCCACACTTCACAGCACATCAAGGTTTTTCAGAGGTCCCATCCATTGATGGGGTCTAAGAAAAAGACCACCTTTGATTTGGTAGAGGTTAACAATTAAAAGAACAAGTTTCACAAACACAATTGCCCCAGATCCTTGGGAGAAACAAGCTGGCTTCCCACACAGGCAACAGCTCTACTAGACCCTGCAGGCCAAAGACTCAGTTATATCAGTAGGACGTATCTTCTGCTAAACTTCCAAGGTCAGCTTTGAATACCACTTCCTTCCACTAGGACCCTAAGATGTAGAAGTTAATTGAGCAAAGGCAGGTTAAAGCTCTGGCCTTCTGCCAGCAGGCTCTGGCAAGAGAAAGTGTAACTACAGAAGACATGCAGGCTTCCAAGAGGAATGGCAACACCATGTCAGAGATAGGGAAACAAATAGTTCAAAAAGCTCAAATTATGCAGCTCAGCAGTTACCAGCTAGTGATCACTGGCAGAGCTGTGTTAAGGACCATTCAATACAAACATTAAACACAGGCACACAAGCAATTCCTGAACCAACAACTAAAATACCCTTTTNGGGGGGGGGGGGGGGGGGGGGGAGTGGGTGGTGGAAGGGATGTATATCCTGTCCCCCTGCAGATCAGCCTCATGCTCCCTCACTGAGGGCTGCTCACTCCCATCTAGGTCTCTGGCTGGACATCTAGCAGTGCCCCAGGTTCCCCTCCTCCACTCAGGACCAGCTGATAGTCCTCTGCCTGACCAGTAGAGTTCAGCACTTGGGTCTCCTAGGGTGCAAAAGTACAAAGAGGATAGCCAGCTCGCCCACAGCCAGCCCTGGGTAGTTGTATCTACAGCCATCACTAATTTTAGAAACAAACTAGTAAGGACCCCAGACAATCCCTTTCACCTCCACTGCCATCTAGTGCATTTAAGAGGAAAAAAAAAATCCAGCTGTGCTAGTGCAACCTTTGCTACAAACCATCCCAGCACTGCTTTCCATCTCCAAATGGACATAGCCTTTTCTTAGCACTCTCCTTCATACACCCTAGAATCCATGACTATTGCCTTAGAGGGCAAGGTACTTAAAGTATAGATGGACCTGAACTGAAGCAAAGAGAGAGAGCATCCATCTATTGAGGAACAATGCAAAATCCTAATCCAGGTGTCCACAGAACACGCTCTTTGATTTGCCAGAGAGAGCAGCCTCCTGCATGCAGTCTTTCCTCAGACAGTCAGACCAGTACTGAACCACCAAGGACACCAGTTCCTCCAGAGCCAAGCATAAGGACAGTCCAAGGAAAGGTGAAAACAGCAAGGGAGAGGAAACACCCACATAATTACTGGCCATAGAAAGTCAGTGCCAGGTATTGCTTATGTGTTGACAGATTTGTCATATCCCACAAGCAAAACAGCTTGTTGCATCCTTTCAAAAGGCAGATGTGCTTGTGTAACACTGTACTAGTGTCTCCATATTGACCATAGGTTACTGAAAAGGTACAAGGGATTTGATCTCATACTGCATTCCTGGTTTACTGTTGAAAACCTTTTAGAGACTGGATATGTAATTCATATAAACAGTATCTGCTCTATTAGACATGCATTCTGGACAGAGTAATGCCAGCCTGTCACACTTTTCAGTAAGCAGCATCCTTATCTTGCCCATGTAATTCAAATATTGTACATGAAGCTAGGAGGCAAAGCCCTGAGAGAGAGAGAGAAAGTCAAAGTGAAGTAGAATTGAAATTCACTTACAGTCAGAAAAGCAAGTGGTTAAAAAATGGCATGTTACTCCACAGCAAAAGTTGTACAAACAAATCAATTATTTGGTTCACTGACAGAACAAAAATGTTTTTACTCACAACAATATAGTGTCACTTTACCCTTACATAAATAAGAGTAGAGCATTCTACTAGAATTAGTAGAGCATTTAAAATATATTTGCAAATGAAAGTTTTGAACATTATGCTTTTAACTTCTATGTTTTCCCTCCCTGATACCAACAAAAATGTTGAGTAGTTTCAGCTGACTGAAATTATTTTGTTAATAAAACATCTTCCCTTTGTTAAGTCTCAGCAAACCCAACCACTCTGCACATTCATAGGTGTCTGTTTATCTGTCCCAGTCCCCCCTCCCCCTTACATGAGCATCTTAAAAGTTAACACTACCTGAAAGTTCCATATCCACACAGCCTTGGTAATAACTCTTTCCTGATACTAAAAATCTGGAGATGGCTACTGAACATTTAGCATTACAAATCACTGTGATAGTGAAGAGTTGGACAGTACATACTTGCACATATATATGTGTAATGTTTAGCAAAGAAGTGGGAAGATTGTGCCATTGATCCCCTGCTACCTCCACAATAAAAAAGGCTTAGAGAAACACAGATTACAAAAGACTTATGAACAATTCCCAGCTGCAGTAATTCATGTATAAACTCAAGCATCTAGTATACATTTTACAGTGCCTGTATACACATATTAAGGACAAATTACATGCTTTTGGGGGCTCAATAAGATACTTAGGACTTAGAAATACATTTTTCTCAAATATGTCTTGATTTAATATAAAAAATTCTATTGTCGGCTAGAAAAACACAAATTGAATAATAAGGTTCAGATGTCAAAGCTAAGCTATTAGTCTAAATTTAAAATGTGATATTTTTGAAATGACCAACATCAAGCAGACATTATTTAATTTTAACATCAGTTTACAGGGCTTTTCTTTCATAATTTTGTGTCTGTACTACAGAACAGCTATTTCACATAGAAACCACTCTTCATACTTCCTAAGTTACTATAAATAGAACATTCAAAAAAAATCTCTACACCAGTGATTCTTTTTTCCATCACAATTTAACTGCAGTGTTATTAAAAGAAAATCTAGTACACACCAAAATGTAAGTAGAGCTCCTGTGTTCAATCAGCACTCCCACCTCACAGGAACAAGTTCTATTTTCAATAGCCTTAATTACTTCTCTCAACAGTCTTCCTTCTTCCACATTCACAGCTCCCATTTGAAGTGATTGTATAAACTTATGCTAGGGTAACCTATGACTGTTTGAAACAGATTGACACAATAAAACCATTTCAAATTGATTGGTTTAGTATTTACTGAAGATCAGATCATTGCTGGCAGTCAATAAATAAATGCATGCCATTTAGGATGCAATCTAACTGTTTGGTATGTCTCCAGTTAAATCTGTTAATAGTCTGTGTCCACAGAGTGGATTGGGATTCTTATTCCTCACTAAAATGCTCAGACTTGCTGGTGAGGATGATTTTGCATTACATCTAACATCATCTCTAACACAGCACTAGCACATTTCACACTAATTACTAGCAGTGAGAAGCCACCAAGCCCTGCTGCAATGAATAAAAGTGTTGATAGCACTTTCAGTGAAGCCTGGGTTTGATGCATCCTCTAGTATTAAGATAACCTTTTATGTGACTTTCTGGAATCCAACTGTTTTCAAGAGCTCCAACTCTGCTTCTGTGGATGCAGGCTCAATATTGAATCTACCCTTCCCAAATGTGAAGGAGCTCAGACTGGTGTGACAAGAATCCAGGATTTTGGGGAGTAGCCAGATTTCAATTTGAATCTAACTGCTACAACAGTATGTGCTGCCAGAGAAAAACAAACAACTTGAACAAAATAAGTGGAAGAAAAAAAATAATATCAAGTCATGAGCTAAGCATCACATTTTTTCCTACCACAAAATCCAAATTGCTCTTTTGCTTCATTCCAGCATCAAATCCAATGCAATCAGGAATTTCAGGACATAGAGAACTAGACCTTCCACCCACAATGGTATCTGGGTAGAAAGAAGAGAGTGAAACTAACTTCTGTATTATCTAGTAAATCAGGGCTGCAGGAGGCAATCAGTAACTGAAGCAGCTAGTGCTAAGGCACTTGACTGACAGCACTGTGAAACACCTGATTTCCCTCCACCCCCACCATGGCAAGCAACTGAAAATATAATTAAGCAGAATTACAAGCCATCAGGAAAGCTTTCTTCTCTTCACACAATCACATGCCCAGAGACACTCAACACATTTTGGTTAGTTTCCTTTTGCACCATCCCATAGGCAGCAAGCAGTATTTAGTCAGAACAAGGGTTATGGTTGAACATCAAGGAAAAGGTCTGTTGTACTCTTAATCAGGACCCACATCTGTCATATTACTCCATTTTGTGGCCAATATAATTGCCAGCTGAAGATAAAAGGCTGCAGCATTTAATGAGAACAAGTAGGTATTAGGCATTGATGTACACTTCTGCCTAATTCAGTAGACTTAGCTAATGTAGCATTCTCATTTCCATATGCATTCTTCATCATGTGTTCAGCTATGATTATAAAGACTGCTTAATATTTCTGAATTATGTAAAATGAGCCTCTTGTGGCTGGAGATGTTTATTACTAACTATTTTAGGTTGTTAGGCTAATTTTATTTAAATTACTATCCATTGCCTGACGTCCTTAATATTTTTCATTGATAGGCATTCAGGGTTTTACTTTACCATAAAGCCAACTTTTCTGAAGAAGTATATAAATTCCCTTTGGATTTACCTGTAATTTTTCCATTACTAATTCTTCACAGCTGTTCAGATATAGCACATCCCTAATAATACTCAGTGATATGGAGACATTTTATTACCTACTCTATGATGAGTAAAAACCAAGTGATCAGGAAGAGTATGCAGCTCACAGCAGCACACAGTGCTTCCCTTGGAGCCTGCTGCCCAACCACCCTCACCAAGCACTGAGCACAGGCCAGACCTTGGCACATGCACATTCAGCAGAGCCAAGCTGGCTAATACAACAGAGTCTATAGCCCTCTGGATAACAAAGATCTCCCGGTGTTCCAGAAACACTCTCATGCTTTGGATATTAAAGTAACTTTGCTAGCGATTTCTTTCCTATCACAGTATGTCAGGGGTTGGAAGGGACCTAGAAAGATCATCTAGTCCTACCCCCCTGCCAGAGCAGGATCACCTAGACCAGCTCACACAGGAATGTGTCCAGGCAGCTCTTGAATGTCTCCAGACAAGGAGACTCCACAGCCTCCTGGGCAGCCTGGGCCAGTGCTCTGGCACCTGCACTGTAAAGAAGTTCCTCCTCATGTTAATACTAAACCTCCTGTGGTCCAACTTGCTCCCATTCCCTCTTGTCCTAACATTGGATGCCATTGAGCAGAGCCTGGCTCTCTCCTCCTGACACTCACCCTTAACATATTTATAAGCATTAATGAGGTCTCCTCTCAGTCTCCTCTTGTCCAGGCTGAAGAGACCCAGCTCTCTCAGCCTGTCAGACATTCCACTCCTTTAATGATCTATCCTGTCATTCCTACACCTATTCATGACTATTTTGTGACCCACAAATAATACTATCTATGTAGATGTAAAGTGGTCCATGCTATCTCCTCAATCAAGTAACTGCATTCAGAAGAGACAAATCTTAACATTTGTAGCCTTAATTTTCCAATGAGTTTTGTCATTTATAAGATAAAATACAAACTTTAAATCATAAGTCTTTATGTTTACACAGTCAAGCTTGAAGCGACATTTTTTCAAGCTCACATCAGTATAGTTGTCTCTTGGCTCCCTGAAAGTGATTGACTTCTCATTCTTCATCAAGATCTCAGCCCTCAGCAGGTCTCATGTTGCAACCATGTAGAGAACATTTACTGCACAGCTTTCACCCACATGTGGTCATTCAAGTGTTATCCCATATGCTCCACTGAGCCTTAGAGCCAGCTAACTTCTTCAGTGGGAGCTCAGACTGCTCCAGGGAAGTTGCTTTGAACAATAACCATGCTACTCAAGAAAAGGACAACTACAAGCCCTCAAGAGCCACACCACCACAAGGAAACATGCACCACTTTGTTCTACCCTCACTACCTTTATTGACACAGAGCTGGTATAACTAAATCCTCAGTATGATGCTTGGTTCTCACCATTGGTAAAAAAAAAAAAGGGACCAACACTTTGTAGATCAACCAAGTCCCTATAATCACTGCTTTGCTAGCAGCCCCTGCACATTAAACTACTTCACAGTATTTGTGCTAATAAACATTTGTCACTAAAAAGGTGACTGGGGAAATGAGGCAATATTAGCAAAGTGAGCTGTAATGCAGAACAAGAAAAGACCCATGCCTAATTATAATTTTTACAGTAACTGTAGGATACAGTAATTGGGATGGATTTGAAGTGCCCTCAGCAAGCTCCATTTAAAGAAAAATTGAGATAGTGAAAAGTAATATTCATTACATTCAGCCATTAGTAAATATTCTCAATCAGTACAGTAATGGGAAAAAAAACACAATTCCTAGAAGAAACATTTCTGATTTTCCTATAATTACTGGAAACCAAAACATATTTGGTAAGATGAGTATTATTTGCCTGCACTGACAGACAAACTTTGCAGCTATGCAGGGGTTTGAGTTTCCCCCCCCATACACACACAGTTAAAGAAACATTGCTTCAAGAACCATTCTCATTTCTTTTCCACTCCTATTCACTCAGATTAACAAGACAATATTCTTGAAATGGAACATTGTTCTCCTGTGACTGTGTAACTCAACATTTATTGCAACAACTACACATGTATTTGTAAAGCTGTACCTCTTCAAAGGCATTTTTTATTGTTTGTAACTTTTACATTTGGAATAAAGTATCTAACTGAGCCTGTGGTTTACTTTCAGTTCACATCCCACTCAACAGCACACTACTAGAACCACTTCAAGAAGGCCCAATGAATAAAATGTTCTTCTGTCAAGGGTATGGTAATTCAAAGTCACTAAAATCAATAGGAGTATAAACTATTTTAACATGACACAAACTAATGTACATGCAAAATTGTGAGCATGTGTAAGATGTTGGTGCTCCACCAGTTTCAGTTCGTATCAGCCAAGATTCCAGCTCTACAGCAGCAAGCCTGTACTTTGTCCTCTAATGCTGCTTGTGCATCAACAAAAAACCAAGTAAGACAGAAAACCAACACAAGGTAGGTATCAGTTGCCTTCACTACCAGTGTGTTCACTTCTCTTTTAGCCCTTACTGTTATTTTCATTCAAGTAAAGAACAAAGCACATGGCAAAATTCAATGCCCACAAGCTCTTTTTAATTGTTTTTGTATGGTGTTTTTTTTAAACTGGCACATCTAGTCTATGTATTAGACTGCAAGATAAGCTAGCTACAGAATCTTGTGATAACATCACATACAAGAAAGTCACCATAAGCTTAAGTATTGCTTTAATATGATTTGTATACTTCTGTCCTTGTCCTTGCAGGTGTAAATTAGCTTTCATTTTTTGCAACTCTTATGACTGGAAGGTCATCATGCTATTATCAGCCACCATTCAGAATGCCAGCTGGCCAATAAAGCACTCAGTGAAGCCTTCCATCCATCCATCCATCCAAGAATTCCTGGAAAAGGATTTGTGCTATTTGAAAACATAATTCAATGTCAAACTAGCTCACATGCCAAAGTATCTCAAACATAGCTCAGATGTGTACCTTAACTACAGCCTTAGATATAGTTTTCATCAGGTAGCTAAGAACTCATTCCATCATACAAATTTTAATCAGGCATGTCACTGGAACACTAGATCTGGCTAAAAACAATTTGAAGCTGATAACTCAGATGGGATTTTCAGAGACTCCAAGGAATCAGATGCACACCTTCAAACAGGATTCAGTTTATTTGGGAAACACTGGCCTCCCTCCCTAGCTCCAAAAGCATAGCTGCACTCAAAATATCCCTGATGATGGTCTCCATGCTGCTATCCCTTTGAGCAGCTCCTTCTAAATGATGTGCTTGCAGGCTTAGCCAGAGGTTGGAAAACTAGTGTTCAGGCTCCATTGTTTCCTTTCCAACAGAGATAAACTAAACCTTAGGAATAAACCTGAAAGTGTTGTGTGCGCTAAGAAAACATGTACCCAAATAATTAGAATATGTCATTAATAAGGATTAAACATTTCTTAATAAAATTACTTGCAGAGGTTTCAGTCAATTGCTGGTATCTTCTGTGTTAATTAATACTTGGCACTACATAAATACTCAGACCATATTTTGCTCTACTATATTCATATAAGGCAGTTTCCAGAGCATTTCAAGGTAGCTGCTAATGAGAAATAATGGTTGTCTGAACAAAGCTTTGCACTAAGTTGAAATACAAGGCTTGGTTTCAGGATTTAATGGTTGCTCATAATTTCCAAGAAGATGACTTCTACTCCAACACTGATTCAGATCCATACCTAGAGCAGATGGGCAAGCTTCTGCAGATACTAGAACTCTGCCATGTGCATCCATCTTTATCTATTTGCAGGACAAAATCCTGTACTTGGGATTAGCCCCAGAAATGTACTGGTTCTGTGTATAGATATGCATAAGTCTTTGGTGCACTTCTGCCCCTCAGCAGAAAGAAGACAGAACTAATTTTCAAAGATCTAAATACAGATTTGCATCTTATCCACAGAACAAATGCTGAAATGGGTTTGTCAGGCATCTTCATCTCTCAGTGGCCATCATAGTAACCCTTGTTTTGGCACATCTCTCGGTGGCTATCATAGTAACCCTTGTTTTGGCACATATTCTTTCAAGAACGAACAAGTGGGATCTATTTAGCTTCATTTTGGCTGCATGGAGCAACTCATTTGGACAATGAGTAATGATATTCTCTAAAATGCCAGGCAAACATTATCAAAGACAGGGCAAAATCATTCAAACCCAGACTAGAAGACTGACTCCTTCACAAATGTGAAGTTGAGATATTCATTTAAATAGCAATTAGGCATCCTGTAGTAGTGCTCATGATCACTGCAGAATTATCTGACCTGCCAGGTGGAAATAGTTATCCCTGCTGACCCCATGGCTTCACATCTCCAGAGCTCGATTTCCCTTGGGAACATTGCCTGCTTCTGTACCCAGGAATCATCTGGTTCCTATTTAGGACTTAATCTTATCTCTGCAGACCATCTACTCACCTCACCAAACTGAAAGGAACTGCCAGCACAGTGCGAAATTCACACACAGAACAGAAGAGAGGTAATCCAACTGCTTCCCCTTAAAGGGAAAGATGTTTCTTGAAGCAGTAAGATTTGTGAAAGAAACAAGGTGCTTGAACTGATAATTTCATTTTTTTCACTGAAAATTAAACTGTAACACTTAGGCCAGGTTATCCTTAGTAGCTATGGCTTTATTTCTGCAAATGCTAGAACAATCCTTCATGCTGTAAGAAAATAATCATTCCTTAGTAAAGTAGAAAAAAAACCCAGATTTTCCATATCCTCACTAGGTCATCAAGACTTTTTGGTGGTCCTGCCAGGCTCAGCTGACAGTGCTAGACAGGTTATCATCACACTGTCAGAGATCCTTCAAGCTGCCAGCTGCTGCTACTTCAACCTATTTTTCAATAGCCACAGCTCACCCTGCTGCCTGCCAAAGTCTTCCACTGCTGGAACACAGTCATGGCTGACTGGCAGGACTGCGTCAAGGAGGAGAATGGCTTTGCTAGATGTCTGCTTTCCCTCTTTCCATCAAAAAGGAAGTGCCATTTAGTGACAGGGCCCTGTCAGCCAGGAATGACTAGCAGGTTGCTTGCATTCCTCTTGAGAGCAACTTTTGTAAATACATGCTTCAAATTTGTAAGAGCCTGCAAGTCAAAAAAAGCTTAGTAGTAGCTCTTCAAGTAGAAGAACAACTTAAGGCTAACTGCTTCCTTGATGTGCAATAGTAAAATAGATTTACATAAATAAAGTATTTTGATTTTAAATAGCACTTTCTCCTAAAGCTGTCCAAAGCAGAGGAAACATTGTTCACATACCCTCACTCAAACAAGTTTGCTAGATCCAGATGACTACAGCACCTTGCTCCCTACAGCAGGGAGGAAGGTCAAGCACTTGGTACACAATTTTGCTCAATAATGAATAGGTTTGGTGAGCAAGTACAGAAAGCTTGGCTGGAACTAGAATATGCAGGTACAGCCCACCCTGCAGAAGGTGTCACTCTTGAACCTAAATGCACAAGTAGGAGAAATTCTGACAGTTCTTAAAAATTAAAAGCCACACTTATCCTCTAAAGGCTCAGAGCTTTCAATCAACACTGTGAAAAATGAAATCTTCCTATGTCACTCCTGTAAAAGCTCTTTAGCAGGATTAGAGAGGTGTCAATGGCTTCCCATGCCTGTCAAGTCAATACTCCCCCTGAACTGATGCACACTGATGCCATACCCAAGAGACAGTCACTGCTCTTCAATAGGAAGCAAATTGCATTATCCATTAGGATGAATTTCCAGACTAAAGAATGTGTCTAATTTTAATTTGTTACACACAGATAATTGACTTTATACTGAAGTTGCTGTCATTTAACTTTTATCGTATTCAGATCTGACAAGCAAAGAGTAGAAAGTACTCTTCTCAGGTTTGACTTTTATTTCTACATACTACAAATGAAAGAAAAAAAGACCTTTGACCTGTTCCCATGACCCATTGAGTCCTCCCATGAAGACTCTAATATGTGACATACTAGGGCATCATATTTGTCCATCACACTTATTCAGTGTTATCTGCAGAAATATATTACTGCTGCAGCTGTTACTTTAAAAAGGGCAAGATGCAAAGTTTTTTGGTTTGCCTCCAAATTCTTCCATTCTTTAGCTCTTCACTGCAGCTCACTACAATTACCTACTGCTCTTCAGCTTTCTGTTTTGCACACATTAACACCAAGTCATCAAAAGTCTGTACAGCACAAATTTGTGTTCCAGCATGGTTGCACTCAAATGTTGTACAGTTCTTCATGCTGTTTCAAGAAAGATCAAATGTGTTTTGATACTCAGCTATCATTGTATCAGCAAGGCTTTACTCTGCTTTCTTAAAAGCACTCAACACTAAAGCTTGGCTCACAGCCACATCATCTCATATTGTAATCCTGAGAGAGAACATATGCACACCAAGGATTATGAAAAGCAATGACAACATTGCTCTAGATGAGACGTGGCACACAGAAAATGTTCTTTCTTTTATATGGGTCAGGATAAAACACTAACTTTCCCCTTTTAGAAGTTACATTTTAATTCTTATGCACTGTGTGGGATTCATCTGTAATTATATCTGGCTAAAATTCCATTATACTCCCAAGCAGCCCAGTTTTCGGGTTTGGGGTGTATATTGTTGGTGTGCCTATTAACTCTTGCTTTGAGACCAAAAGAACAGACAGGAGGTACAAGACACAACTTCTGAGAGATGTTACTCTAAGTCCTTGACTTACTGCACAGGAGTTGTGAATATCAATTATTTACAAAGGTCTAGGGAGTACCAGGTTATACATGCTGCAGAAAACATGTAGAGTTTTGGGAAAGGCAATATGGCTCAGCACAAATTGAGAGCCAGTTGGTAGTATTTCCTGCTGGAGGGCATATGTCATCACCACATGGCAAGTCATGAAAGTGTGAAATAGGATCATTATCATGATCATTATCATCTCCTGCCCCCCCCCATTCTGAAATAATTAGAACAAAAATAATCTCTTCCTCACTCTTCCCAGGCACAGCAAGACTTGAAAAGGAACAAGATTATTAAAACAAAAATTACTGGGGAAAAGTGATTTTTCAAAGTTAACTCCAAATCAGTCTGCAAACTCAAGCACTTTGCTTGCAAGTGCATTTTCATTTTAGTAATAATTAGATCCCCCGTCAAAAGAAGCACTATTCATTTACAGCAATTGCTGTACAACACAAAGTAGCACCTCAAGAGCTCAGCCTGACCAGTAAGTTCAGAAGGAAGCCTCAGAACACCATTTGCAATCAGCAAGCTTTCTCAGACTTACAAAGCCCAGGAGCTTGCCACAGACCCTTCCTTGTTTTCCAACTTGTCTCCATAGAGGCAAAACAGACTCCTGGAACAGGTCAAATAAGACATGCAAGACTGCTCTTCCATTAAGCTTTTGCACAAAACACTAAGTCACATTCTTTTGGTGGAAAGTAATTCATTATTCATAAAAGAAAGCACCCAGTACCACTGAATGATATCACAGTAACTGCAGGAACTGGAAGGCACCTCTCCTGTTATTACCCTGCTGATGGCAGCTGCATCAGTGCCCAGACACAGAAGCACAATGCTGTCCCCAAAAGTGACAAAGTACTTGATGGGACGACTTACCTCATCGTGCAGGAGAAGGGCTGGTCTCCTCACTGTCTCCTCTGCAAATTCAGCTTGCTTTGCAGCCTTCCAGGGTAAAGCCTTGCTTTAGGAGGCCTAGATGGAAAAGCCCTCATCTCACAAGATTTATCCTTTTTGCTGTAAGGTTTTATTGATTTACAGCTTTAGGTTTCTGCAGGTTTAAGCACAGCCTTCTCCTATTTCTCAACTCCTGTTTCTGTGGGGATTTTGGCCCCAGGCACACTCATAGCTCCCAAACTGCATCAGCTCGTCCTCCCCAAGCTTCTTCTCTCACAAGCTGACCCAAAACCTAGGCCTCATCACCCTGTGGGCTGAGCCTTTCCTACCAGCCCACAGGTGCAACTCATCTCGCTAACAAGCAGCCCTTCCCTTCACACTCCCTACCCTGAGCCATACCCTGGCTGGGACCTGCTGAAAGGTGAACGCTCTGGTAAAGGTGCACAGTAAAGCTGTGTAAGCCAGGCTGTTTTAAAAGTGGGGAAGAGGAGGGTACAGGTAGGTGATGGTCCTCACTGCATGAATATCATATCCTATTGATATTCATCAGTAATCAAGGAAACTTTTCTGAAGGCGGGGAGGTAAATTGTTCTGCTTTGCATGCATGCTGCTGAGCAGCCCAGAAGGCATTTACTGAAGCTTATGAATTTGGGCTTCTATTTATTCTGCAGAGGGGATAAAGCACATCCTGTAGGGGATCTCTCTGCTTTGAGGGGTTTTCATGAACCTAGTGATGCTGCATACAAAATGCTACAGAGCAGGCAGAGGCCCCCTCCCCTTTGCAGGACTGACACTAGCAGTAGATTCTCCTGCCAACACCATGTGTGCTGCACACACCCTGTCACCATTTTCTCAGGAGGCTACAAAGCCCACACTCTAACTAATAGCCTGTCTGGTACTTCACACGTTAAGAGCTGCAATAAATTTCTGTGGCTATTTATCTCTTCCTTGTAAGAAATCCTCAAGGCTCCAACAGGTTGGACTATTCAGAAATTTGGGTTTTGCTAGCCCTACCCCCAACTCCAAATACTGTGTGGGATTGTGTTACATGCAGCTGCAGAACATGTTGTCAGCTGAGGGGATGCTCACAGCCACCTGGCTGCAGAGTATTTTAGAGACAGCTGGCTTCCCTAAAACTAATTCCCTTCAGTGCTAGAGCTTTTTAACTAGGGTGCTGTGAAAGCTACCATCCCTGATTCATTTCTCTGGGTTTTCCTGTGCTGAGTTCAATACTGCAGCAGCTAATTCACAGCCCAGATCTATGTGTCTCCTAGCTTTATGTTTAAAACACCTTCCTGAGATGCTGAGATTCCCTTCACCCAGTCTAGCAAGGAGTGACTGGAATCTGAATGATTTCCTAATCTCCAAATGAGTGATTCCAGTGAAAAAGGTGGAAATGAATGTAAAGTGGAAAATATTTCAGAGAAACAAATGAGGAAGGCCTTATTTATGGCTTAGCCTGGAAAAGGAAGCAAAACACTTCCAAGAGCCAAACCCGGAAAATTCTTTCCTGCTCAGACCTAATTTACTTGACTAATAGATTTTTCCTGAGGAGGGCGAAGGATGAGGCAGCAAATTTCTGCAGGGAGGGAAGTTTCTTTCTCACAATGGGCAAAGACATAGATGAAGGAGCCACTGGCTGCCAGGACTGCCAGGTGTATCACATATCCACCTGAATGGCTCAGATGAGACAGCTGGCCTGCAGAAATGAGAGCTTTTAAGAAAAGGCTTGGCTCACTGCAAAATATTCTGGGTGCTCTGGCTGGAGCTATTTGAATATACAAGTTTCCTTTACAGGAGAAAGACCTACAATTTCAGATAAAAAATATAAAACCTAAAAAAGTAGTAAAATTAATTTTCCAGAAATTTTTTAGGCAAATACAAACTTGGTTTTGTTAAAATAAAAATTCTTCTTCCATTCTTTATTTTTATGATTATAGAACAAAATCTACTATATGATACAAAAAAATGAAAAAAGAGAAAAACTTGAATGTATCAGTATGTTTCTTCATCTTCAATCTTTTAAAATGTGTTTTTATTGAAATCAACAGTTTCTCATCAATTTAAAGCATCACCATTTTTTAGATTCTTATTCCCTGTGTTAACCAAAGTACTTAGCTTCTGTAGAAAAAAAATGTGACTACATTCCATAAAGTCACAAAGTATTTTCATCTGGAATATAAATGGAAGTAACCTTTCAAAAGAGAATATATTAACATATGCTGGAGAATCTATTGGTTATTCTGAGACCTGTTTCTTTCAGTCTTTAATCACTAAAGCCATCGTTTTAGAGTCGGTTTTACAAATGGCAAAAGGGCCAATAGCTCTCTTGAGAATGTGGAGGGGGTTTTTTTCCAGTCTGGGCAAGATCTCACAGATGTGCTGTAGTCTAGTAATTATTTTTAAGCAGAAATGTCATCCCCCTTGCCTAAAATTATAAACAAGTCTGATTCTTCAGAATTCCATTAAGCTTATTGCAAATGAAATAATCCTCATCTGAGAAGTACAAATATGCAGATAGCTTCACCCTATTATATATTATTCTTTCAAACAGGAGGAAATTAGAAGAAACCAGAGACTAACAAATATCCCCAGGCAAGATATGCAAGACCCTGAAGAAAATGGAGAAGCACATCTGTTGCTCTTGTTAAACAGAGAACAGAACTGACACAATGCATCTAAAAAGGGGTCATGTAAGGAGAATGGAAAAGAAGTTGTCAAATGCTCAGGAGAACTGTATCATCATGTTTTATAAAAGACCATCTTTCTCTGCACTATCTTCAATCAATAAAGATCAAGCTCCTGGCTTTAGGAGATGATGCATAACTAAGGAGTTTGGTGGCAATATGTACTTTCTTTCAGACCCTTTTTCCTAGATCCTGGAAGCATTATGCTGTCTTCTTGAAGCTGCACCCAAAGGCTTTGTCCAACAGAAGTGTATATGATGTGGGAGTGTGGCTCCTCTAGCAGGGAGCAGCTTCCTAGGGTCTGGGCACTGCAATATTCAGTGGCTGTGATGTGGGTCTTGACCTCTTTGGACCTTGGTGTCCATTACATAGATTATACATACTTGAATTTCCTATCATCTTTTATCTGCCTGATTCATTTAGACTCTAAGGCCTTGGGGCTTTAAGTAGGGACATTTTCCTACATAGATAGGCAAGGTGTCTAAAACAATGAGGCACCAGATGTTCAGTTTGGCTTTCAAAAAGCCTCCACATTTCAGCTAGTAAATAAAAATAATAATTTGGGACAATGCCCATGCCATTTAGCACTAAAAAGCAATATGTAATCAATGAAACTTGCCTGCCCCAATTTATCTTGCATAGTATAATAAGTACTAACTACCATTGGTTATTTTCGTATGAAATTACATTCTTTACCTTCAGTTGACACTGTACTAGCTCTCTGCTTCCCTCCCAGCAACAGCACATGGTACAGAGGAAGTTTGATTTGGAACAAAAATCTATATGTTTATATAGATCAAGGTAGAGGCATTATTTCCTATATGAAAATGAATGAATGCAATAATCACAGACAGCATCCACTACCAGAAGGAATATAGGCTTATTGACCTAGCAATAAGCTCAGGCAGCCCTTTAAGGATGGAGTTTCTTCCTAATTAGTTTGATGGGAAAAAGCAGCACAGCACAGCACAATGAGGAATAGAAGCTAAACAGCCAAATATGTTTGTGCCCTCATTTTTTATCTACTCTGCCACTTTCTTTCTGTATTTATTCAGGTAATATTTAAGTGACTGAAGACTAACAAAGAGGAAGCCTTCTACCTGCATAGGCCAACTTTGCTTTGTTGAAAAGCTGAGCTTTTTCCACGTTTTGCATCTTTTGCTGTAGAAGATCCACCTACATACCTAAAGTGAAATAGAAACATACCTAAAGATTGAAGCTCTACTTCCAACTCCATGTTTGAGCCTGGACCTATGCAACAAACACTGTGCTAGGGCATAGCCTCAGTCTTCTGGAGAGATTATGCTTGCAGCCTGGTAATAGGTGTTTGACTACCTAGTGCCCTTGTGGCAACAGATGCAGGAAAAGCCACAGCTCATTTTGCTACCAAAATATCAGAAGAAACTCCTTAATACCAATATTTTGTAGTATTAAGAAGCAAGGCAATCTTTATTCCAGCATGCTGAGAGACACAAAGATAGCTGAGCCTAACATGCTTGCTGTACAAAGTGAGCTATCAGCTTATACTTACTAAAACCATACATATTTATAGCAACTCTCAGAATGATCATACATATGCATATTCATGAGCATAGCAGGAGCTTTGGGGAGGGTTAGCAAGTCCCTTTGGCCACATTTCAAGATGTTTTCGAGCAAAACTTCCCTGATTTGGGCAAACAGGACAAAGTATCATAACAAATCAGCATAAAGAGCACCGTGAGAAAACAACTCTGGGCTTACAGAGTTAGTTAGGTACCTGAAAATGCAAATAGGTGTTTATTAGATATTTTAAATAAGTAATTCTACAATTTTTATTAAAACTCTGTGAAATAATGGCCTTGCTTGCCCAAATCCTTTTAGATATTCAATCTCTTAATCACTGAAATATCCCTAAATATTGGCCTTCAGTGGTCCAGGAAGCAGAGGTACAGAGAAAGATAACAGCCTACTCATATTTTAAGGAAGATTAGGCAAATGTCATTGTGGGACAGCAGAGCATCCAGCTAAGATTATCATCACCACCTGGACTAACCATGTCCTGGAAGCCCCTTTGCTCTCTCATCATGAGAATTAAAAAACAAAAAGCAAGCTAGGTGTCTAATTCAGCTATCAGTAAGGACAAAAGCCTGCACTTAAGATTAAGTCATTAAATTTATTAATATTCACATTTGATAAAGTATAAGATAAACCTCTTGTGTTTTTATTTAGGGGTTTGTGATGCAAATCAGATTCAGTTCTGGTGATATTAATCACCCCATCATTCCCCATAGAACTAGGGGTATCTGTTGTCATTTACACAGTTGTTAGCAGTAGTATGTCTTTGTTTCTTGCTGCTTCTCCCTTCTGCTTTGCTGCAGTTCTGCATTTTACCATGTGGAAGACATTTGTTTTGTCTTTTCCACCATACCTGAACAGCATACACATACACATGGGTCTCAGCCAAGGATTTAAATCTCTATTAACCAAAGTGCTGGTTTGCAAAGCTGAAAGTTACACATAGACAAATGAAAATTAATTCCCAAGGCACCAAAGTCTCATTTTGGTCATCTTATACATTGAAAGCATAATTGTCAATTTGCAAAGTCCATCCGTGCAACAAAAAGTGAAATTCTTTGTCTTATTTCCCATCCCTCAGTCAGTGCTCATTGCTCAGAACTGCCACAGCATCACTTACTCCATTCTCACACCTTGGCCACAGAAAAGCAAGAAAAAACTTACTGAGGAGAAAAGTAGAAATACAAACACAATCACAGATAAGATTTATACAGCTATAAACATGAAAAACAACATGTGAATACTTTTTTTTTTAGACTGACTTACTTTGTGAAGTGGTGACCTCATTGTATATCACACATTCTACATCTGCTCACCGTGACTTGAGATGCCACTGCTGGACTGCTGCACTGAGCTTTGTATGAGCACACAGAGCCACATGAATCCATACTAATACAAGTTTACAATCCTTACAGAGCTTGTTTCAGCACTGACATTTACTAGTTAAAGTCCCCTTACACCAGAAAGAATGACAGAGTCCCTTGTACTTGTGCTCTTCAATCACTCCAAGCCTCCCCAAGGATAGTAGTACACAGAGCTGGAGTGGAGAAGGGAAACACCATTTGTGATTTTAAATGCATAAGCAAATTTGCATCCAATTTCCATGCTTATTAAAACAAAATAATTTCTCTCTGCACATAAGGGCTTTGCTCCTCTAGTGCAGGGCTGCTTCAGATGGGCTGAGAATCACAGGTGCTGCTTACACTTTGTCAGGCCTGTCTGCAGAGCAGAAAACAAACCACCAAGGCCCCACAACTACAGATGTTCACTTAATGAACTCTTGAGCTCATCTGCTAGAAGAAATCATCTCTGTCTGTCATGCATCACGTGTATTAAGGCAAGAGGAGAGGAGGTCCTGGGCAGCATTACATCCCTTCCTTCTGGAAGGAGCAAGCCTTTGTACACAATGGAGCACATGAAGGTGATTCCCAATGACTGCTGTGGAAACCACTTCAATGCAGCAAACACTAGACTACAGAAGCAAAACAGATCTTTTTTCCTGTGCTTTACTTAAGCCCCTATTAGTTTCTTTCATGCCTAAGAGTAGGAAGGCTTGGAGTGGAAATTTGTTGGTGGTTTACCACAACCCAATGTTTTTAAAAAAGCGTAATCAGACTCAGTGAGAAGGCTGTGAAAAAACTAGAGTCTTCATGATGGGGATTTAATTATTTAAGTATTGACAAAAACAAGAATTAAAGGAGGAATCAACCTGCTGACTTCCACAGGCACTTAAAAAACAGGTTTATCTTTCACTGTTTATTGAGCTCTTGGAGATGATAAATTCAATAATGGTCTGGTGGGTGTTTGGAGCTTTATGATAATATATCATCGGGCTTAAAATAATCATGGTCTTTGGCTGTGGAGGTAACAAATAAGACTTCAGACAGCATGTTGTTAAGCTCAAATATTCCCAGAAAGATGGTGGGAGAGGAGGGAGCAGAAGAAGGAAAAAACGATATTTACAGCAAATAAATAATGCAATCATGTGTATCCAGTAATAGCAAACAGTTAAAAGTGGTAATATAAGTTACTGGAGTAAAGAAACAACATATCAAATATAGACAGAAAGCAATTACAAAAGATATAATAGAAAATGGAAAGGACAAGCTAGCTGATGTAGAAAGCTCACAAAAGCTATGTAAAACATTCAAGGAGAAAAAGTTACACTTGCTAATAATAATCCACAAAGGCTCAGAGAATGTTAATTAGCACAGAGCTGCTCTTTGTTTGTACAGGGATGTATGGGCCTGCTCCAGGTTTGAATAAATGACTGAAAGACAGGGACGAAACTCCTGGCTGTTCTTTTAGAAGTAAAAATAAATTACAGACTTCTGGCATCAGTCAATAATGCACCAGAAATAGATTTACTAGATTTTCTGAGACTTTCAGAGATTTTCTAAAGCCACCAATCCATCTGCAAGGAAAATATGACTTACCACATGTAACATGAAGCCACCACTTGGTATGATTTGAGCCAGTGCTGCTGTGCTCAGCTCAGCAATGTTGCGACCTTTCAGGCCTTCTCTCCACTGCTCATTTTATTGCATCTACCTTTGCAAGAAGCCCAACTTAAATTACTTTCAGGCTGGAAAAAATAGAAATATGGGTAACATACACCAAGCAAATGAATTAATCATTCCTTCACTATTATGCCTGCAAAAAGAACAGTAAACACTGAGCCTTGAATGTTTTCTTGTAAGAGTCAGAATCTAAATGTTAGTTCCATTCTGTATTTATTCTCTATATTAACATAAATTAAAGACACAACCAACAGCTTTTACTGACATTTTCAACAGGAAGTACTGAAAGGCCAGTCCAGTTGGTACTGAAGGTTTTAAGTCATTTGCAAACCTTAGCTATGCAGAGAAAATGATACCTAAATATTTAACTCCAAGTTGTACAGAATGTAATCTTGAACTGAATCTGCCATTTCTGCACTGAAAAGCAATGGAATGCAATCACTCTGTATAAAGGAGATCCACTAGGTCTGCTAGATAACAGAGATCTATACTCTCTGTTACACCAAGGTGGCAGAGCTGTCACCACCCTAGTCTGGGGGTGAAGGGCTGTGAAGACTGCAGAGCTATCAGGTACCCATGCAGACCACCATGTTCACACACACATCCCCTCTCAGCAGCCCAGTCAACCTGCTCATGGCTAGTGTGCTTTATGCATCTGGCTCTGGGCATTTGAGAGAGCACATTGCTGATTTTTCTGCTTGAGTCTGTACCTGATTATTGGTTTCTAAACATAACTGGAGATATTGATTTCTTGGCATTTAGCTCTGCTTTCGGAATCTCACGTGTTGGATTTCTCTGTGCTCTCAAAGAGCACTGTGACTTCTCTGCCAAGGGAGAAAATGCAAGCCATCATTTTTGTTAGGAATAAACACTTCAAAAGCAGAATAAACCTCAAAACACAGAGCTGGAAACACGCAGGCCACCCATGTGCTGCAGAAGGCAAAGAAAAGAAAATTTTGAGAAGAGACATTGGGAAATCCTACATTTATAAGCAAGCATTAACTTAGAAAGCACTAACACTTTTTTTTTTCTTTTTATTAACAGCATTTCCAAAGTTTAAGGTCAATGAACAGCAAGTCCCACAGTTCACAGGTCACAATATCTGGTATTCCCTCAAGGCACATGGACATGTGCAGCTTTTCCTCATACGTTCTCCCAAAGTAGCAACACTCTTCTTAACATTCACCACCCAAAATGTGCAATTTATTGTAAGTCTCACAACACTTTGGTTTTTTCCCCATATATTTCATCACAGCAATATAAAAATCAAGGTCATTAAGTAGAGAGCATGACAATTTATTAGAGCTTCATCACAAACTCTATGCATATATGCTTTTTCAACATTCTTCATTTTTATAATGATCCTGATAGAATTTCCCTCAGAGAGATTAGAATGATCACCAAATGAAGTTTTAATTATTCAGGCCCAAACTAATGCAAAATATCAACAAAAATAGCAAAAAACCTTCAGCATTCAAATTTCTAAGAATGGTAGGGTTTGTAAGCTTAAATACTTAAATGTAAAGGGACTTTATTTCAAGTATTGTCAAAGAGAAACATTGCCACTTACTGGCAGTACCAATGTCTTTGCAATATTTGTAGGCATTTGTGTGCACCTTTCAAAAGCTCTATTAACCTTTATGCTATTTGTCAGTAAAAAGCCCCATTAACATTTAAACTGTGTATGTCCAACTGTCTACTTCAAACAAGAATCAAAAGATAGCCTGTAATAAATAACTGTTTCTTACATTATTGGGACTGTACACATTGGAGATTTCAAAAAACTCACATCATTTTTGAAGTAAAAAACCAAAGCATAAAAATTAAGAACTGCCCATGGCCTAAGCAGGAGATGTGACAGCCACACAGGTGAATGGGTATCACCAACAACAGTACAGCTTTGGAAAGAAGAGTACAACCAGCTGGAACCACTTCAGAAATACTGCAAGTCTCAAAAGATCACAGGGCGTATGAAACTGGAATTTAAACACTGCTTTTTCAGTAGGATAACCAGCACTTACCTGACACTAACAATTCATCCTCATTCTGCAAAAACTTTATTTTAATCAAAGGTAACAAAATCATTGGATAAGAACTGAAATCACAGCTGTGTAGGCAGTTCATGTACATCTCACAAAAACTCTTGTTTCAAGCATCACTGATTTAGTAAAATCCCTATGGGCTGCTTTTGTAAAGTAGATATTTCAAAAGGTAAGGAAAAGTGACCTCAGAATCTAGAGACTGAAGGTGAAGTCAATTGGTCTACTACCACTGATTTTACAAACCTTTAAGGTAGACAGCATGATCTGCTCCACTGAAGAAGACAATCCATGACTTTCTTCTCTCAAGTATGGGAGATGCACTCACAGTGCCAACAGAGACATTCATTTCATTACTTTACAACAAGGGATTTTATAGCCTCCATAGACAAGTTACAAGCACAATGGAATTAGTGTGACAGATGGTGCTCATGTAGCAACAATGAAAACAAAGTCCAGCCATTCAACAAAAATGTATCTTAGTGGCTTCACTTGCTGAGGCTCCAGTTTGGCAGAGCAGCACTGCATGCAGTCACCTCTGGCATCTCACGTCCGTCTTGTCTTCTGTTTCTTTGTTTGTCTCTTTGCATCCTCTGAGCTGCCTGTGTCAGCCCCTGTCTGGCCTAGAGCACGTACTCCTTGCAGCCGAGTTGTCAGCTGGAGCAGGAAGGGAATCAGCTGGGGAAAAAAACAAAGAGAAAGCAGCTTGTGATTACAATGGTATGCAAGGTCTGACAATGTTCTTCAGACTTAGGCATCCCCAAACAAATAGAATCTATGGCAGAGATACATCTACAAAGGTATCAGAAAATGGCAGCAAATCTTGGAAAGAAATCAAACCAAACTTCTGGGAATTTCTGATAAGGAAAAACAAAAAATTATTGTATTTTTTTTCCCTGTAGTCATCTAGTCAAGAACAGCAGTTTGAGTCCTGAGTCTAGAAGAACACTATTTTCAGTGGAGGCACTTTCAGTGACACAGTAGAAAATCCTGGAGAATTCCACATTCTGTGCTGTCTTACCCATATCTAAGAGGAAATCAAACTGCACAAATTTCTCTTATCAGCAAAACAGAAATTCAGTCATATCAGAGAAGAGAAGACTAGAAGAGCACGACTTGTTAACAGAGGGGGTTAGATAGTAGCTATATCACTCTTGAGACCTTTTCCCTAGGGAGGGTGTAAAGCTGAAGAGACCAGACTCAATGACTTGCAAGATTTTTTTCCAGCCTGCTTTTTCCTGCAGCCAATAAAATAATTATTTTCATTCCTATAATCACTGAGTCTGGTTATCTGAATTTGAATTCTGTTGTACTGGGTTTTTTTCCAAGAGCCATCAAATGAGAAGATAAAATTCAGAATTCACCTTCCCACTGTTTTTTTAAAGGAAGTTAACTGACCAAAAACTTGGCTACATTGAGGCTTTTCTAGAAATATGTCACATAAGGTGACTGCTGAATGCATCTCTGTCTGCACTGCCACCTCACCAACCCTCACTGCACACAGAAAAAACTGTTCACTGATAGGACAATAATATTTGGATAAAACAAAAAAAATCCATGCCTCACCTTATCATGATTGTAACCAGCCAGCAACAGAAGCAGTGTCAGTGGTAATGCAATGTAAGATCCTTGTGCAATATCTTGTTCAGGCAGCTTTCTCTGAAAACAGCAAGGACCATGGTTTGGTTTTGGGTTTTTTGTTGTTGTTTTTTTTAAACAGTCATTTTGTACTATAACATTCCTCAGTTTTAAGCAATGTCAACAATATGATCATGTGGAACACCCAGCCCTTCCCAGGCCTTCTGACTTCCTACTAAGTGCTGTTCTAAGATTTACTTTACCTTCAACTTCAAAGCAGTCTCCTTCAGATTCATGCTTCTATTGCCTTCTTCCTGGGGTCTGCTTTTTTTTAAAGCTAATTCACTGATGGTCAGTCACTGTGCAGTCACCCTGGTGTGCTTTGATTTACCTGTCAAATGCTGCCCAAACTTCTGTGATCCAAACCAAAAATACTACAGTAACCACACTAGCACAACATCTCTCAGGCACATCTGCATCATTCATTTATAAATTCCATCTCCTGCTTCCCTCGGTTTTTGCTGGCATCTGAGCATGCAGTGATGCAGAAAAGAACTAAATCACCTAAGTATTACAGAACAAACTGTTTGACTGACCCGTTCAGAAGTGCAAAATGACACTTCTCTTTCTCTCAAGGGAGTTTTCCCCTGATATTACTTGGAAACCCCTCTGCTTTACCCTCTACCTCAACTCCAATAATTAAAGCTCTTTTTGGCCTTTAATACACATAGAAGTCTTTGAAGGAATTCTAACAAGCCTATCTTTCTCCTTCAGCCCTCAGTTACTGCAACCTTCCAGTTAGTGTCATGGCTACAACTCCTTTCTGAACCCCTTACCTGCTTCCCATAATATACCAGGTTATTACATCCCTGCTTGATGCTTTATACATGGTCAAATCCAAATTCATTGTCACTTTAAAGCCTCTCATAAACCTCTTTACTTTAATAGAAAGTTTAGCCAAGATCACAAACTAGGCACAGACCATGCTACTGGACATTGCTCTCAAGGTGAGTACTTGAACATTTAAGTTTTCTGTACTTACAGTGGGGCTAAAGACCAGTGTAATGTGTTTATGATATCCAATAGCAGTGAATGAAACTTGAGGCAGGCTGTAGTCATACTGTGATTTAGACAATGTAGAATCCAGAAGCACCACGTAATTCTGTGGGTAAAAAATATACTCAGTCTATAGCACCAGTAGCAGTCTGAGACAAAATTAGATGTAAAGGCAAAAGTCAGTTTAACAGGCTTCAAATCTTCTGAAAGCCTGGTCACTCCAGCATGAATAGAGTACTGCAGGCACACCAGGAATAACACTTCAGTGTCCTTAGGGCAAAAAACCGGAAGCAAGCACAGCTAATTATTCAGCAATATCCTTACCTCTCCGTCTCGGAGCAGGGGTGGGAAATGGAAGAAAAGGGACAGGCCTAAGTTGACTGTATGAATTGGGTTGTCAAGATTTTCACTTTTGTAGAGCTTCACCTGTGAGGGCAAGAAGAAAGCACAAACCAGGTATTTCTGAGCCTACACCACAATAGACATTGCAGACATCCTACATCTTTAGGGATAAAAAGCACTTCAAAATTCATCATATGTTTTATAAACAAAAAGTTGTCAAGTAAGAATACCTGGAATTGCTCTATTCTGAGATATGAAAGGCACAGAAGCGTTTCGACGGAACATGAAACTATTTCGGAACAGCTGATATCTGACATTTTCACAGATCTAAAATAGTCTGTGCATCAACTAGAAGTAAGTAATTATTTTAAATAAACCCAGAAGTTTCACAGGAATTTTCAGTTGGGAATTGTTTCTATTTCTCTGTTAGGCTCATTTTGCTTGATTTAAATGTTTCTACACTTATTTAACAAGCTGGACATTCTTGAACTACAGAATAGGTATGAAGTCCTCAGCAAATAGTTTGTTCAGAAACCAGCATAACTAGAAGAGGGTTGTATCATAGCTGAATAAGCTTGGTAGCAGGGAGGAGCACCTCCTCTCATCAGGCTGCCTGTACACACCAACATTTATCAGCCACTGTGCCTCCTCCAGAGGACACAGCAAGCCAAGTGACAGTTTTGGTGGACTGCTGTGAGGCAGCCTTCTAGAATCTATACCACTGTTTGTAAACCTCTGGATTAAGCATTTGCCAAGATGCAGCTCTCCTTGCAGACACAGCCCAAATAAATTCTCACTGACTCTACTCAATGTTAGTGTCATTGCAGCTCAAATCACAGCTCATCAGAGCATCTGCAGTTGTTTCAAGGCTGCATAACCAGAACAGACCAGACTGAGGTCACAAAACCACTCACTTGTGTCTGTATCAAATCTTAGCACATCTTTCAAGACAAAAATTTCTGCCTTGAAAGCAAGGGTGATGATATGCATCCATCAAGAGCACACATGCATTACATGGAATACAAGCTCCAATCTAATATGAAACAGGTACAGGCTTGGATAACTTGCATATAATTAAAATTTTCACATCAATTGCTATCTGCTTAGACTGAACTGCAGGGGACTAAACTTCCCCAGAAAGATGGGAAGCTTGCCCAAGTGCTCTTCAGTAGGGTGATGTATTTTCCCTTTAGATCTGCTCTGAGTGTTGGATCATTTTGATGTCTCCCAAAAAACCCTAAGAGCTTAGCAATGAGATCTTGGCAGGTGAGACACCTAACAGACCAGGCAGAAAGAAATCCAGGCACTGCATTTATACTTGTAGCTAACATTTCAAGAAGATCCTAAACCTGAGAAATGGTACTATAACTCCTACCAGACAGACAGGGCATTCCTAATCAAGAAAGCAGACCCAGAAATGTACAGGCCAATCTGAGAGAGTATTTCTGAATCACACTCCAATGAAATACTGAAACATTAAAGAAAAGCAATGAAGAACATTGGAATCTTAATTTTAACTGGAATTCAAATTCAAATTGATTGAAGTATTAGTCATAATTTGAATTATGTGTGTGCTCTGGCTACTGAATAATTTCCAGAGACCCTGCAAAAAAACACTGGGAAACGAAAGGCAAACACATTTAACAAAGATGAAAGGCTTGAACTTACACATAATGTGGAGAGGTATTCAGAAGATGTAATTACATTTCCACTTAAATCAAATTGATTAATTTGCCGGAATGCTATAATATTAACATTTTCAATGTCACTGTTCCCAACCTGCAACATAAAACACAGTCATGTTTTTATCAACAGAGGAACAGTTAACAGAGGACAGTTAGTACAAAACAAATACTGCTCACAATTTTAAACAAGAAGTGTGTTTTATTCTATACTAACCACATGAAAACTTCAAGGTATTCCAATTGCAAGTACTTTCCCTCCAGGTTGCACAGGTCACAGTTACAGACTTGTGCATTATCAGCACAAGACTGATGGCATTAAGTTAAACTAAAACGGGAAGAAGTATGAAAAGCATGCATTATTTTGGAAAAGGCTGAGTTACACACACAGGACTGCCTGAAGTCTGAACCTACTTAGTATCTGTGCTGAGAGATGCATTTACAATGTAAGGATGTTTACACAGCTGATTAATGAGCAATATACTTGTATCGTAGTATGATCTACTTCAAAAACACAGAACTTTTTACTCTTCAAAATTGTTTATAACACATCTGTGTTTCTAAATTCAAGTCAGGAAAGACATTAATTCAAATAATAACTACAGTAACAGACAGGTTATGGTTAGGCCAGGTGCCATATCAACAGTCTGGTGCCACTGAGGCTGCACATTTTTCCAGCAGGTGTCTTTCAAACGCTTTTCTCTCCCAGAGAAAATGGCAAGCTACCCAGGCTACTATTAGCACAAGCTACTGAATACAGCTGTCATTTGCAGTACATAACCTTCAGATGATTTTCTGCAATTTGGGTTGCCATTCTCTTCCTTCTCCCAAACACCAAGCACTCTTAGCAAGACACTAGGATTTCTGCCCTTTTGCTTTGCTGCAAGGAGGGCACCGTGGTCAGGCATGTGTCTGAACTCAAATAATGACCATCTCCCACCAAAAAGTGCTGGACAACTAACAAAGCCTAATTAACCTTTGTTGGATGTCAAGGGATAAAGGCAAGGCAGCTAATCTGAATCGTAAGGATGGAAGAATAATTAACAATATTTCGTCAGTTTTCAGTTAAAAATTATTATTACATTTTATAAAGATTTTCTAGTCTGAATGACAATTTCACCTACATCAAGTCTGCAGGATTTGGACCAAATAGAGCATATAAAAAAAAAAATCTATGAAACAGTAACTAAATACAAAAATAGGGTAATATGACAATTTATGACATCCTTAAATTGTACTGCTTTGCTTCACATCATAAAGAAATGCTGGAAGTTATTCTATACATTTATTATCTCATTTCTTGATGTATAGTTTTTATGACTGTGAAAGAATCCTTTTTACTTGTTCACTCTTTGGGCTTTATCTTACTTCTATTTTAAGCTATGATGCTGACACACAATATAGGGCCCATGTTTAGAGATCTAACTTGCTGAAGGCCACTTGTCTAAACAGAATGCATTCAACTACATTGCTGCTGATAGAACAGACATAATGCCTAGACAGATGCATTTCTTATCTAATACTACTAAAAAAGAAAAAATTACCTCAATTGCCCGATGCTGTGGCAAAGCTCTTTCAATGTGATCATTGCCTTCAGCTTTGAGTTGAACATGATACACACAACCAGGCTAAAAGCAACATTCAGATGATAAACATTCAACACTGAATAACTCATGCTTTAATTTTAGAAAACAGTAAGAGAATTTTCTAACATTTAAGATACACCACCCAAACAGATCTAACTGTCCAGTTTAAGTTTTCCTTATCCCCAAAAGAAAAAATTTAACTCAGTAACATTATTAGGGATGTTTACTGCCAGAAAATACAAATGGGCTATCACAGAGCTTTCACTAGTTTATTACATTACAGTAGTAAAAGTAATCATCTGCCATGAAGTGTTTTAGCTAGAAATGCATTAAACATGATTAAAACTTGATCAAATACTGCTTTCTACTTCAGCAAATTGCTCACTCCATAGGCAATAGTGCTCCCATAAATTCAGCTTCCACATTTCCTACAGGACAGCTTACTTCACATACAATCAACATCATACACATACCCAGTATCCTGCTAAAAATGCACTGTCACAGTATTTTCACAACACTGAATGCTTCTCAGATTCTTTTGCTTAAGAAAATTCCCTGCTGTAACCCCTGAAGGCTGCTGAACACCTGTCAGAGACATTCAGTACACTGACCAGGGGCTCATGTCGTGCCAACTGCTCAGTGTTTTTAGGAGGCCATCACAGTGTGCTGGCAGCAAGCTCCACAGACTTACACTGCAAGTTTTTTCCTCCTTTAGGGGAATGAATGTTCACTACATGACAGTGTTTCCTAACACAGAGACTCTCAAGGGAATATGAGCTAGCAAATGTGATGGGAAAACAGAAATCAGTAGCTAATTAATAAAACACATTTTATTGCTCCATTATCACACTAACGTAAAAGTAAACGACAAAGAGTGTTCTAAGCCTTACCAGAAGGCCACGCAGCCTGAATTTGCCTTCTTCATCAGTTATGGTGTCTTCTCCATAGATGCTACAGCCATTCTGCCCCACAGCTTCTACTGAGACTCCCTGCTCAGGCTCTCCATTTAAGGAAGAAACTGTGCCATAACAGCTAGAGGTATAAAAAGAACCAATTGACACAGATATGCAGATGCTGTTTTCATGCACTTTTTAAATTAGACATTTTATTGTCATAACTGAAGGAAAAAAATATACTTAGCATAGCATGGGGAAGAAAAGAGGAATTTATAGTGTACACGTAAATTTGCTTCAAGTATAAAGCTGCATTTTAGAGCACAACTTACCCCTGAGGCCAAGGAAAAGAAGGATCTTGAACTCTGGAATCTGAATTGGTCTACCATCCCTGAACAGTCCTCTCCTCTCCCATGCAACATAACACAAGTCAGTGTTATGTTACTTTCAGTGCCACTGACACACTGCTTTCATAACAGTGTTTCTCCTTACAGTCCTACCACCTAGGCTTAGCTATATATGCACATGCAGGCAAGAAGCCTAAGAAAAGCACTTACACAAAGCATAATAAATTGTGCCTTCTAAAGTACCCTCCAAACCTTCAAACAGAGGTGTATCAGGAGAAAAAACACATTTTGCATAATGCATCCTGACACAGCACATAGTAGTTTTCACAGCATTTCAGCTCCACTGACCTGTAAGCTGTTCTGTATCCAGTTATCGCAATTTTAAGATTCTGCCCTTCCCGCACTTCAATCATTTGTGATGATGGTTCAAAGCGAAATTCTTTCATCATGGGTTTAAAATAATACTGCCCTGGGCTCTGCAAAGAGGCATAAAACAAGCTGTTTACTGATAGTGACATAAAAATTCACCAACTCCAAACAATTATGTTTCTGCAAGAGCTCCCTGAAGAGCTAAAGTTCTCTGTCCCAACTGTAGGTTAAACTGGTTAGAAATTGTGAGCACTGAAAAACAGGGAGCACATTGGACAATAAACCAATAGAACCAATAATAAACCAATAGAACTCTACCAGGTGATGAAGCCTGAAGAAGGAAAGGAAACTATGGCCCTGAAACCTTACCACAAGATCTCAAGGACAGGAAAGTGACCAAGAGAGAAAGATGCCTGCAAGGAAACTATTCAGGCACATCTACACACATGTACAGATCAATAATCTAATTAGATTTCTTTACTCTAAAGACTCTCAAATGATAATCAACAAATTGGCTTGTTTCACATTTACAGCCTGCAAATTAGTAGTTGAGATCAATCAACATTATCCACTACCTGTTGGGGAGAAATCTCTTGGCAGGCTAGATTTCACATCTGTCACCTGCTAAGATTTTTAAGTGCTTTCCATTCTGAGGGATCTGCATCTCTCATTGTGGGTTATGATTTCAAAGGAGACCATACGTCCCCCTGCCACTGAAGAGAGCCAACAGCATCCCTATTTTGGAGGGCAAAGTGTCACAGCATCACACATGCAGCCACATTCAGATCAATTTAAACTTACCAGATTGGAAAAAGTCAGCATGCCATTATCCTGCGTAAGGAGGTTGGACCGAAACACTCCTCCACTGAGAGACAAGAGAACTCCAGCAAGAGCCTGGTCATCCTCTGATTTGATCTATTTTGGAAAAACCAATAGTTTTATGTATAAGCAAGCACTGATTTACAAAGAAAGGTTCAGTTCAGAAGCCCCTTACAGACTGAACAGATGTACTAGCTCTGAGCACTCAGCTGTAAGCAGAAGAAAACTAGCCACATCTGCAACATATCCCCACCTGCAAGATTGCTGGGCTACAGAAGGTTGTGCTCTCAATATCTGGGCAGTCACAGCTGTACAAAGCACGTGTCACCACAACAGTCATTTTCTATCAGTTCATAGGACATGTTGGGGGCCAGAATAAAGTATCCCAAAGACTAGAACCAGGCACTAGTTGAACCAGATGAAATAATCACCTTGAGGGATAAATCTCATTAAGAGAAGGTAGTCCAACTCTACAAAAGCAAACAAAGCCAGCCTTTGGACTGCAGATTCTAAAACTCACTCTATAACCTTTGCAAAATAACTTCTGCATGGCAAGTCATGATCTACAACTAAGCTCATCCACTGAGATTTGTTTACCCATGACAAAATTGTCTTATCCCCAAATCCCACACCCATTTGTGTTTGGTTAGGACACCTGGGTTAACTGTTTTGCCTGACTACCTCTAACTGCACACACTATTCATTCAGAACCCAAAGTGTTTAGAACACTACCTCAAATGTCACTCCAGCAAGAGCAAAAGCTTTGAAGTCCCCAACTGTTCCTTCTACTGCAGTCAAGACAAACCCTTCTTTCTGAGCAGTAACTGTATATTCCAAGTCACTGTGGAGTGGCCCAACACTTCAGAGAAAAGGAAAGAACTCATTTTAAAAAAAGCACTTGGGTATCATGCACATGTTGTCATGTCACCATTGCACTTGAAAGAATCCAAAAGATCAAAACAAATCTGTTAATTACCTGTAAGCACCTTTGTCATCAGTGAAGACTGTGATGAGTGGGGAAGTCGCTCCCTTTTCACCAATGACAATCTCAACACCTTCCAATTCAGGATGAATTTGCCCTTCCAGAAATAAGCCTGCTTTTCCATGAATCTCTATCAGCTTGCCAGGACAACTCTCTTGGTTGTTGCAAATGGGATTTAAGACAAACAACAAAGTCAAAAAATACACTTACCATTCTTTCTTATAGCAAGAGTTTAACTACTTCCAAAGTGATCAGTTGGTGTTTTTTTACCTTAGAGCTCAACCCACAAAATTCTATGACCTTTCAACACATCTTAAAACCTCGGAACATTCACAAAATCAGTAACTAATTTCAAAGCTGTAAGTACATTTCTAAAACAAACATTCTGGATTTGCGAAGTGCTTGGAGGATTCATTAAGTAACATATACTGCAGTCACATGGAGAAGATTCCAACAATATTCCCTTCTAGTTGATATTATAAGGAAATTTCACAAAATTTTTTTGAGATCAAATTCAGGTCAGCATATGTCATGCTTAATGACATCAGTAAACATTTTATTTTCCCTCCTCCACCGTATTTAGGATGTGCACAGCCAAGAGGCACATAAAAAGGCATACCTAACATTTTTCTAGTGATTTCAAACAAGGTATGTTTACTTAGGAACCCAAGGGCAAGATGGACATTAGCCTAACAGGTAGCATCAACTGACTGATGAAAACCCTGACAATTCTGAAGTTTATTTTTCTGTTAATATTTTTGTTACCATAAACTACTACAAAGAAAACATAACAGAAACTTGAATTTGGTACCAAAATCAAAATACAAATACTGCTTTTGTACAGCTATTTTTTCCTAGACAAACTAGTGCAAAAAGTGCTGAGAATCTGGTGTAATATCCAGAAATCTACCTCTTCCAGGCAGTCTTTCAGCACCTATAAGCATATTCAGCTGATAAAATCTCTACTTGCATCCTCTACCAAGTACTCATGCTTCCAAATTCCAGAGTGAAATTGGCTGAAAGTAATTGCTGCAACTGAAATTTTCCTAACATTACCTCCGAAAAGCTATTCATATGTTCATCTATAAGGATATATTTCTACCTTAACAATCTACTCCTTTCAAACTAGATTTTGTTTATATTTACCTCCACTAACAACTGTTTCCACATAAGGTGGGTAGAAAAGCAGTTCTTTTGATGATGGTGTCACAGTAATTTTCTCTCCAGATCTGTAAAACACAAGATACAATTAGAAGACAAAGGCATAAGCAGCTCTCATACAGAACAGTGTACTGCCTATTGACCCCAAAATCCATCTAAATACTCAAAGGAAAAAATATCAACAATAATCTAAGCAAAATTCATATTACGTGGTACTAGCCTCCATTTAGCTGACAGTCAATGAAAGAAGGCACAGGAGCCTATATAGCAGCTATTCCTATATGGAATAGATCACTATTCTGTTTGGTGGAAACAACAGAAAACAGTTCAAAGAATGTATCTTATGCACTGGAGCTTGGTATTACCTTGCCCAGTAGGAAAACTCATACAAGAATGGTCCCTGGAGCTCCTCCACCATTTCTTGCACTGGTGGCTTTGTTGCCTCCTCCTCTTGACCCTTCTTCTCTCTCTCCTGGCGACGGGACTCAATTTCTGCCAGCTGCTGCTCCCTGCGTAACTCCTGTACAGATTGCAGGGGCCCTAAAACTAAGGCAGGTTCACTGTCAATGGATGACCTGAAAAGATGGAGGAGAAAATAAAATCATCTCCTTTCACACTGAGGAATAAGAGCTTGTTCCATCCATTAATTACTGCCTGTATACCACAGCGGACAAGTCCCAGGATTTTTTTTTTCAGTCTATTCCTTCTTAATTCTGTTGTTTATTCCAAGCATAAGTAAAACTTTTGATCTCCATATCAATTAGTTACTATTAGAAAGGTTGGTTCATAGGGACTACAGGTAACCTACTAGGCCTAGCAGAAGAGGACCTACTTGCTTAACACAGAAGAGTTATACAAAATCAACAAAAAGACTGCTAAGCTCCCTAAGCTTGCTTTTAAATCCAGACCTGTTCCTTTTATGTTGATTGTATTTAACAAATCGGACTTGGGCTGAAAAACTTCAGACAGGCTTGAACAGACATGGTCTGTGGCAACTGAGCTGCCTTCAAAGCACTTGCCAAAAGTCTCAAAAAAAACAACCAGCCTAGAAGGTCAGTGTAATATTCACCTCCTCACTAAGCTGTTTTTAAAAAAATCTCATTCTCTGCTGTCTCAATGTTTCTCTTCCAGCTGCTGTGGTTGACCAGCAGTTGCAGCTGTAGGTTCATTAAAGTCAGGCAACTAAAGGCAATGTTCTGCAGGTAATTTGTTCTTGGAAAATATGTTTTCTACACTCAAAGTTAAGTTTGAGAACCCACAGTCTAGAAGAAGTGGACATTAGCAGAGCATTAATATAGCACTCATCACTGTCAAACACTTTCAGGCAGCTTTGGCACCCCATACAACTAAAGCTGTTCACAACTCAGTGCTCCCTAGTGAGCTGTCTGTTCAGCTAAACATAAACTGGCACATTAGTGTGCAATCACTCTGCATGGCTTTCCTTTTATAACCCCCTTCACACCAGTAACAATGCTCTAAAGCAGAAGATTCTCATTCCGAGGAAACGCAAAAGGAAAAAAATAGATGCCAGTGCTAAAAAGCTCAGACCTAAGCTAAAACAATACCCTCCAAATTCTGACATTTCAGTTCATTGAAGTGTATAAAACCTCAAAAAAAATCATTCTTTTTTTACCATTACACATAAGTAGAAAGAAGTTATATTGAAATGAAATGACAACGTTCAAAACAAGGGCTGGGAATTATCTATCTACAACGATCTCAGTGCACAAAAATCTCTTGCATTCTAGACTTGGATGCCATCCCTTAGAAAGCAGTCACTGTGGTATTAAAACCAGAGTAAAACTTTATAAGAGATGTCTTTTTCTTATAGTTTTTCTAGCCCCAAGATTTCTTTGTTCTTACTTAATGGTAATAGTCACGTCCATCAGTTTATCTGTTACAATCGTGCCCAGGACATGGTGTCGAACTGCAGTGAGTGTCAGTATACTAGGAGAGGACCTGCAAATCAAAGTAACAAAGAGATGAATTCAAGGTCCTCTTCTTAAAGAAAATAATCAGATCTTATTTAGCAGAGTCTGTGCTCCCATCCTTGTGTTTGAAGTTTTGAAGTGCTTTATAAAAGATATACAAACTACACAGCAAAGGTGCAGTGCTGAGATGACAGCATATATGACACAGTATTTTTCCAGCTCTAAATCCCAAACCACTGCATGACATTGGCCAAATCAATTCCTTCCTTTGTGTCTCCTGCTTCCTCTCAAGCTAAGGCTGATTTAATTGATTCTTATGTGCAATCCATCTAAACACAGCAGAAGGACATTCAAAAGTTTGTCATATTAACATAGTTCACCAAGATGTCCAAAGTCTAGCGATGCTTTGATGCTGAAAGAGGGTTTCTGCTTCTGCCCATTCATTCACTTTGTGCTACTTCTAATATTTAGCATATCTCTCTTTGAAGTACTTCTAACTCACTAACAAGCAGAAAAGAATCAGATTTTAATGGTGAATTTGTTTTCTGCCATGTTCATGAATTAGAAGCAGAGTGGGAGCAGAAATTCTCTCTTTGGAAGCAAAGAGCCAGTAAGCACACTGCCAGACAATAATATGTAAGTAACTAATAAACTATGGCTGACTTGGGAAGTTCAGCACTGCTTACTTGTCATTAGGGTGAATATTTATTTAGCTTGCAAAAACTGTGATAAGCAGAATCAAACCACCACAGAGTCATGGCACCAGGGATGAACAATGGTGCTATATCCCTCTTGGTAAACTTACTATCCTATCTTTTACATCTCAATTCTCACAAGTGATCAGCAGTTTCCACTGAAATATCCTTTGTTACAAAACAAAACCAACATTAAACAAGCAGAAGGCTGCCAAAAATATCCATTTGAAGTTGCAAAATCATCTTTAAATTGATTTCTGTTTTTTAAGACTAGAAAGGTCAAAAGAACACATCTGATACACTTTGCTAAAGCTTCCCTCTATTGGTTATAGACAGTCATAGCAACACAACCTGAATTGCTGAAAGAAAGCAACAGCAGGAAACTTTATGAAAGCATACTAACAGGCACAAGATCAAAACCAGATTTTGGTCTTACGTGTCGTAAATGTAATACTCATGTTCAAATTGGTGGCAGGAACGCGGGGTCACTTCATATACACCTGTAAACATTAAGCCAAAGAATAATCTACTGATAAAAGCTTATTGTGTTGGTTGAATTCTCAAGATCACATGAAATACAGAAACCATTACAAAATTCAGCTCTACTGCCTTTCATGTAGACATGTGTAAATTAATAGGCCTCTGTTCAGGCCAAGATCACTACTGGAAGCTGCACAGTTTCTAATGCACACTGATACAAAACACAATTAGGCATCACTACAAATAAACAAGTACAAATACAACAAACCAAATGAACTCAGAAATAACCTATTATGGTCCCATAGCTGATACCTTTGACTGATTACTGAACTATTTTATCATTGTACTGTGAATGAGACCACTGGCTCGAAGGAAGAAATGTTCGTGGCTGAAAAGTGAATCAAAACCAAACTTATATAATGTTTTGCTAGAAGGCCATAACAGAGCTCTAAAGGGCTCAAATACACTAAAAGGAGAAAAAAAAAAACCTTAAAACATTATTTTTTCCTGCCATAGATAACCCAGTGGCACTTTCATGTTATCCCTTTAGAATCATGTATTGAAATGAAACATCCATTTGTCAGTCACATTATGTGAACAAGATTATTTTAGCATGCTCTTCATTCATCGAAGATCCAAGCCCTTCACTGAGTCCAAAAATACCCAAAAAAATATTCTACCTCTTCAATCTAAATTTAGTTGAAGGACTAAATAGTAGGAGAACTCTAAAAGCTCAAAATAGAGCATTTCTATACAGATGTAAATAAAACAATGCCTCTCAGAAACCACAACAGATTGATTTTTTTTTATTTTTTTTTTTAATTCCCAGCAGTATTAGTTGACTGACTCATTTTTCGTTTCTAAACTAACATTTTAGAGGTGTTACCTGGCTTTGAAAGACAGAACCTATTAACTCCCTTGGACAGGTTATAAACACCAACATTCTCTGGCCCATTTCCATCTTGATAAAATTCCTGTGAAGCCACAATACAATCCACTATTAGTAACTCCCAAACAACAAAATGAAAACAGTACTTGTCTAAAGATACATTAATGTTGTTCTTTTATAGTAACTAACAACACAAGACCATTTTAATAAATCTAAGAGACAAATAACACACTAAACACCAATGTTGCTGTGCTATATGATACCCCAGAGACATGAGAAAGCCTTGATTCCAGGCATAATCTAACCCACCTACACAAATTAATACAAAAAAATACAAGGATATTTGTTACCTACATACCAGTGTAATTGCATGAGAAAGGGAACATCTCAGCATATATCCAGTCTGCCTGAACTCTATTCCCAAAACATCTTCCTCCATGACTTCCAACTCCAAAGACTTATTCTTCCAGCACCAGTCTTCATGTAAAATGCTTACTAGAACAAACACGACACAAAGCATTTTAGGAATGTAAAACTGTGTGAATAAGCCAGGTTTGGTGGTATAAAAAGCTTGTATCATGAACTTCTGAGACAATAATCTTCAAAGCCAGATATACAACAATGACTACAGAACAGACCTGGCTCACAGCACTGCAGCATCACCAGGAATCCAGTACATCTTTTAATAGAAAAGCTATTATAAAAAGGAATGATGGAAGTCTGGTCACCCTGGAAAGTTCTGCAATGTGCTCTACCATTGTGATAGTCAAAAAAGTCTAGAGGACATCAGAATCTGGTGGAATGATGTTCCAACTCATGCATAAAAGCAATCTGTAGATACTCCTTCTACACCTTTCCCTGGAAAACAATTTCTTTTCCTAGCAGACCAAGGCAGGCTGGCCAAAACACGTAGTGCTCTTCAGAGAGGTACTCTGGAAGCAGAAGAACGAGGTTGTGCCCACTCTTAGACTTGGGACAAGTCAGTTCATGAAAAAGCCCTTTTTCCTCACAGCCATGCAAACCCTGAAGTTACCTGTAAGCTGACAAAAGGGTTACACGTACAAGATTAAGAAAACTTGATGCACTGTCATATAGTATTTTTCCAGATTCTCTCAAGTTTCAGAACTAGATCCATGTTGGGCATACTGTAAACACTATCCATAATAACAGAAGTATACAGATTCAGTCAGAAATTTAGCTACTAAGGTAACACTTCAGGCAGTTCCCCATAATCCTACCTTTGTATTTGCCAGGTAACACATTTTCAAATGTGAAGGCCATGGAGTTCATGTTTCCAGAGAGCTGCAGGTTGCGTTTTTCACCCTGGCGGCTCACAGACTGTAATGTCACCACCAGGTCACCACAAGTATCTGAACAGAAAAGTCAGCAGAAAATGAGACTGCATTCTGGCTTGCCAGCCTTGCCTCCCAAAGCCCCACTCCAAGCAAGCTTCACACGTACTGAGATTCAAATGATTACTCTCTTCCAGTAGAGAAAGTTTCCAATTAAAACTCTTATTTCTTAAGCATATGTTTACCAGTGCTTTTTTCCTCAAGAAGTTTGAGGTTGTCAATCATACTCTTATCTAATGGCAAGTAACAACCAGAGGCCAACACTAAATCCCTGGGCCCACCTCACTCTGCAGACACTACAGGGCCAGTAAACACCTGAGAGACAGAACATGAAGTACAGAGAGGATTCAGAGAGGAAAAAGTAAGGGGTAAAAATGACAAAAGTCAAGCTCCAATCACCATCTGCTGAAACCACTGGGTAATCAATGAAAACAGCAAGGGAGAGGAACCTTAGATTAAAATAAAGACAATAAGCTTATGAAAGAACTGAGATTGCAAGCTTCTGCCAACAACTTAAGCCTCTACCCTACATTTTTTAACATGTAGTTTGTTGGTTGTTTTTTTTTTAAATATCTCTTTCATCTCCAGTACTTCTCTGATTGATGTACAACATCCCTAGTACCAGCCAGGAGCATTTCCTTCCAGAAACTACCTATCTTCTGAGGAAGGCAAACAGATTAGAATTCCTTTCTGAGGAAAGAATACTTCCTTATTCCTAGCAAGTATTAAAAACAGGTACATAACTTTACTCCAAATTTTATGAAAGTACCTTATTAGGCTTTAAGATCTCCTGAAAACAGAGCTGCTTTATCTATGTGTGGGAAGTTAAATTCACTTTGCTGCTGCTGAAGCTAACCACAGCAAGTGTCTTGATCTGAACAGTACTCATTCACACATGCAGTGCTAGAGTTCTCTGTTTCCATTTCCACGTCACTTTCAAAAATTGGCTTACCTAGACAAGAGATCTTCCCTGAGACAGATGCCAAAAACTGAGAGAAGGTCACATCCATTACTGGTCTGTCTGTAACAGTAACAGGGAATACTTTGGGTTTCAAAGCCAATCCTGCTCTGGTCTCAGCCTCAGGAATAATTACCTGTAGAGTACACGACATCAAGACATCACCAGCTTTTAAATACTAGCCCAAGTACACTCACTCTGCTGAGCTGAAATCCACTTATCAGAAATCAGAAAATGGAAATTTACTGCAAACATCAGACAAAACAAAACAAGCCTCCCAAATATGCTTTTCAAAATTCTCTATTAAAAATCCTCCAAAATAACTGCAATAAAACTGGGCTAAAAATCCTCCAAATAACTCAATTTCGAAAGTCTGAGTGAATTCCACCTCAGGATATCCTGCTGCTTCTACATTGGGCTATTTTATTACCTATGACAACAGTCAGAAGCCTTAGAACAATGCAATTCCTTATATTCCAGCCTGCACTATCTCCCACAATGCAAAATTCATGGTGGTTGTGCTTCAGGTCCTGCTGTGACCTATAATCTCAGAAACCATTTAGGCACCTGAAAAAGGTACACGTTACATTTCTCACTCACAGGATCATATATTACAGTTAGTAGTCTTAGTGACATTACAACAAAGAGGAGAAAAAGAACTTTCAACTCCAATGGCCTGATCTCCTTTTGTAAAGGACAAGGAGCATGGGAATTTCAGCTTACTAAGCTAAAAAAAAAAGAATTAGTAACTGTCACTGTTTAAATAGTGCAAACAGGAGAAAAGGACCAGGAAAATCTAAATACAACCTGTCAAATTTTAGAAATTAAATGTTTAAAATCTTCTAAAACCTCACAATAGTCCTACAATGAAGAAAGGGAAGCTCATTCTTACCTGAACGTTGTATGTACCCGATTTTGCCTTAAAACAAAATGCTCCATGAGGATCAGTTTCTGTTGTAACTAGTGATGCTTTATCCCTCTCTTGAGGCATCATGGTTACCTTGTATTTACTCATCTGTTTGACTGTGTCAGGGAAACGAGTTACTGAGATCCAGCCACACACACTGAATCTGTTACATAAAAGTCAGCCATCAGAAGAAGTATTTTGGACAAAATCAAGACTGGAAAAACTGCAACTGATCATTTAATAGCACACAGGGTTTTTCCTAACTAGCTAGCTAAGTCTGTATGAGCTAGTTGCCTCAGAAAAATACTTTTCACTTCTCTGGAAGGTTGCCACTATTTCCTCCTCCTGGACACAGAACTATGTCCCTTTTATCTTCCTCAGTTCACACAGTATCTTTCACCACTGCACAGCCTTACACTCCCAAAATCATCCTGTCATCATTATACAGGCTTATGCCCAGCAGTCAAAGAATAAGAAACAAGAAAAACACAAGCCATATAAGACAACTATGAAATTCAGAATGAGCAATAAAATGTAGAGGTCTGGTACAACACTGCACCAGACAGACAGTTATGTAACTCCACTCTTGCACAGAAGGAGGGTATCTGAAGTGCAGCAACAGCAGCAGAAAGCCTCCCTGTTCCTTTCTTGGTTCACATACTATTCTAAAATTGCTCAGTATACCCTGGTCCCTTTGCAAGGGAGAGGTTATTAAAAGCAAGTTCTAAACTTAACTAACATTGAGCAAAACAACCCACTACCCTGCACTCATGCTGTCCTATCTACCTTGAATTTCCCAAGCAACACTGAGCAACACTGACAACAGCACACAAGTCTGGGCATGATATGGGAAAGGAGTAGCCATTTTCAAGACCTTGTCCACATACCAAATTACATTTTCATCATGACACCAGTACTTACCCTGTTGCAATGATGTTTGCCAGCTGAGGTGTATTTGGTGCAATCTTCACAGTAATAGTGTCAAAGAAGAGATGCTCTTTCCTGGCATGAATTGTGTATGTGCCTGTTGTTATGTTCTCAAGGCGGAAAGAGCCATCAGATTTTGTTTTTACTGAAACAAATAACATCAAGAGTTAAAAATCAGAGCATGTGTTAACTGTCAATCCTTATGTGTCAACAGATCCAGAGGGCATATACTGCTTTAGGCTATTTTTTAATTTACATTGCACAACAAAGAAAGAGTATTATGCTTTCCTACTAGACCAATCTTCATTTCTGTATTTCAAAGCACAGTTTGGCATATGGTTGAAAGAAAGTAAGAAATTTCCAACAGCAAAACAAATGAACACCTAGATTCTCCTCTTAGCCCGAAAATGCAAAATTAATCACATGCATGAAAACCACCTTAATATTTCAAATAAATTGCACAAAAGTAATAGAATTAACCTTTCAGGATGATACATCTCATACACTAGTGTTTTTACTTGAGCTTAACAGAGACTTCTCTGCAGCAACGAAGACCAAGACCACTGCATACCTTTAATCTGATTGTTCAGAGTCACAGTGGCATCAGCAACTCCTTCTCCTTCAGGACCATTCAACACCCTGCCTGTGACAGAGAAACCCATCACATGGAAAACAGGCTGAAATGGGAAAAAAAGTTAATCTTTACTCAGTAAAGCCAAACACACACTTACAGTAATCAATGCTGACTGTTTTCCCCACACACACATATATCTCCAGGCATACTGTTCCCCTAAGCAGAGGAACATTCTTAATTTATCTGCCTCAGTACAGTTCAAAAGGCCCAAATCACAGATCATAAAGCCATTACACAAGGCACTCTGCAAACCATACAAACTACAAGCCCTTCTCCAGGGATCTGACAATCTGAGCAAATTTATTGAAGCAATCTGAAAGATTACTGCCTGTTTGCAAGATAGAAATGGAAGTGAACACAGCAGACAGCTTTTCCCTATTTTGTTTCTTCTTAGTAGAGGTGTAGAAATAGAGTATGATGCCAGATAGTGTTCTACCTGCTCTGCAAGAGGACTGGTGGAACAAATCAAACTTCTTAGAAGTTTTTCCATAATACACCTGCTTTCTGCAGGTGAATGCCTTACCTCAATCTGTAAACTGTCATGCTCTACAAAGAAGTCCAATCTAGATGGTGCGACATCAAAGGTAATTCTCTCTCCCCTGTAGAATGGGATCTGAAAGAAGACACATCAATTTGACTTCTAAGAAGCTATGATGACAGAATTATTTTCCTTTACCATTTTCCATGTCCTTATCACCATCAGACACCTCTATGAAGGGTCAAATGGAGTCCAAACTTCCTGGAAAAACTAACTCAGAGGGATAGAGACAAGCATAAAGGCAGTATTTCAAGACTAATGGAAACCATATGAGATTACCCAAAAAGAGAGAAAAGTAACTCTCTGCTCAGAATACAGCAAAGGTACTTAGATGTGCAAAAGCTTACAGATAGATGATATGATTGCCAGAACAGTTAAAGGAATGAGACAAGTTTGAATCCCTCTTCTAACGCATACAGGCTGAGAATGCAGGGCCATCACCCTAGGCAGTGCACAGACAACCATGCTCCCACACTACCCAGATATAGTAAAGAAAAAGGGCAAAAAGAAAACAGGGAACTTAAAAGTGGCTGTGGCAAACTGAAATTTTCAGTCTCCCAGAAGCCTCTAGATGTTACTCTGCAACTGGCCAGTGTATTCAGGTAATTTAGAGCCTGATTTCCAAGTAAGTTCTTCCTAAGAAACCACATCACAGACTCCTATCACAGCAACTTACCTCGTTGTCATATACTTCAGGTTGGGTTTCTATTCAAATTATTTCACCCATTTCAAACTATTTCAGCTACTGCTGTTTTAACAGCTACAAAGTTATGCATGATCTAGTTTATAAAATGAAACTTGCTATCCAGTGGATAGACAAGCAATGAACTTCCTAACTACTTACCACAGTGTATTTCCCACTTGGCAGGGAAAGAAAGCTGAAAGATCCATCTTCTTTTGATACAACATTGCACAAATAGGATAGAGACTCATCTCTTGACTGGAATCCATCCACAGGAGAAATATTGCAGCCCACAACATCCTGTGGCAATAAATGCAATATAACTTTTTTTCTCATGGTAGAATAGAGAAAATAATTCCAGAGAGGATACAGGAAGGTTCAAAATACTATACTGTGAATGCAGGAATGAAGGATGGGAAGTACAAAACCATTTCAAAGGCAAAGTTTGACAGCATGGCTTAAAATTGTATAGGTAAAAGAAGAAAAACTAGCCAATAATCAACTTTATGGTAACAAGATGAGAAAAGCAGGAAATTCAACATCCCTCAGTATCTCAGAACTGCACTGCCTGCCTTAACATTAACTGACTTCTGCTCTGTTGGCGAGGATACTGTTACAGAACAAAGCTATCATCTACATAACAAATAACAGTACATGACCAAATGTTTCACACTCATTTCATAACACACTCTTAAGGTGGCAACAGAAGATGCTGAACTTTATCTTCACATCAAAAGGGCAAAAGACCTCCTGTGCAGTTTGTTTTCTTATGCCAAGCTCAATGAAGAACAGATATGAGTCTCAGGGGAACATAAATCTAGACACTATTTAACTGCTTCTTACTTATGTCCTCTCATATTGAAAAGGTACTGCTACACCATTACCTCTTTAGTGACTGAAGAAGAGAAAAGGAGAAACATGACTCCTTTCATTGGTTCTCCATCACTCCTTACTGACCCAGAAACATTGTAGCCTGCAACAATCAGAGGGCTAGCAGCATAGGCATTAGAACTCGTCACCCGGACCACTGTGCTTGACTGAAACATAGGAACACATACATTTTCATCAAAAGTAGGCATTAGATCTCATTTACAGGATTTAAATAACAATCAGCAGCTGTATACCTAACAAGAGAAACAGACGCCAGAGCAGCAGTACTCAAAGAGGGTCTGCAGGCTACTCAAAACACAGTGACACTAAAGCAAAGATACTTTGCAAAACAGTATTTTTCCTGGTTTACTCATTTAGAAGTTGGTCGGGATCTTGCAGCTCCTCAGAAAGCAAGCAGTCTGAGAGGGAAGGATTAGAGCATCTGCTACAATATTCAAGTTCTTGCAAAATGTATAGGATTAGAAATCCAAAAGCAAGAGTGTATTTGCCAGTCCCTCCCTGGCTGGCTCCACTACCTCCAAACCGAGCCTGCATAAGGCAGACTCTTGACCACCTAAATAAAATCCCATTAACCTTGTCCACTCACAGAAACCCTTCCTCACACTAGCTGATCAAGACAAAGCTTAGCAGACCCACCCTCACTAAAGAGGTAAACCCAAACTTTTGTAGGCTCTAACCTCTTTCAACATCCAGGTAGGATGAGATGCTAAGATTTCATATTCACCAGGAAGCACTTTAAAGAAAGCAAACCTGTAAGGCAAGAAAGGGGATAAATCTCTTCAGAAACAGTCACAAACATTTGTTTACAGATAAAAAATTCAGATTCAATGCATGTGTTAGAAAAAATATTTCAGAATAACTATAATCCCAGTTAATATAGCAAAACTGAAAGAATCTCATGTAAATGGACAGATGAATTAAGTATGTACCACCCACACTCACTTTCCTCCAGCCTGTGTAATAGTTGTTTGTATGTTTACGTCACTGCCAGCATTTCTTAGTACAACCTGGACTCCAGCAGGACCTAATGTCTGACCTTTGCTAAGAACCTGTCAAAAGGAAAAGAAAGCATGTATAAATGTTTAAAAATAACTTGCAGAGCTGAAGCAGAATGCTTTATGAAGGCAGAATTAGCATAAGATGAAACAAATAAAAATAAAGGAGCCTAACCTTTCCATTCACAGAAAACCCTGTGAACACAAAGTTAATATCACCTCCCTTTGTGCAAATGTCATTAATGCCATCCACATGGATATCTACACTGGTTGGTTCTGGAGGGGAAGAACAATGAAACAGTGTGGTAATTAGTGAGAGAGCAATCATTAGGCAATTCTCCTTCAGCTTTACAAAACTCTCACAGAAATGCATTAACTCAAGCACACAAGTGTTGCTCCTGAAGTCTTGTCTCAACAAAGATAAAGCACCCACAAATCCCAATGGGACACTGCAGCCATTTCTGCCAAAACCCCAAATTCCTTCAAATTAGTTCATGGGTTACTTTGTCAGTGCCTACCTTATAGTTTTATTAAGTACTTTTTAGTCATTAAAACCACACAGTAGGGCTTATCTCTTTTGAAAAACACTTGAGTTTCCCTACCAACTGCAAGTTAGACACTTATAAGTCTCACATTGCAAGCACACTGTCCCATTGCAAGAAGATATATGAACACTTACCAAAACTCCACCCTAGGGGAGGCTCAATTTTAAGAATGAAATCCCCCTAAAAATAAAAAAGCAGTAACTCTTTAGTGATCTACATTCAATTTAGCTAACGGATAAAAAAAGAGAGTAACACAAGACTCGAGTGTCTCATTCTCCTTTCCTCCTACCTAGGATACTCTGTTCAAAGCAGCAGTAATATCTGCCCAGAGAGGCTGGGATGCTGGGCTCACATGCAGCCATCTATGAATACAAATTAAGTAGCATCATGTCTATACTGCTTCCAGAACAAACCTGGCACATGTTCAAGTAGCTCAGTGTTAGAAAGTGTTCAGATCTATCTCTACCTGCCCCAACAGATGTGTTCTAAAACAGCCTTCAGTATTTCCACTAGGAGGTCCTACTCAACCATTCTGCCCAAACATGGGATAACAAAACTTCAATCCTATTAAAGGTTCTCCACTCAAAGTGTATTAATCTACACAGAGATCCTCATTAAATCAGTGGGTGCAGCAGGGGGCTTGGACTAGAAGACCTCTAAAGATCCCTTCCAACTCTAACCATTCTACTTTCTGTCACATGTTCTGAAGTTCACCTATGGAAAGGCTCAAGGACCTAAGAATGCAATCGCTGAGATCAGAAAGCATCTTACATTCTTAAGACTGGGAATGGAAGGATTTATTTGAAAATTGGACTAGGTGACCTTTAAAGGGCACTTCCAACCCAAACTATTCTATGATTCTATTTCTGATCCCAAAGCTAACTAGCTCTTTAAAAAAGCAAAACACTTAGGCCATCTGAGGGCAGCTAATATTTAATTTGAATTTAAACATCTTTTCAGTCTAAAGACATCAAACTTCTGATACATTCTGAGCTTCCTGTATCACTACTTTCTTAGGCCATTTTTAATTTCTACAATTAGTCATTATTAGTCGCTAATAACTGAGTTATTTTTTCAGTCATATCAAAACACATTCTCATATAGCCTTATTTTAATTTTTGTAGGTAGAGAATTGAAAGCTTTATCTGTACTCTGTCAGAACCTGTATTTTCTGTGTAGTATTTGTACAGCTGCTAGCACATGGTTGTTGGCAGCAACTCAGGCTCCCAAAGCTGCAATCACTCAGATAAATAGCATAAACACAAGACCACAGCTAAAGTGACCTGGCTTTTCTCATGATAATACTTAGCACTGAGAAATAAAACAGTTGCATTACAAAATGAAACAGCTAAAAGTCTATGCCAAAACAAACTAAATTATGTCCTGATTCACATGTGATCAGAATGGGAACATTGAGGCAGCTCCTGCCCCCAGCACAGAGCAGACTGCACTGGTTATTCCAGTTTCTTACCTTATCATAGAGGGGAATCATAAAATACCCATTGTTTGGAGCACAATCTGTCTGGTATTTCAGAGTACCATGTTTTGTATATAACTTAATCTAAAAGAAACAAACAAGAAAGACAAAAAGGTACTTTATAAAACGTGAGCAAAGCTGGGACCAGGCATTCTCAAAGTGCCTTTACACGGCAGCACCCGCGTGTCCCCAGCAGGTAACTGGGAAAAGGTTTGCTGCAAGACTACAATCTGCCAGGCAAAGCCGCCAGAGTTCAGTCCCGGGCTCGGAAGAAAACGCTGTAAGAACAACCCTGCTTCAATCGAAACGATGCCGCAAACAGTCAAAAAGCCGCGAGGGCAGCAGGGCTTCAGCCATGCCGCGCAGCCAGACCCCGCGGCCGACAGAGCACAGGGAGCGAGGGTCGTCAGGTGCCCTCAGACCGGCCCAAGGAGGGGCGGCGGCGCCCACCTCGATCAGGGAGTAGTTGATCTCCACATCAGACTTGACAAAGCCGCCGCAGCCCACGACGATGTCCTCTGAGCCTCGCGCCTGGGCACAGCACAGCGCACAGAGGAACGCCGCAGCCACCCAGGCCCGCATCCCGCTGCCGCTACCGCAGCACGGCCACTACCTCCTCCTCCCTGACTCAGCGCCGCCCGCCGCGCTGCCGGAAGGGCCGGGACGGACCGGGTCGGGCCGAGCCAGGCCGGCAGGTGCTGCCCCCTGTCGGCCCGGCGGGCTGCGGGCTGCCACCACGCCGCAGGCTGTCCTGCTGCCGCCGGCAGCTCTCCACAGCGCGCTGCGAAAGCCTCGCCGGGACCCTCGCTACCGCCTTCAGGGGACTTCTTCCCTGGGGGCTGCCCCCAAGTCGTTCGAGCCGCCCCTCTGTGATGCAGTGCGCCCGCTGTCGCTCGGCGAGGTGACAACGCGCCCCGCTGTCTTCCCGCCTGCCGCCCAGGCTGAGTGAGGTGCGGGAGCCCCCGGCAGTAGGATGGGGCTGAGGGCTCCGCGTCGACGCGCTCGTGCTGCCAGGCGGCACAAACCCAGACATGTCCCCCAGTGCTCCCCGACGGACTTTGCCCGCTGTCCTCGCGGCACCTTCTGCCGCCCGCGGCCGGGAGGAGCCGCTCCGTGTCTCCCGCCAGACCACCGCACTCCCGGCGGGAACGGGGCTTTCGGCCGCTACCCAGTGAGGAAACGCCTGTCCCACCGGCGCTAAGCTGCGCCCCGGCATACCGCGCCGGAGTTCAGGGACCGCATGCGACCACCCCCCGCCCGCTACCCAGCGCGTGGCATGGCGGAGGTGGGTGCCTTATGCGGCTCCCAGGAGGGCTCTGCTGGGCTCTGGGTGAGTGAGCGAGCAAGTGCAGCGGCACCGTCCCTTTTTCAGAGGCCCTGTCAGAGCCTGGCCCGGGGCGAGCAGCACGGGGGGGTAGCCAAGGGAGCGAGCGGTAGCGGTGACCAGCCCCGGGGTGCGCGGGTCTCTCTACGTAGGGCCGGGAGGGTCGCTCCGCGTGGCGGCAGCAGCCAGGCAGTACCCACGGGCTCTCCAACGTGGGTACGGGCAACCCAGCGTTGCCGCAGCGTGGTGTTACAGTGAGGTGGTAGACAGATGAAGAGGCCTGCCTCCATTAGAGCCTGCTGGAGTTATGGACTTTGCCTCCAGGGACAAGTTTTCCCCTAAACAGAGAAGAGCCCAAGTCTTGATCCAGTTACAGTACATTTGATGCAAGGTGCCTGGGTACGTGCAGCCCGGCTGCACTGCTCGAGAGGCATTGAAATTAGTCCCTTTATTGTCGTCAGAAGGTATCTGCTGAATAACCTACTACAGAAATGCTTTTGAAGGGGCTCTAATGAGGTGATCAGTCTAGACTCATGTCGATTTCCATCCTCAGTGTTGATAAACTCCAATAATAATCTGTGAGCCCTTACCTGCTTCCTCTTTTCATCAAGCAATTCCTTTCTCCTAGCCTTACATCGTAAGGATACATTGTATGTTTCACATAAAGGACTCAAACCACCTCCAGAAGCTGCTGAAGAAAAAATACCCTTGACTGTTCATCTACAGTTGCTGCATTTCTAGTGTTACTGTGTTAGCAGATGAGATCCAACTCTTTGTTAAGGCAAAAAAACTAAAAATGGATTATAAATACAGCTGAGGAAATGCAACTGTGATGCAGTTTAATGCACTAGGACACTTCTCCATTTCTCGAATCATTCCCTACTGATTATTCTGATTGTTTCCAAATGCCAATAATATTTTTCATTCTCAAATTATTTTTTTCTCATTCCACATTCGATAACTTAAATTTCCTCTTTTTTTCCTCTCAAGTTTTGATACATGACATCATTTCTTTGGCATCTTTCACTTCTCCAACTTTTTTTTCCTCTCTGTACTTCCACTCCCTCCAAAATAGTACTGCTGAGTCATCCCTCTTCTGTGACACTTAATTATTCTCCAGCAGCCCCCTCTGTTGCCAAATGATTTTTCCATCTGAAACTCTAAATCAAGTTCATCTGACATTATAGTAGATCTCAGATGTAGCCTTAGTAACTTGCTTTAGCTGTGAAATTCTGTATACATTAGCTTTACTGTTTCACTTCTGTGTTGTTTCTGTGACAGGACTGGAACCAGACATGGTATGCAAACACCCCAAGATTTACCAGGTGCTTTGAGAGTACAGTCATTGCCTGGATCCCTTGTGCCTATCTTTGGATCTGTTTTCCTTTCTACTATTTGTATCTTCGACACAATAACAAAGGATATATCAGAATGTCCCACATCTTCAAAACCAAAATGGTAAGGGTAGAGGATGAGGTATGAGCCTAAAATTATCACATCTTTGATGCAGAACTTAATTTTTGTAAATCATTAATTCTCTTCTGATGATCCATCTCTGTGTTTGCTTTGACATTTACTCACTAAGGTAAAGTCAGGTCAGTATAAATGAAGTAAAGTTTTAGGAAGCACTGTCATAAGATCTCCTCCCCTGTACTTCCATTTGGTTCCCTGCTACACTCTCTGTCCCAAACCTGCTCTTCCACGTCTCCAGTCTTGCCATCCAGGCTGCTCAGAGCATTCTGTTTGGTAGATCATCCCATCACCAGTTCAGTCCCTTCCAACATGTGTTTTTGCTGTCTCTGCTCCAGGTCCTTGGATTCATCCTGGTAATACTGTGTTTTTCTAGTGTCTTCTTCATGCTGTGGGAAATAAGCCAAGGAATCCCACGGGCTCCAGCATTCTTCATTAGTCCTGCCGTGGTGGGAATCACAATGGTAATTATGTCTTTGTTTTGTCTGTGTGTGGCCAAGCTTAGCCCTCCCAGAGCAGTCTTGTATTTCTCATGTTTCTTGGTGTCTTTAAGCACAAAGATAGCTGAGGAGGAGCAGAAGGCTGGCAGCATGCTTTCGGAGTTTCTGCTGCGTGGCACAGCAGGGCTTTGGAGCGGGGGCAGACCACTGGGTCTACAGCTGCAGTACAGAGCTCTGTAGGCACAATACACCTTAACAGTAGTATTAACAGTAGTATTTAGAAAGAGGTCTCACAACAGGGCAAGGTCTGATTTCTCATAATCACGGTATGTAATTTAGTATGCTTTAGAATGAAATAGGATTTCTCTCCAACCTAAATGCCTATCTTCCCCTTTTGTCATTGTGCCTTCCTAGCCTAGCTCCTCCCAGCCTGTTGGCCCACTTGTAGTTTTATTACTTGCCCTTTCTGGAGAGACATTCTTGAGTGCAATACTGCACATAATGCTTTTTTCAGTTTTAGCCTCTTTAGGAACAATATAGCTGCTCTGAACATCTTGAAATGTTTGGGCAAGAAACTTTTTTTTTCTCTATTGTATCTGTTAATTTGATAATATCTCATTTTCTTATCTCTTATTTTTTCCTCTAATCACTTGTTTCCTTCTCTTATCTCTTATTTTTTCCTCTAATCACTTGTTTCCTTCTCTTATCTCTTGTTTCCTTCTCTTACCTCTTGTTTCCTTCTCTTATCTCTTGTTTCCTTCTCTTACCTCTTGTTTCCTTCTCTTACCTCTTGTTTCCTTCTCTTACCTCTTGTTTCCTTCTCTTATCTCTTATTAATGTCTGGCATTCCATTACTGCTATTTATTTGGACAAATTTGTGCTTCCTCACAGGTCCTTGCCATGTTCCTTACCCAAGTGGAAAGAATGATGGGCATCCAGTCTTCAGGTGTCCTGTTGATTTACTGGCTGCTCTCATTTGTGGCTGCAGTTGTGATGTTTAGTTCCAAAGTCCAACATGCTCTGGAAAGAGTAAGTGAAATGACATATCTTTAACATGCAGGCGTATGAAGTCTCTAAACAACAAGGCTCTTTTTCTCTCATCAGTTGTGAGGTAGAGAACCAAATTCCACTCAAGGAACATGTGCTAACAAATATGATTGATGACACTTTGTCATCTCCATCTATGTTATCCCTTTCAATGCAGGCAGAGCGTGGTTTTCTGAGATAAATACACCTCATGCTTCAAACCACAATTCAGAGTTTACAGAGCATGGCTGGTAGAACACGAGAAGCCATTTTCTCTGCTGATTTCACACTAAGGTTCTTACCTCTGTCTCAACAGTATTCTGTTTCACAGGGCTTCCTGGAAGACCGTTTCCACCATGTTACAACTTACTTTTATGCTAGCCTGGTGCTAGGAGAACTTGTGTTATTTTGTCTAGTTGATCACCCTCCCTTCTTCTCTAAAGCTTTCAACAATCCTGTAAGTATAACATAGCTTTTCATAATGCATTGCTTCATTGTTCAAACAGGAATTCAAATTTAGGGGGATACAAAGGAATATGAGTATCTGGGAGATGTAAGATGCACCATTCTGTATAAAGGTCAATGGTTTTAACAGGTAACCAGAATTTGGGATAACAGTACTCTGTCTCTCTATGCATGTTTTGAAAACCTAGACACCTCTTGTATTCATACTCTTGTTTCCTTTCACTGAACCCAGTAGATATGTCTCTTGTTGCTTCCCCACACTCTCCTGGGCAGCAGTACTCTGCAGAGCTCAGTGCTTCAGAAAATAAATGTCTTCTGGTATGAAGAATGATTTTCTTTGTTCTTCCTTCTTAGACATTACTCAGAGCTTAATTCTCCCAATCCCATTGATGCTATACAGCACATTTACACTGTCCAAGTCAATGAATGGGGGGGTGACTTTTTGATTGCTTTTCCTGGGGAAGCACAGAAAGGGACTATATTCATCTGACACATGCCCTGTTCTATATATATAAATATCACCCATGTTTTTCCTCCCATCAGAATCAGTGTCCAGAAGCCAGCACTTCTTTTCTTTCCAAAATTACATACTGGTGGTTCTCTGGGTAAGAAAACACAGAAAAAGACATGTTTTGGATAGAATATCAGAAAAAAACAGCAGCATAAGAGAGTATAGATGACAGCCAGTAGGAAATATCTCAGCCCCTAAGTTAGCTTATGCAGTGAGGATCTAAATTTTTTCTCTGGAGACTTGGTCTTCTCACAAGAAATTACTAAAATTAACTTACTCTTCTCAAAGTAATTCAAAACACAAATTTGTGATTCCATATAATTCTCTTCCTCCTCCCAACAGACCTCAGCAATCTCAAAAGATCACTGTACACCAACCACAGCCCTATCTGCCTGCCAGACCTTCCTGTTACAAATGCAGATCACAGGGAAAATAGTGAATGAGGACACTGGCCCAGCCTGCTGCTTAGCATTCAGAAGTAAAATCATTAGATACCTTGGGCCTAGTATCCTCTATGATAAAGCCTCATCTGTATTTCACTGAGCCACAGAGGAAGTTAAACTGAACTTTGTCCCCCACTGCCCAAGACCAAACTCTAAGTATGGACTAGAAATTAGGGCTTACTGGCAAATCCTCATTATGTTGACAGAAAATAGCTCAGGAATTTGAAGCAAAACTGCACCTCCTGAGCATTCATATTTTTTCTGGGAAAGGACAGTCCCAAGTACAGTACTTTATGAAAATAAGTCCTGATGTGTTTTGCGCTAACTTAAAGCTTATCTGTTTTGAAAATGATACATGCACAACAAATCCTTCTGTGCTTACCTTATAGCAGTCTGTGTGTTCTCCAGGCTTGTCTGGAAAGGCTGTCAGCAGTCCTTGGGGGTGGATGACTTGTGGCCAGTGAGGATAGAGGACTCCTCTGAAGAAATTGTTGCCTGGGCTGAAAGAGAATGGGAAAAATGTCATAGCAGTATCCAGCAGTGAGTACTTCAACTGGAGTGTGTCATGGACTCAGCTGGGCAGTTGCTCTTGCCTCTAGATTATACAAACAAATAGGTTCACAAGTGCTTGGTGTGCCATTTCAGAACAGGCTTTAATCCCCTCTGTTCTCACAGAGTGCTAGAAAAAAGCTTCAACACATATTCAGGCTATGAATGTAAGCTCTGCTAGGTGCTTCCTATCTGGACAAGAGAATGGTTGGAAGATTCATTCCCACTGAATTATTTGTCTATTATACAAGAAGAAAATGATACCATACATAAAATGGTCTAAATAATGTTCTGCTTTGAAAACTTCGGGGTCTTTACTCTTCATTGGTTGAGCTTAGAGAGTTCTGCTGTGCAAATTTTGATTTCAAGTGTTGAAATCTGCTAGAGAACAGCCTTCCATTCCTGGAAGCACAGAACTTCAGACTCATTTTCTGATAAGCTTATTTTATGCTGGATATGGTATGAGTTCCAGTGTTAGATATTTAATGCATTTTTTTGAAAGCACAAGATCCCCAAGCTTTCTCCAATTGTGTTTAGCTTTCTCATTCTTTCTTTTTTCAGAAAAATGGAGTCTTTTACATTTAAAAAGGGTAAGAAGAACAAAACTGGTACAGCAGAAACTGAAGAGGCAGAGGTTCTACTGCAATCAGAGCACAGTCACAGCAGGCCCTTACTGAAAGTGTTTTGGAACATGTTTGGAACCTATTTCCTCCTTGGCACTGTCTGCTTAGTTATCTGTGACATCTTCTTGTTCTCCATCCCAAAGTTACTGAGGTAGGTGCATATTTATTTCTGTCACATGTACAAGACTGCTGTGTGCCTGAGCTCACACAGAACTGTGGATGCCAGCACCTAGTTTTGACACACACTTACCTTTTGGAATCTCCTATTGCTGATTAAAAGAGCTGGATTATCATGTATGCCAAGCCCACAGTCAACTCATTAGGAAAATAAACCAAATCACTGTTAAAAGCTGTGCACACTTTCTCCACTGCTGTAGGAGTGGAGTGGAAAGGACAGGCTACACTAAGCTTTATTGACAACTTTGCTAGAACAGGAGTGAGTTATTTGATGGTTCTACATACCTCATCATTTGCACAGGCTGTCAGCCAGTTCCTGTAGTCTTAAGGCTCCATGCTCTCTGACTATAAAGAGCACAGCTGCATATCCTACAGATCTTAAACAGCTTCTTTAGTCAGTTGATGTAATGGTATGTGGATTGTGTTGATAAAACAAACTAATTACAGTATATTTTCAAGGGCAACATCACTTCTTAGTCATTAAGAGAAATTCTGAAAATGTCAGTGGGTTCCTTAGATCTTTGCTCCCAATTTGCCTATTTCTCACAAATTCATGAAATTCAGGTACCATCCTCAACCCTGAAAACAAGGTCTCCCCTGAGAAGATGTTGAGATCAGAGATCACTTCAAAAGCAAGAGTGGCTGAATGTCAAAAATCAGGATATTATAAGATATAGGATAGTCAGCAATTTTCCCACCTCTTCTGCTTATTTAACGATAATATCAGCCAGAGAGAATACAGAAGAATCCTTGGTATTTCTGTATTTTTGTCTGTCTAATAGTTCATCAGTTCTACATGGATTCATCAACACGTTGCTCCTGTCTTGCAGCCTTTTCCTGGAGTTCATTGAAGATCAAGAAGCACCTAGCTGGCATGGTTATTTCTATGCCTTCTCTATGTTCCTATTGGCTTGTCTCCAGACTCTGTTTGAACAACGATATATGTACATGTGTCTTGTTCTGGGCTTGAGACTGAAAACTGCAGTAACAGGGCTTGTGTACAGGAAGGTGAGTCTGTAGCTTCCTTCTCAGCTTCATTTTTTTTTTAGCCCTACATTAGTAGTTACAACATTGTTGGTACATTGTTCTTAATATCAGAGGAGATGTTATTAGAAACTACTTTCAGGATGTAATACTATACTCATCTCCAAACACTCTGTGGGAGGTAATTTACTAGTTATTTTTCAGATCTTAATCTCTGAGGGAAAAGCCAAGAAAAAGAAAGAAGAAAAAGAAACATAAATTTTCCCGTGCTGTAGATTATAGTTGGGGAAAAGAGTAAATTCTTCATCTTAAAGTGAAGTCACATATCCTGGGCAACAGCATGTTTTCAGTGCCTAGGATCTGATGTTTTTCTCCCTCTCTGTTTTTTCTTTCTTTATAAGCAAAGGAAAGTACTTCGCTTTTTGGAACAAAACTTTTGTTTGATGACACCTTTCCTTTCTTCTGTGCCTTGTCTAGATCCTAGTTATGTCAAATGCATCAAGGAAAGCAGCAACAGTAGGTGAAATTGTCAATCTGGTATCTGTTGATGTCCAAAAGCTAATGGATCTGATTATCTATTTTAATGGGACCTGGCTTGCTCCTATTCGGATTATCATCTGCTTTATCTTCTTGTGGCAGGTAAAATACAATGATAGTACTTAGCAATCCCATTCTAGTCTAGGTACCAAAGGAAAAAAAGAGTTTACTAAATTCTTCCTAGAGCTTTGTTGGTTCGAAGAGCCTGAAATTGCTATATTTTTTCTTAGCTTTGTAGCATGCTGGATTCGCTTTTCCTTTTTAGAAGGTATTTTTATTGATATTGAATCATTACCTGATCCTTCATCTTCTCACCTGTGTGTTCAGCATTCAGTCTCTTCCAGGGAAAAGACTGGGAGTATCAATCTGAGCTGATGGGATAAACTTCTGCCTCGGATTTTCCTCCATTACCTCTTTTTTTCAACCAAAGTGTAGGTCCCCAGTGCAGGCTGAGAGTCCAGTTCCAGCTCCTTAGCATAGATACAGAACAGAAAGGGGAATAGTCTGAAACAGCAACTTGACATACTTCATCCTGAAGCCTGGTTACCTTACCTCTAGTGAAACAGTTTGAAACAAAGCTGTATGATATTCAAAGAGAGTACTGGATACATTGAATTTCATAGGTATCGAAGAGTTTAGGAAGGAGAGAGCAAAACTGGAAGTAGAAATAAAGGATGATAATCTAAAAGATCCTTTCCCCCACTTAATTCAATGTATGGTATTTTTTCCAGCAGGATAAAGCCCTATTTCTTAGTCCCTGTTTTTGGCAGCATACCAAATGGAAGTATGAGCACTATAGAGACAGTTGATTCCCAGGAGCTTTCCAGAGACCTTTGAGATCTTCCTTTGCTAACCAAGATAGACCGTGCCTCAGACTTGGAAGGATATTAGAACCTTGGAAAATTAGTAGCCATTATATATTGTTCAAAAATCATCATGCCTTTTCTAGAGATGTTTACAAGCTGAATTTGGTTGCATGTAGCTGGAACTTAATTAACATTCTGTTTGCTAGTGTTTATAGGTCATTTGTATAGAGAATACTTTTTATCTCTGTGTAGACCAGCACTGAGCTCTCCAGCAAAAGTAAGCTGTCTGTGGAGAGAGAGAACTAAAACATGAGAAACAAGTTCTCTGTTTTGATACAGAAGTCCTTATGAACCCTGGTATGCAAGAGCTGTCCCCACAGTACATGGCACAGTGTAAGGCTGATGTAAACTTAGACAAGCTGTGCTATTTATGCTGCAAGAATAGTTTGTTGAGGGTTTGGGCTTGTTTTTTTAAACAAAACCTGGTTTTGTTTCAGGTCACTTACTTCTTCCAGCCACAAGATGTCCTCCTTAAGACATCATAGGAAGAAACAAATTACTTGAATTGCCAGCATGCTTTGGGTCGCTTTCAACACTAATTTTGTCCCTAAAAGGGAAGCAAATAAATTCAGCAGAGCATGATGACAGGAGTTACCCTCCTTGGAGAGCTTACAGTCCACAGTGCTTAGGGACCGCAATTCCCAGGAAAGGCAAAGGCAAGATTAGAGTAAAGCCTTAGCCATGAGAGATAGGCATAAATTCAAATAAGAGGGAGGGTGAGGGAGGGGAATGGAAAACAGTCGTTTCTAGTAATCACCAGAGGTTCTTTCATTTTCTCTCTTGGCAGCTTCTTGGGCCATCTGCCTTGACTTCAATTGCTGTATTCCTTTTTCTTTTGCCTCTGAATTTCATGATCACCAAGAAGAGAAGTCAGTTTCAGGTATATTTTGCTTCATAAAAATGAAGTATTTTCCTGATGAAGTTAAAGGCTGTCATGCTCTTTGAGGAGAGGATCACATGGAACCCAAGAGTCCTGCTGATTGCAGTAGGCATTTTGAAAAAGAAAAAAATAGTATTGTACTGCAGCATATCACTTGACATTTTACAGTCAAATGATGGCTTAATATTTATTATCCATGCTTACCATGACTGTTTGAAGGAACATAGGAGGATTCAAAGCCTGCAAAGTTTCTTGAAGTTTACAGTAAGCTCTTGCATGTTCAGTCTTTTACCTTGTTTGCCCACCTTTTCTGTGGGTTTATGTATTGCCAGTAAAAATGCAGCTCTGAAGATGAAAAGCAAAATACTTCCCTGACTGGAAGATTTGTAAGCCAAACAGTATACACAGCTCAACTGCAGGGAAATGTATTCAGGATTCACAGGCAGGACTAAGGTGTTTTTTCAGAATAATAGCACTGTTGAACTTTCAACCTATTAAATTATTAAACTCAAATATCTATTACAGGAGGCCCAGATGAAATATAAAGATGAGCGAGCCAAACTCACCAATGCCATTCTCAGTGACATTAAAGTAATCAAACTATATGGCTGGGAGAAAACCTTCATGGAGAAAGTGCTTGGTATCCGGCAGGAAGAACTTCAGGCCTTGAAAAGATCTCAGATTCTCTTCTCAGCATCTCTAGCTTCTTTTCATTCATCAACTTTCTTGGTGAGTGCTTCACCTTCCTACTTAAAACCTGCTATTACTTCCATTTCTCATCATATTCCTGTCTGGACAGATTTTTTTTCTGTGGGACACCTAAAAATATTAATTGCCTGGAGGAGTTGGCAGTCTCACAGGAGTTGCTGAGCCCCAGTGGAATAAGCCACACAGACATTCATGCTGTCCTAATAGTTCCACGGACAAGTCATCTGATGTGGCAATGTGCTCCAGGGAGATTGAGCCTGCTTTGCAAGGACCACCTGGGACCTCCAAGCTAGAGAGTTCATGGCACAGTCAGTAGCTCCACCAGCCACTTTTGAACTTCCTGTTGCAGCTCAGCCATGTGTGTTTTCAATGGGAAATGGCTGTGCTTTCACCTTGCTGTGGTTGCAGCACCAAAACTTCCTTAAACCAGAAAAATCATCAAATGATCAGACTTGGTTTTGTCACCGACATGCAACACTTTTGCCTATGATATTTTCAGGATGGGTACTGTACATACATGCATAGCCTGGATTAGACTAAATGGGTTCCAGAGTCTTTAGGAAGGGGTCTGTCACCCTTGAACCATTCTCTTCTCTGCCTGAAGTAAATGGTTTGCTTTTGCTTTGCTCCCTTTCAGATTGCATTTGTCATGTTTGCTGTCTACACTCTAGTGGATAACACCCACGTCCTGGATGCTCAGAAGGCCTTTGTATCTTTAACACTGATCAACATCCTCAACACTGCACACACCTTCCTGCCATTCTCCATAAATGCTGCTGTCCAGGTTAGCTGCAGACTATTCCTTTTTCTTTGGCTGTAAGTGGGGGTTTTTACATATCACCATTAACAGGTAAAGGTAGATTTCTTAGAGCTTTGAACATCAGAGCTAGTGTTTAGTTGCTATTATGAAACACTGAAGTGCAACGACATGTAGCTTAAAGGCACTTTGTAGTATTGTTTTTCAGAAAGGTACCATATATTGACAAAAGACTCACCAAGAACATAGTCACCAAAACAACTCAAGTCTTTTGGGCAAATCACAAGCACCAGTACATCTCAGAGGTGCTTCCAGTTCTGTTTTCAATCATAGAGATCAGAACAGATGGGCACAATCTCCATGGGAGATCAGTGGAAACCCTGCTAGCCTAGACCAGAGAGAAAAGCAATCCATTGTCCAGTAAGAAACTGGGAAATTAATTTGCTGCTTGAAAGTACATTGTCACAGCTCTTCATGTACAGAAGCAATGACTGCAAAGATTGCAGGATGAATTGGAAATAAAAGCACCAGATTCACAGTGTGAACACAAGAGAAAACACAGGCAAAAATACGTGAGTTTGCTAAACTAAGTGGAAATAAAGGCAGTTAATATAAGGAAGAGTTGTCCAGCTAAACATACAGCATCTGCAGCATAGCACTTAATCAACATTCTAAGGGGGTTTTCAAGTAGAATCTTCAGTTAGAGTTTTAGCTCTCTTTCTATTCTCAATCTTATTCTTGTGTGCTGCTTCCTTTCAGGCCAAAGTTTCTTTAAACCGCTTAGCAACGTTTCTGAATCTGGAAGAACTGAATCCTGAGAGGTCAAGCAGAAACACTTCTGACTGTGGTGAGCTTTTCTGTTAGCATTTTTGTCTTGGAAGACAAGTAGCTTCCATTGTTCAGCTTCCACTCTTAGGGTGCCTGCCATTGTCAAGAAAGAAGAATGTTTGCCCCCTGCAGTCACTTTATCACTCAGGCCTATTTATTTCAAATGATGCAATCTAATCTGGTAATTGACCCCTTTTCATACTTAAGGTTATTTTTACGTAATATAAATACATAGCACAACACAAAGTCACATAACTAAGGATGTTTCTGTACCTACCTTTGAATTTACAAGTGTTCTATTTCTCCTTATATTTTAGTACAGGCAAGTATCACCATAAGAAATGGAACTTTTTGCTGGAGCAAAGAAAATTCTCCTTGTCTTACAAGGTACAGACTTACCCTTCTGTAGATCAGGGTGGATGCTGAATGAACTAATTCTCAGGGCCAAAGTGGAACCAATGTGGAGTATCTAGAAGCTTCTGTGTTTGCTTCATATTTAACATTGAAATCTGAAAATTATTAAGGCAGACAAAATGTAATCTTGCTTTTATGCTTGGGGGCACATAAATGGGAAGGTGCCTGTATCTGGATGTTGTCTTAAAATATATGGAGACTACTTTACACAATTTTCTTGTCCAAATACAAAACGACAGTAATTTAAGTGAAAGAAGTAGAATTGATGGTATGCAGAACCCTTATTTCAAAAGGCATTGCAATTTTAGAGAAGAAACAGGCTTGAAAAGCTCTGATGTTCAGGAATGTTTTATATGGAGTGCTTTGGACTAGCCTATCTCCAGAGTGAGGATCTGGGTCTATTTGAAACTTAGATGGGAATGTGGATGAAGACTTTCTGGTCGGAGGTGTCTTTGAAGGGATGACTCCTGTTCTGCTCCAAAAAGTCAGCATGATGGGAAGAGTAACCCTGTGCAACTGAACCCTCAAGTATGAGATTAGGGGGTTCAGTTGGTACATTTTTATCGCTACAAGAAAATAGCAAGAATTTTGGCAATTTTCTTTTCAAAAAGTATATCGAAAAGGTGATACAAAACTAATCTTTTCTCTACAGCATAGATCTTACTGTGCCCCAGGGTTCCTTACTTGCTGTAGTTGGTCAGGTGGGTGCTGGGAAGTCCTCCTTGCTGTCAGCATTACTTGGTGAGCTGGAGAAGATAGCTGGCTCTGTGACCATGAAGGTAAATTTTCTCCTGAGCATTTGCTTCTAACTAAGCTTTCTTCAGGAAGAGTAGGGTATTAACCAGGGCATCAGGTACTTGATGAATACCCATTTACTGCTGAATTTTAATAAAAGCTGTATGTAGCAACCTGCATTTAATTATCTGAAGGTGCTTAAGAGCTCTCAGATGAGCCTGCCCCTTGGGAATGGGAACTGGAACAGGACTTCAAAGATCCAGTTCCGTTTCCCACTAACAGTGATCTGAAGTGGTGTCCTGGTAACTCATGTCATGTACTTGCACCTCTGTTCCCTCCCCTGTAAGATAATGCATGCAGACTCGTGTTTTGGAAAGCCCTCTGAGACCTGTCAATGGGGATGGTCATTCCAGATTTCTGTAAATCTAACTGGGGGAGGGTTTTTTTCCAAAGATGGCTTCCCACAGCATCCAGTTGAGCTTATGAAAATGATTGCTAGCCTTGTTCCACTGCTGTTTTTATAGGACACCGCAGCTTATGTCCCCCAGCAAGCTTGGATACAAAATGCTTCAGTGGAAGAGAATATTCTCTTTGGGAAAGAGATGGATGAAACATGGTTCAGTAGAGTGATAGATGCTTGTGCACTGCAACCTGATTTGGAGAACTTCCCTGCAGGGCAGAAGAGTGAGATAGGAGAGAAGGTACTGGTTTGGGGTTTATAGTTTGGTCAATGTTTCCACGAGTAGCTACAATTTTGGATGTCCTGCTTAAAACACCTTCAAAGGGACTAAACTTCTCAGCCCACCTCCTAACTAGAGATATGAAATGTACTTAAGATAAAAAATAAACAAACAACAAATCTGGGTCATTCTAGGGATGTTGCTCAAGACAATCTCCCTTTGCATCTCAAGAGGCCTATTTGGAGGGAGGGAGGGAAGAAAATGCACTGATTTAAATACAAGGAGGTCCTAAAACCTCAGTGTAAATTGGAGCCAACACTTGTCAATTATGCTGTAGCTTTGGAAAAACAATGTCAATACATTTTTACAGGGAATAAATATATCTGGAGGGCAGAAGCAAAGAGTGAACCTTGCTCGTGCTGTGTACCAGAAGGCTTCAATTTACCTACTTGATGACCCCCTCTCAGCTGTTGATGCCCATGTTGGACAGCACATTTTTGAACATGTTCTTGGACCCAATGGCTTACTGAAGGACAAGGTGTGTTATAAAGCCTGAGGATTTTATATCTCTTTTTCTTCAGAAGACAGCTGGCTGCAGCAGCTCAAGTGAGCAGGGAAACACCAGAGCAATTTTACCTGTTCCCTTTTCATTTAAGCAGACTCGTGTGCTGGTGACTCACACAATCAACATTTTGCCTCAAGTAGACAGCATTGTTTTTCTTGTGGATGGAATGATCTCAGAAATTGGTTCCTACCAAGAACTTCTACAGAAAAACGGGGCCTTTGCAGAATTTCTTCACTCACATACTACTGCAGAAGAGAAGGCAGGTGCTGGTTTTCCAGGTAACTCATGGGTTGGAGTCATTCTTCCTAAGTCTATCAGTCAACTCTTTCCTTAATATTATATTTCACATTCGAGCTCTAGCAGGGAAGGGGGTTTGCTTCTGTTCACAGATGGGAAGAGGGAGAAGAGAGTAGAACTGGAAAAGCTAGTCTGATACTTGTTTTATTACAGACATTTAAAGCTGTGGTGAAAAACATGCCTGTCAAATGAGATGACTCAACACTTCCAAATTAGTTCTTGAATAAACAGTTCCATTTTAGCAGACAACAATCCTGCAGGAAACAGAATTACCCACTATCTGTGCTGTTCTTCAAATCCCACCTTGGTATTTCTACCATTAGAAATAATTCTTTGTACTTTCCTCTGTATTACCAATCTCGTAAAGGCTATACAGGACAAAATGGGATTCTAAAGCATTTAGGAAAAAAAATGCATTTCTTTCACAGCTGTAGGAGACACCAAAGGCACCATCACCTGTAGAACTGCTCCAGCAGGGGAAAAGCTCTTTAGGTAAGCTTAAAGCTGTCTCAGACACTGAAGAACTTGCTCCAAAACCCCATACAAGCCTACATGGAGGTTTGGGACTGAATCTGTAAATTAATAATAAGGGCAAACAAGCAAAACTCAAGAATAGGTAAGAAATTGCTCCTGAATGTGGAGGTTGACTAACGTTTTCTCCATACATCACAAGGAGCCAGAATTTGTTCCAGAGCTCACATACAAGGCATGTTGATGCATCCTGTTTCCTGTTCACTTCCCAGGGAGGTTGTGAAGTGCTAATCATTTCAAACTAGCCACAGCTAGTGAATGCTTAAAGTCTCTGTTAATAGCTTGACAGAGCCCAGTTCCTGTGACAAATACAGTGGTTGGGGCCACTCTGGAGGACCCTGAAAACTGCAGTCCTCAAAATAGGCATGAAAACAGGGGTGTATGGTAAGGAGATCTAGCTTTAAAATACTCATTGCCTAGGCTAAAATTTGAAAGGATTTTTCTTTTCTTTATCAAGTGACAATTCAGTCAAATCTGCTATGGGAAGGGAGAGCATTCCTCTACGTCAAGACTGTACCACTGCTGCAGCCACTGAAGGAAGACTCACTAAGGGAGAGAAAACTCAGCATGGCAGGGTAAGCACAACACCTTCCTATAAAGGCAGAGACATCTCATGGGTTTATTACTGAGCCACTCACAGCAGGCAAGTCAGCTCACTGCCTAAGTTAAAGCAGTGCAATTCCAGGGAAGTCAGCTCAGCTGTTAATTATAAATTGAGACAAAGTCATTTCAGCATTATTTTACACAGCACTTTCTATGCAAACTGAATCTCCCTGGATGTCCCAGTCCAAGCACTGGTTCTAAAATAGGGATAATGCACATACATTATGGAAATGAGAACAGAGAGAAAATAATTATGGCCACTTGAAGAGAGCGATCCTGATTCAAGAGTTGAACTGAAAGGGGAAAGTGCACTGATACAATCCGAGTGAGGTGGTAGTAAGGGACAGAAGAGTATAGATTACAGGAGACTTGTAATCTTAAATCTATCCAGAAACTCTTGAGGCTGGTGGGAAGGGACAAAGAGTCACATTACTGTTCTCATCTTGCCCAAGGGAAATACCTCAAAAAGCTGAGATAAGAAAGGTACTGTGAAAGTGCAGAAGCAGACATGGAATTTCAGCAAGTTGTCAGGTGTGGATGAGGTGTGTAGCAGCAGTAAAACAGGAGGGAACAAATAGCTGAGGCTACACACTGGTACTGAGAAGAGATGAGAGTTAAGAAGTCAGACACCCAAAGGGAGACAGCTCTTCCCCTAGGGAAGAACAGTATTAGCCAGACAGGGATCTCCTCACCTGTGCTGATCAGCAGTTACTCACACAAGCAGTCAGAGGAATACATCATAGTTCTCATTTACAAAGAGAATAAATGAGCATAAGGAAAGCCTTATGTGCATTCCAGCAGTAACACAAGCCTATTGCAGTAACATCCATCAGTTTATAATAATCACTTATTAACATTATGAATTTATTTAAATATGGCTTCATTATTCATCCATGAGGAAAACAAAAAGAGACTTAACATGGTTGCTATGGCTCATGGCATATAACCAAGTGGATATGCCATAATAAATCATTCCTTGTTTCAGAGCTGCTTTTTCTGGCTAACAAGCTTAGTCCTCCCAACATCTCCTCCTATTTTCCCCCAATTGTTTCACTCCAGGTTAATACTTCTATTTATGCAGCCTACCTGAAGGCAGCAGGCTTACCCCTGTGTGCATTCCTCATTCTGTTGTACACATGTCAGCAAGCTGTGTCCTTTTCTCGTGGTTATTGGCTCAGCATGTGGACAGATGACCCTGCTCACAATGGGACACAACAGTACACAGAGCTGAGAGTTGGAGTCTTTGGTGCACTAGGAGTCATTCAAGGTTTGTTTAAGTTGCTCACCTAAATTTTTATCTGTATTTCTAGGTCCCTTTCCCATATCCAGGATATTTTCTCAGAATATAAAGAAGTGCACACCCATGGGCTCTTAGCTTCCTGGGCTTTTGGCACCATCCCTAAAGGTTTGGCATGAGACCTAAAGCTACAGGCTCTGACGCACAGAGAGGATTTTCTAAGGGCTCTGAACAATATTTCCTGTGTTACTGTCTGAAATTCTACTTCATGGTATGCTAGAATTATTCTCCTGTGCCTCTCAGCACACCATGATGAATAGTGTTTTCCTTTCTATTTCCTGCTGGAACTAAATTACCTGAGCCTCTAAAAAACATTCAGCAGTGGAAGAAGTACAGCATCATTATTCTTCTAACCTGCCCCCTTGTATCCGGTATCTTCTGCATGTCTTTCTTCCTCTTAGACCTCTCCATTCCTCCAATATTAATTAATCATATCAAAATGCAAGTGATGGCTTTTCTCCATGCTGAATTAAATCTTGGTTTAGGTCATCTGAGTGTAAAGAGAAAAAAAGAGTAACTTTTCTACATTTCTTAAAATCTTTCTCTTTAAACATGAACTCTATTCTTTTGCTCACTCTTTTAAAAATATAATTGAAACAAAAACATCACTTGTTTTAGGACAAATCTAATCTGGAAAAATCTCAAGTGACAAAAGATTGAGAAAGCTCTGAACAAGTGGAAAAGAGTGGGAAGGCTAGGTTACCTTTCTGTGCTGACAGTGAATCTATAGCCAGGAAAGCTAAGACTCAGAGTAATTCAAAGTGATTCCAGTCAAGCTCGCTTTGTGAATTTGTCCTGCTTAAATTGCTGAATCCATGGCCATCAGTCTTTCTTTAAAGGTCTTCTGTCCTTCTGTAACTACCTAACAGGAAGGGCAGTTTACCTGGCAGCTCTGAAGCCTGGCTTAATTGCTACCATAGAGAAAGTCAGTTCCTTTCACTAGCAGAGCATTTGCATACTAAGTGAAAATCAGGATCTCACAAAGGAGAACTCCAAGGTGAATTTGTTCAGACCTAGTACTAATCACTGTTTTGCTTGTATTGCAGCCCTGGGCAGATTTGCCTCCACAGCAGCAGTCCTCCTGGGTGGTGTGTCAGCGTCACACAAGCTGTTTCTGCAGCTGCTGAGTGATGTTGCTAGATCCCCAATGGTCTTCTTTGAGCAAACACCCATTGGAAACTTGCTGAACCGCTTCTCCAGAGAAATGGATGCTATTGATTCTGTCATCCCTGACAAGCTGAAGTCCCTGCTGGGATTCTTGTTCAACTTGCTGGAGATCTACCTTGTGGTTATGGTGGCTACACCAAAGGCAGCAATGGCCATAGTACCCTTGACTGTTCTTTATGCAGCTTTCCAGGTAGGAGCTCACAGAGACACATAGACAAGAGAGACTGAAGCAGCATGGCTGTCTCCCTGCAGAAAGCCTCCTTCCATTTCTTAGGAGCAGAGACATGCAGAAACTAGTTTCATCGTCTTGAATTGCACAAGAGTAATGTCAGTGGCTCTTCCCACATCACTACAGCCTTCCAAAGCATCCTAGAAACTTCAAAGAGGCTTGTGCTTTTCTGATGTCCAGCTCAAATCCTACCTAGAGCTATATTCCTTGTCTCCATTATTGTAAATGCAATCATATTAAGACCAAAAGCACTTTTCCTTTCCTCCAGAATTCCTACACCGATTTTTCACACTGCTTATCCATGTATGCCTTGCAGCTCTCCCATCGGGCTCTCAAAACTCAAAACACTTTGCCAGCTAAGACTGAATATGAGGGAAGGGCAAATAAGGACACAAATCTCTGTTCTCCATGCAGCAAAGGGCTGGTCTAAAGGAGAAATTAAGAGTGTTTAGAGGCTTTGTGCATTCAGAGTACCCTGGCTCTTTGCATAAACCACAGCGATATTCTTAATGAAGATAGGAAATAACACAGGTAAAAATGCTACCTGACCTTTAAGGGCATCTCCTACCTACACATCAGGTTTTAAAACACTATTATACTTGTTGAGGCCTTCCCAAATTTTCTGTGAAGCACCTCCACAGAGGCATAAACCTTCTAATAATTTCCTCTTCCAATTTCCCTTTGTACCAGCACTTCTATGTCATCACCTCCTGCCAGCTGAGACGCATGGAGGCTGCCAGCAGGTCACCCATCTACTCCCACATTTCAGAAACTTTCCAAGGGAGCAGTCTGATCAGGGCTTACAAGGACCAGGAGAGGTTTATCTTGAAGAGCAATTTTCTGGTGGATGAGAATCAGCGAATATGCTTCCCTGGAGCAGTTGCTGACAGGTACAAATCTACAGTGTGATAAAAAAATGATGGTTTATTTTCCTGGCCTTTGGTGTACCACTGGGCAGTGGTGCACACTGTTTTGGGGGTAGGGTAGCCTCTTCCATTATCACTTGCACTGCACCTATCCCTGGCAATGTGCAGCTCACACAACCAATATGCTCCCAGCTCTGCTGCATGGCTCGGACACACATGCTGACACACTGCTAGAGCTATCACTTGGTGTCTGAAACACACGAAGCTGCAGTATAGTGCATGAGGTCTGTGGTATATACAGAACCCCTTAGACAACAGAGCCATCAGCCACCAGTCATGAAACAAGTGAGTAGTACCAGGAGTAAGAGATGTTAGAATAACTCATCCAAGAAACTGTGTGCTAATGCTCTCATCCAGCAGGCCTTGGAGAAAATCCTAACAGAGACCATTAAGCCAACCAGTTCACACAGACTGGAGCCATTCATGAGCTCCGTGGTGCCTGGATAAGAGCAACAAGGGCATGAAAAGAGCTTTGTTGGGCATCCTGTACCCCAGCAGCTCTACAAATGTTTTGCAAAGTAATCAGAGATTCTGTTAGGAGAAGGGAAGAGGGCACCCAGCAACAGCCCCATACTCTCCTCCTCTTGCAGATGGCTTGCTACAAACCTGGAGCTTCTAGGCAATGGCATTGTGTTGTTTGCAGCAATATTTGCAGCAATGGGCAGAACAAATCTCAGTGCAGGAACTGCTGGCTTCTCCGTTTCATGCGCTCTTCAGGTAACTCACACTGAGGTAATACCATGCTTGCTGCTCATCACAAGCAATCTGCATTTTAATTCCTGCTACCATTTTAATTGCTACAAATCATGAACTATTTCTGAGGTTTTTTAGATGCCTCCTTCTACCAAACCCTGCTATCACCCAAAACATCCGGAGCATACGGCCCCTTAGAGAATGAACCTCCTAAACATATGCACCAACCATCTTATTCCTTCTCCATCTGGACTCATACTTCAATCACAGTATGCACTGAGCAACTGAAGCAAGGTCTTCAGCATCTGCCTTATCTGCTTGCAGACCAGTTACACAATAGCCTAAGAAACAGCTACACTATCTTTTAGCATCCAAGTCAGTAGCATTTAATTCTCTAAACCTGCTGAGAAGCAGTTATGGAGGGAGTTGGCTCTGCTCTTAAACACATGTTTACAAACTAACTGTGGATCCTTGTGTAGGTTTTTAGCCTTTTAAGGGATGATTTCTAAAGTAATTAGCTGATGAGGTGGTCTTCACAAGTAAACTCTAAGACAAAATACCAGGTACCTCTCAAGCACAGATCAACAGTTATTTTATCTGCCCTAACACCTCTGTTCCTCTTTGCTAGATAACTGGTGTTCTGAACTGGATGGTGCGCTCCTGGACAGAAATAGAGAACAACATTGTTTCTGTGGAGAGAGTGAGAGAATACTCCAGGACTCCTAAGGAGGTAGCCAACCAACTACTGACCTTACTAGAAGAGATGAACATGTCTCCAAACAAAATGAGTAACTTTTCTATTCCACCTGGATAAATCCCCTAGTCTTCCCCTCCCAAAAGGCCAGTTATATTTCCTTTAAATAACTGCAGCATTTGGTTTTTATCCAACTGACCAGACTTGTTTTATAACCTCTGATCATCATTATTTCCTTAACCAAGTTAAGCATTAGATTACCATTAAAATAGCTTCACTTGGTAACACTCATGGAATGAGCTGTATTTTCTGCCCATATTTGGAGTATGTATTTATTGCATGAGTTCAGATGCAACTCTGATAACTGATGGCTGCTAGATAGCCTTTTAGCCACTAAAAGTCTCCAGTGCAGTCATTTTTGCTATGTAGCCATTAAAATTATTTATCCATGTGCTGCCCCGAGATCCTTCTACAGGAGACTTCCACTGTCCTTTTCATAGGGGACTATCAATCTTTTTTATTGTACCACTCATATAATGTCAGAACTTGCCACTTGACTTGGTAATTTAAATCAGCTTTATACACTGCTGTTTGTTTTCATTTATTTAGGCACCTTGGACTCTGAATGGCAAACTTCAAGGTCAAGTTTGGCTCACTGAAGGAAGAATTGAGTTTAGAAACTATAGTTTGCGATACAGGCCAAATTTGGAGTTAGCATTGAAGCATGTCAATCTAGCCATCAATGGGCAGGAGAAGGTAAGCAAAGCCACCTGTTTCAGAAGAGTGACAAAATGTGAGCAGTGCTTTGCTGTGATCAGATCTGGGCAGGTACAGTCCCTGCCCTACACCAAGCCATAGTAACTTCCAGATGTAAAAGCTGCAGTGAAGTTTGAGCTCATCCATCACACTGCATGCTGCTACTACACAGAGTGTTTCCAGGATTGCTGCATACATCAGACATTGAAGAATGTCTGAAATTCCGTTTGACAGAAGGTTGACAGAGTTAAAAGCAAAGGAATTTCACTTCTTAAATTTAGTGCCACATCAAGGCCCTGTTCTATCTGCCGAGTCTTGTAGTTACTCTTTCCATCAAAGGCTTCAAGATTCCTTTTCATACAGAACAATTCCAAATTATTCCCTTTAATAATATATTGCTAGACTATGTGAATCCTGAACTGCCCTGGACATGCGATCCATGCAAAGCTATCTCTTCAAAAGACTGAGAACACAGACCTCTCATGTAGCTGCTACTGTGGAAAACAACCAACATCAAAACCAAAAGCTTTCCATTGTACTTTACAGATTGGCATAACTGGAAGAACAGGAGCTGGGAAATCTACTCTTGCTGTGGGATTGCTGCGATTAGTGGAAGCTGCAGAAGGAGCAATCCTTATTGATGGAGTAGATATTGCTCATCTAGGTCTCCATGACCTCAGAACCAAGATAACTGTCATTCCCCAGGTATGAAGTTAATTACCAAAATACTTAAACCACTGTTGAAGTCTTAACACCAAGGAAGAGTTTATAAAGATTCAATAGGGACATTTAGAAATTTCACCTCTATTCCATCCCAGTCACCCACTCAGTATAATATTACCCACAGATTTGCACTCAGCAGGGAAACTGGAGCTCATTTTGATAATTCATTTCAGGAGTTGTTTGTACTCTCTCTGTGCTCAGGATCCAGTTCTGTTTTCTGGCTCTCTAAGAATGAATCTCGACCCATTAAACCAATACACTGATGCAGACATCTGGACAGCTTTGGAACTGACTCAGCTCAAAAACTTCATTGCAGATTTGCCAGATCAGTTGGAATATAAGTGCACAGACCAAGGGGAAAATCTAAGGTACCTTATCATCTGCAGAAAGACAGTGTCAGGGCAGTGCCAGCCCATGGGCTAGGACAATACGCAGCTAGTGGGACAAGAAGTCCAATTCATTTTTTAGATAAATTATTTCAAAAATTAAGGTATCCAGACAGCAAATTGCTGCATTATTGTCCTGTTTAGCAGCATGAAGTCAAAACGTAAGTCACCAAGTTGAAGTCTTTCGAGACTTAATCTTGTGGTAGCTTGTGTTTCTGCAGTACTTAAAACACTGGAATCCTCTTTCAAGTGCAGATTTAGTAATACACTTTCTTCACTTCTATACGTTGTTTCATGCTGTTTGTTACCTGCAGTGCCACCAGTCTCAATCACCCTTTCAGGGAAAGGGAACAATTATGTTTTCATTACTGTTTTCAAATAAATCATGTATTCTGACCCCAGGAAAAAGTGACTGCTGCTCTCAGTTTACCATGCCTCTTCTTACTTGTAGCACTGGTCAGAAACAGCTGGTTTGCTTGGCCAGAGCCCTCCTTCAGAAAGCCAAAATCCTCATTCTCGATGAAGCCACAGCAGCAGTTGATTTAGAAACTGATCTTCAGATTCAGTCTACCCTAAGGACTCAGTTCAAAGGCAGCACAGTGCTAACAATAGCTCACCGGATAAACACCATCATGGACTGTGACAGGTAGTATTTTCAGCCACTTTCCTAAGGAGGAAGGAAGACACAGGCAACCTGTATGAACTAGACAAACCACACAGTCAACAGCAGTTTCGTTTCTGCACTTTTCTTGTTTAATCTTCAAAGTTTTGCTGTAGAGATTGTAAGAGCTATCTTAAGCAAGCTAAGCACCAATAGGTTAATTGATGATTTATTCCCTCAGGATGCAGTTTATGCTGTATCAAAACCCCCTTTCCCTCCACTGACAGCAAAACCATGGCTACAGCTCTTTGCCTCATTTTAGCATCATGAAGTTAAAATACATGTTCACAAATCTTACTCGAGTCAGTCACCAAAAAACTCTCCTCCCACAAACTCAGTACTTGAATAGTCACTCATCAGAAACCTCTCTCTATCCCACAGCTGGTTCCCAGCTGAAAAGCTACTGGAAAGCTTGGTTGAATAACAAGCAAGTAGTGAAGTTTAGTTACTTCTACTTATTTCTAAAATAAGTTTATTACCAAGCTGCCTGTGTATCCCCCAAGCTTACACTTCTGTTTTAATGTTCACAGGATTTTAGTCTTGGAAAATGGTTGGATAGCTGAATTTGATACTCTGGAAAACTTAATAGCTCAGAAGGGACTGTTCTACAGACTAATGGAAGAATCAAGCCTTGCATGACTCACTCATGGAGTATGCCACAATGCCACCACTATCAAGAATAACTGATCCTGTAATTGATTTATGTTGGTTTCAATCTAAAATGCCTGACACACAGCCAAACCTTGTTTGACCTATAACTGCAGTGAGTAGATGAAAAGGGATGACCTGAGATGGGAGTTATTTCCATAGATAACTTAGCAATTCCACTTCCATTATGTTTCCAGATACCAAACCCTCATTATTCTGTTGAAAATGAGCCAGTCAGAACTTAAAGACCTTGTTGCTTTTATAGTACAAAAGCAAACAAACCAAAAGAAAAAAGACCACAGCATTTCTGATTTACGCCATAAATGGAACCCAAATATACTGGTATACTTAAAGATTACACAGATTATTTTTTAAAACCAGTAAGCTTTTATGAATAGAAAGAATTTAACTGGTAGTAAGTAAACCTCACTGTTTACAGCTTTTCCTAAGTTCCAGGCAGAACAAATTTAGTCTTTTGCCAATGTCTTAAGGACTGCTCTCCTGAGCACCCTTCTTAACACAGATGTGGACTCCAAGGCAGCAGCTGGATCTAGTCACCCAAAGTGCACAAACACTGGGGGAGTAGGGAAGAGGAAGTGTATGCCACTAAGCATGAGAGCATCAGGCTGCCTGTTGTCACAGCTGTGCATCAGATCCACTCCATCTCTTTCCATGTCAGCTTTGGAAAGGCCCCGAGTGAATCACACTGTGGAGGACTGGCAGACTGCCTGGAAGAAGCCAGCCAGCTTTAGACATGGGCTCACTGGTATAGGAGAGTAACTGGGCTGGGAGTGGGCAGCAGAGTATCATTCCTTCTGCTGGAAGGCTTGGAGCAGCCCTGCTGCCAAATAGCAGTTGGTCACAGCAGAGCATGTCCCAGCTGCCAACATTAACATCTCCAAATTGAATTTGGCCACAAGGAATTTGTGTGGTGGAAAGCATCCTACTCCAATCCCTGTAGCATGGCAATCTGGCAGAAAATCTGGCAATCTGGGGAAAGCAGCAGAAACTCACCTCTTGATGTGGTGGTTCATGCCTGGTTTTCTTCTGGACTGCAAGTTTAAGTTCTGCATGCGCCACTCTGGTGCCACCGAGCCTCTGGCAAGGTCATCCTAACAAACCAACGCAGCAGCTGAAAGCAAAGCCTTCCTGGGTCTTCCTGCAGTGCCAAGGAGCTGCGGTCAGGGCTGTGCCCGAGTCTCTCCTCAGGAATCACAGCAAGACAATGTGACAAACAAATCATACTGTGAGATACTGCTGTACTGTGGCTTTTGTTAAAGCACTTCATTTTCTAGAAAGCTGAAATAAAAACACAATCAAGAATTGCAGTGGGTCTTCTCAGTGAGCTATGGTAAATCTAGCATAAAAAGGAGTAAGAGAAGAGGATGAGAGAGTTCAAACTGGCAAGAGTCAACCCATACCAGCAAAATCCAGCAGTTTCCTCTCGGACAATTGTTCAGTAGCCTCTTCAGCCACATTAAGAGAGCAGTTAACAGTTCCTGTGGAACAAGTGTCTAAGTGTCCTGCTGCCATACTGGTGGTCATAAGCCTTCAAAGAGGTGATTCTTTTCCCCTCTGTTTTCTCTAAAAAAATACTAACAACAGATAAAAGTTATGAGCCCTCTAAAGCCCTATCAATGGAAATCAAACCCAGGAGCATTTAGAACTAGTGAAATGTAAGTTTGGCGTTTTTCTTTTTAGCTGAGGTGAAAGAGAAGCAGAAGTGCCCATGTTGCTGGGTAATTCTGAAACAGACATCTTTTAGCATACCATAATCTCTGGTATAAACATCTTCTAAATGCTTGCTTTCCGTTCCTAAGTTGGTAATGAAGAGAGAAGGCAACAGAAGGAGAAAATCAAAACATACTTTCACACTGGTAATCTCTGAAAGGGCACAGTTTTGCTGTTGGCTTACACAAAGAGCAAGAAAAACAACCATCAGCTTTCATCCATCAAGTGATCAAGCTGAATAAAGAAAAATATATGATATCAAGGCATTCAAGAGAAAACAGGTGTCTGCTACATGATTCTGAGCTCAGCTGCTGGAATTCAGTGCCACACCCCTGAATTTAATAGTCCATTCCCCCAAAAAGCTGGAGGGAAGGCTCATCACCCTGGGCTGTAACATCGTTGATCCTGTCAGATGGCACCAGACTTGACTGTACTGGAGGTCACAGCCATCAGGCTAGATTTCACTTACCCTGAAGTGGTGAAAGCGTCCCAAATACTGCATAAGCATTAGGTCCAAACAACAATTAAAAGATTACACATAGAAAATCTACTGGGTTTAATGCCAGATTCTGATACCTTGCAGCAAGTTGTATCATTTTCTACAACTGGTCCCAGGAACACTGCATCCAGGGTTCAGTACATAACCCTCTCTTTTCCTAGCTGAAACAGGATTTTACAGCTCCTACTTTAAGGTACCCTAAAGGACCTATATATGGCACCGTACCTACAACACTGGTTCTGTGGGAAGAAAGCTGCATTTGTTCAGCTAGCTCTGTGTGCAGTAAAGGTTAGTTCAGACTGATCCTTGTGCATAATACAACTTTGTTCAAGTTACATCCAGACAAGATATTCATCACTTTTATGAGGACAGACATTTGGAATCAGGATCATGAATCAATGCAGCAACAGCACAAAGCACTGACAGGTATTTAGAGCAAACAGAAAAGAGTGTCTACTCCAGAGCTGGGGCAGAACAGTTTGTGCTAGCAAGTGTATAAATACATAAAACTGGGAGAACAGTGATGCTTATTAACAACCACATCATTGTAAAAGAACATGACTGAAGCACACACAAAGAGCAGTCTTCTGATCCCTTGCTCACTATTTAGAAGGTTATCCTGCAAAATACAGCATTTTGGACAGCAGCTCCCCAAATGATCACAAACAGGGCAGAGAGCATCCAGTGACACTTCCCAATGTACCCAGTTTGAGATTGCAAATGCAGTTTAAGTCATTCCTACACAGACAGCTTCACTGTAAACCTTTTACATGGTGGAAGTATAGTTCTGTATTTCAAACAAACCATGCTCGTAAGTGCAGTTCAATTGTTTTCAAAGGACTTGCTCATATTACTCTCTTAAGGCTTGTAAATCTCTGTTAATCAGTGTGCAATGGAAAGCATAATTTCCCTGAATCCAAAATCAGCTTCCACCAAAGTAAAAAAAAAAAACTTGCTTTGAATTCAAAAGCAAACATCCAGAGTACTTTGCAGGGTCCCCATCCCAGTAACAAACCACAGTAAACCCATAAGCCTTTTCAAAGGAATTTGAAATCCTGTCTGAATTTCCTCACTGGATGTTCTCCACAGCTCTGCCTGAGAAAGGTGATGGTACTAATTGTCTAGCACAGGCACAGAGAGAGTACAGGGGCCTTTGCTATCTGGTTGTCCACTGTCAATGGCCCCTCTCTCCTTTCCTTCTCAGGGCTCTTCCAGAAGGGGTGGAAGGGCAAGGATCACAAAGTGTTCCTGGAAGATGACTCTCCCCAAGCAGAAAAGGTCTCATGGTGGTAACTCGCACAGTTCCTCCTCTGGGTCTCCTCTGCAGACTGATCTGTCTCCATTTTAACCCAGCTGAGTAAAACAATGTCAGCCACAAAACCTTACCCAACAAGCTCATTTCTCTGCTCTGTGCTCCATTTCTTACTAACCACTTTGCACTCAAGGTTTCTTACCCACCCTAGCATGCCCCAGACCTCAGGCCTTGAAGCCTGGTTAGTCTAAGAAGTACCCAAAATTTTTATTTTCAAGGCAAAAACGTGAACTGACAAAGCTAACCCTTTGTCAAATACAAAGCAAGAAATGACACAAAGTTATCTTTTAATTTTTTTACTGCAAGTTCTTTGCAAATATTTGTATAGTCATTACAAAAAATACCAAAGAAAATTTCAGTCTATTCAATTTCAGAGAGTCATAATTTACAAAAAAATAAATAGCTTTACTCTAAAGAAGACAACTCTCCAGTATTAAGGTCAGCTCTCCAGTATTAAGGTCAATGTCATTCATATAAGTCCACATTCCCAGAGTGCTGAGTATTTCAGTCCTTCTGACTTAATTTGCCTTCTTCCAGCATTTTCCTTTAAAATAAGACTAATCAGAACATGAGAAAAGTAACTTTTTTCTTCCCACAGAGAACTGAACATCCAACACAGCTCTTGAAAACTATTCCATTGCTAATTTGTTAGACCCCCTGACACACAACTTTAAAAAAATCAGAATTACTATTTTTAAACAACTGTAACAGAACAGTTTCCCACAAAATTTAAGAGTCAACTGCAGCAGCATGAAGGGCATGTTTCTTTGATATAAGGCTAATGGTCCTTGAAGTGACAGAGCTTTTAGGAAAGCACAGAACTGCCAAAGCCAAGGGAATTACAATCAATGTCATGCCAAGCCTGTAACCTCTGCTCAGACAAATTCTCACTTCTCAGCCTAGTCCCTACAGGTGTAACCAGGATTCACCACCCAAGCTGGAATTCCTGAGTGAACTGGGTGTAAGATCAGGTACTGCATACTGCAACACACCAACTGCTGCACAGATTTGGGTTTGGAGTGATTGTCATTCTACACATGCTTAAATACTGCTTTGAAGTTGACTGTGCTTTTTCACATCAGCACTACTGACATATTATAGTGAACTTGCTGCTAGACACTGTAAACACATGAAACCTTTAGGACAATGCATAAAAGCATTAACCATGTACAGTAAATGCCATCACGAGAAAATCTGGCACACATGTTATTTCACAAGAAGAAAAATCTTTGGACTATAGTACTATATTCCAAGTGCATCCCACAACAGATGGCTCATCACATGAAGAATCGGCAAACAAGCAAATAACTAACATTTGCAAAAATGTTTTAAACAAAAAAAGAGGGAGGTTGGCTTCAGAATGTAAGAGCAGATGAAAAGAAAAAGCCCCTCTGAACTCTGATTAATCACTCCGCCTTACATTGAGCATATAGGGACAGACTTCAGGCAAAAATGAAAAGTCTTGGGAGTGTTTGCACAGTGTGTGTGCTTCTCCTAAAGATGATTAAAATCAATACTAAGGAGAATTAAAAAAAAAGAAGAAATTGCATTTTTCTGTTACTTCCATTGCCATGCTCTGGCTGACTTCACCAGGTCTGAAACTGAACTGTACAGTTCACACCAGCTCAGGGGAAGTTACAGTTCTCTGAAAGTATCACCTCCCTCTTTCCCCACAGGAACTAACCAAGTTCAAATGCTACACCAAGCCTGCATCTTTGGCCATGCTATAGAAAATGCCTTTTTCCTGAAGTAGTTGGTCTGGGCTACCACACTCCACCACTTCTCCTCTGTCCAGGACTAAAACTCTGTAAAACAAAGGGGGAAAAAAATGGTCACAAGAAGATCCAGAAAGCTATGAACACAGATGTATACACACAGACAGACACTGACTGTAGCATAGCCATTACGTGCAATGGAAGACAGTCCAGACTGTATGAATGGACAGAGTTTCTCTGTCCTTCCTGATTTCACTGCAGATGGTCTGTCTGCTCTGTTTTTTATGCAGCACATGTTAACCCTGTCATTTGTAGACAGCAATAAGAGCTATGACTGTACTCCAAGCCAGCCAGAAACTGGATGGCAGCACTTCTTGACAAGGTGACTGAGAGCCCCAGAGACCTCGCAAGATTGGGCATAACCTTCCCTTGCTACTGCAGCACAGTTTCTGCTCACAAAATACAAAGACACAGCTTATGCAAAACAAAGGTGCAACTGCAATTAGTGAGTTTACAAAGCAAGTTACCACAGTAAAGCCAGCTCACAGTTAAAACACTGCCTTGAGCTACCTCCACTAAATGGCTAGGCACTGCAGAGATCTTCACTAAGCCCTCAGCAGATGCTGCTGCATGGTGTTACCTACTGCCATGACTGAACTGGGTACTCATCCGCTGACAGTACTGCTGGCACAGGCTATGCTCTTGTCTCTTATCATTCACTATTGACAGCACAAAGACAGGTCTACAAAAGTACACAAAAATCTGATCATTGGTCACTTTGCTCTCTGCCGTTCTGTGATAAAAAGCACAAGAGAGCTTAAAAAATGGAATTATTAGACAAAAACTTAGCCCTCAAGTGCAGGATCTGCCCTCTTTGATTCCTTATGCTGTCTGCCTAGTTTAGGGTATGAGTTCCCTAAAGCCCTGATGACTCTTCCAGCTATGCCTAAATTAGGGCAAGACCTAGGAATAAACTCCTATCCTAGCCTCCCTCCCCTTCCTGGTTTGGCTGGGCAGAAATGGCACAACAGCAGTGTGATGGAGGGATCAGAGGAGCTCACAACCACTGCAAGCCAGAATATACACGCACATCACCCATCAAAACAGGGATTCCAGCAGCTCAATGGAGAGGTAGCTAAAAATGCACTGGTAAACATTTGGCTAACACAATATGTTAATTTAAAGTAGAGCACAGTGTAGGGTCACACATGGCATTCCTCAAGATAAAAGGTGATATTCCTTTACCTTGTGTAGTCCATGATGGTGTTGAGACGATGTGCTATAGTTAATACAGTACATTCTTCAAATTGAGATTTTATTGTTGATTGTATAAGCTTATCTGTTTCAAGATCAACAGCAGCTGTGGCTTCATCTAGAACCAGGATTTTGGACTTCCTGAGCAGAGCTCGTGCCAGGCACACCAGCTGGCGCTGTCCCACGCTGTGCAGATGGAATGGAACGGTGAGGGGAAAAAGAAGTCAGAACAAGTTTGCAGTATTCATCTTTACCCTTGTAAGAACTCCTCTCAAATACAGGTGTGAAGAACCAAGTAAAATAGATAAGGTCAGTCTTAGTATTTCACTGCAGAGTATCTAACAGCATCTGAAACTACATCCCTCTTACAATGAAGTCTTGATTATGTAATAAGATAATACACTACAAATCATTTCAGCATAACTGCATCAGGCTAATTTACTGAATCAATCCAGTGTTGAGGACTAGACTTTAAATTGTTTTGATAAACTGAACATACATCGCTGTTATGGTGCAAAAAGCAAGCTGAAAACTTCCTTTCAAAAACTGCATCTGTTGGGCAAGAGCCCTGATATGGTCAGAGCATCCCTTATAAATATCAGGCTGCTGCTACTAAAAACCTCTCCAAGACTCCCCAAGCTGTCAAATCTCACAGCATCCAGAGTATTTCTTAAATTACTTTAAATTCCCAAACTTCGAGTTTAAAACATGTTGAAAAAATCCTAGTTGGTTGATTGCCAGGTCGTGCATCAAGAATTCTCCAACTCTGTCCCCAAATTCTCACACTGGGCAGAGGGGTTAGCCCCACACCACATTGCTATTGCTAGGGTATAGCCACTCACTGTTTCTGGAGTGGAAAATCCAATTGCAGATGGGAGGCCACACACACCTCTCAGTTTTCATTCAGTTCTTAAGGCAATTTTTACAAGCATAGTTATTTGACATACCTGAGGTTCTCTCCACCTTCAGCACACTCATGATTAAGTTTATCAGGAAGGGATGATACAAAGTTTTTCAAGTGAGCCAATTCCAAAGACCTCCAGATGTCTTCATCAGAGTGTTGGTCAAAAGGATCAAGATTCATACGTAGAGAGCCAGAAAACAACACTGGATCCTAGACAAAGGAAGAGATAACTGACAATGTACACAGAACACAGCAAGTGCTCCAAAAATGTTTCTTAGAAAGTGAAAGGAAAACAACATGTCCAGATGCAGTTTCAAGCCAGCTAATTACTGAATTCAGGAGTGAGATCTCACTTTATTCCAGCAACAGGAATATATTCTCCCTCACCCTTATTCCTCTGGCGGGGGGGCTGGCCTCTGCCCTCTGCAAACTCTGGCACTCTAGACCTTTCCATGAGTCAATAACTCATGAATCCACAAGGGAAGGGAGGAGAAAGAATAAGAAAAGAAAGAAAAAAAACTAGCCAAACTTCTTTTTACTGGGCTGCTATGTTAAACAGCAGGCACTCCCTGCCCAGGCTTCTATCAGCAGGGACTACTAGCTCAACTTTCCACTTCTTTGGAAATTACAACATATTTTTTAAATGTCTTTAAAAGCTGCAATTTTAATGCACTTTTTTTCTTGGACACAAAGAAATACTAATGTGGAAATATTTTTGACTTAGTAATGTCAGACTGATGCAAAGTGATCCAAAGAAGAGAGCAAAGGCCCCTCAGATTTCCAAAAGAAGTGGTGCAGAAAACCTCTTGAAGTGTGTTCACTTGTTTTTGCTGCAATACTGATTTATATAAATACATTTTATGGTCTGTTTTTGAACAAGCTTTGGACTATCAAACCCTCAGCTGCTGGGCTACTTTCCCTCTACTAGCCAAAAGACCAATGGTCCCAGTTTACTAAGGGGGCCAATAATGTGTTCTGCTGGGCTCAGACCTCCCCACTCAGGCTAAGCTGTCTATGGCATTTAGTGATCAGCATGGGTGCTGACAAAGCCCATGAGTCCAAAGATTTTGCTTCCACATCACAACTCAGTCATAACCAAGCTCCTGCCTGTTACCTAGCACAAGCAAACTGAAGCCAGTCTAGGAAAAAAGCTTGGTTTCAAATACGTGAAAGAACATGCCAAAAAATATTCTCCCCAGCACATTAGAGAAACAGCACTGAGTTCTGGTAACAGTAGGATTTCAAACCTACCTGAGGGATGATGGTGATCTTGAACCGCAAGTCATGGAGTCCTATCTTTGCAATATTAATGCCATCAATAATAATTTCTCCTTCAGCTGCTTCATTAATCCGAAACAAACCCAAAGTCATTGAAGATTTTCCAGCTCCTGTTCTTCCAACTATTCCAATCTGTTGGGAAGAAATATAGAAACAACTTAAACTGGGGAAGAGTTAAAGCATTTCCAAGCATCTATCTGGAACTGATGCAATTTCAGAAGGTTGTAACATTTGCTGAGCTATCAACTCCCCAAAATGGCATAACAAATTAAAGCTGATCAAACAGGAAGAAAAATCAACTGATATAAAAAAATCAGGAACAAAAAGCAGTCAAAATTTGCAATCCAATCACACTCATGTGTGCACAGGTGCAAGGAAGCAGTAGGAAAGACACATAAGTATCACCATCAGTTTGGCCAGATTCAGACAATCTACTCTGAAGTCACATTTTTTTCCTGCAGTCACATCTTGCAACTGCTGCCTTACTAGATCAGGGTTTTCTGCCTCCATCTAGTAGCTCATTTTCTTGACACTGTAATGAACTACCTCTCTGCAACCTGTATTCCTCTTTGCTTACAGCAAAGAATTAGCTAGATTTCCTGAGAAGGGCAGAGAAGACAGCATAAACCTTACTTCCTTTTGAAACCAGACCAAAAGACACTATTCCATGGGCATGTGAAACACATCTTTACCCCATGATGCAGAACACAGCTTGAAAAGGACAAGAACCCACTACATCTGCCACTTACACTACAGCTGGCTCTACAGAAGCTCTTCTAGGTCTTAAAGACCCAAGACACTACAGAACAGGGTTAGAGCTCCTTTGACTTATGCACAGAATCATAGAATGCAGCCTTACAAACGATAACACTCTACTATCAACTTGAGATTCATTACCTTCTCACCCCCATTTATGGTAATATTTATGTTTTTCAGAACCAAATCCAAGTCTTCTCTGTAACGTAAACCATAGCCTCGAAACTCGACCTTCCCTTCCGCAGGCCAGGCGCTCGCTGGGGCTGTTTGTTCAATGCTCCATTCAGCCTGAAAGTGCCACACAAACAGATCTGATCAGTTCCTCTTTCAACTGGACATGTGCTCACAGGATTCAAGGAAAGCAATTAAGAAAAATTCTTGTTAGTGTGTAATCTGCAAAAGGAGCTGTGATGGTGATGGGAAGAGAGGGAAACAGCTACCCCAAGCCATTGCTGCCACAAGTTCCACTTGCTGAATAAACTTTCCTCTTAACAAATGGAAGAATCATACAGGCAGCACGTATTCAGATAACCTGCTTGTACAGCCCCATCACAGTAAGGAAACCAGTGGGGAAGCCAGACATGCAGTTTAGCTAAGACAAACACTACAATATTAACAACCTGGTAAAGTAAACAGCCACTGTCTCAGCCTCCCACAGAGGGGGCAGAGGAGAGAACACACCCCACTGCGTTCACTGCTAGCACCAAGAAAAATGGCTTTTAACTGTATAAATACTGGTTTGCTACCAGAACCTGAGAAAAAATTCTAGGAAGGGTCCTCATAAGGTTTGGCTGCAAAAATAGCAACTCAAATCAGGTTTAAGTGAAAGCCACAGCAAAGAGATGCTATGGGGAACCCTGTTCTGCAGCCAAAAGGGGCAAAAAAATGCAGATGAAATGAGTTTTTAGTTATTTGAATCAAAACAAAAAAGATAAAACCTCTTTGCTGCTCACACTGATCAAAACACAGAGTAGAATAGAGCGATTCCTAAATAACACTGGGTAAGTATCAGTGGCTACACCTCAAAAGTACCCTCAGGAACTTCCACTAAGATATAGCCTGTCCCTAGAGAGAGGGCACTGACAGCTCTATCCCATCCCTCAGCTCAGAGGACATGCCCAGCTGCACTCTCCAACCCATTCAGCCAGGCTGCAGGTGGGACCTCAGAACAGGGCACTGACTTCTACACACGTGGTGGACAACTCAGTGTACCTCCTTCTCCATTTCAGCATACTCTTTGACTCTTTCAACAGCAACAATGTTGGTTTCCAGCTCAGATGACATGCGAACCAGCCAGTTCAAGTATGCTGTAATCTACAAGAAGAAAAGAATTCTAGAAGCAGTTTACACTAAATATGTTACTTGCAATAAATAAAAAACAGAAAACAGCCAAAACACTGCAAGTTCATGCAATGCATAAACACAGGTGATATCTTGGCTAATCAGTGCTGGACATGAGAGAAGTCCAGATGCTTTTAATATGCAGGGGATGTCATCTTAACCATATCCCCTCACACAGGCAAGGCACAGAAGGAACTTCCCAGCACCTTTCCAGTTATTACTCTCTTCATATGTTCCTTATATTAATTTTCCCTCCAAAGCCATAGCAAGATTCCATATGTCTGATGCAAACGTAAAATTACCTGCAGGGAGTAGGACACTGAGAGGCCAACCAATCCTGCACTGAGTTTGTTGCGTGCCATCACTGCAAACAATGCTGCAAAGAGGACAATACAGTTCCCCACATACTCTAGACGGACAGCCAGCCACCTACAGGACAGAAAAATGGAATGTATCTTTCTGGCAGTTCACCCAGGGAGAATTAGCAATGGCCAATCTTCTGCCACACGTCTTTTGAAAAGATTAGTAATATGACATCTGTGAACTGCCAGTGACATAGGAACTGCAAGATCTTTGAGGTTCTGCTCCAGCAGCATGCAATACCTAGAGGCATCCAAAAACAGTAAAACCTTCCAGTACATAAAAATTCCTGTCTTAGTCTAGAAAGCAGTTGTGATTTGTCAGCATCAATGAATCAAAACTTCTAATAAAATATTACCCAGAAGAAAGGCAGGAACTCACAGAAAGAAAAGAAATTCAAAAGCAATCTTAATTCCATCACAGATGTTTACGCAAAACATCTGTGGAGCAGGTATATCCATACAGGCTTTCCTATCCTGGACAAGAATGCTGAGAGCTGTGACTGACAAGGGGCGCAGGCAGCAGAACCATGTCCTCAGTATTTCAACCCCACCGTTACCTGTTTGCAACAATGCTTGGATAATAAGCTTTCTGATTTTCATCCACCTTCATGTCGTTCTGCTTTATGAAGCGTTTCTGCTCCTCAAAGGCTCGAATGACACTGACTCCCAGGAGGGTCTCATTGAAGTGAGAATATACAGGAGAACGACTGACAGACTCAAGGCGTTTGAGCTGGCGAGAAGTGGCCACATAAAATCTCTGCAAACCAGTGTATGAGAATTACAGAATCACTCACATGGGAAGAGACCTCCAAGATCATCAAGTCCAACCCATCACCACCATGCCACTAAACCATGTCCCTAAGTACGACATCTATACATTTCTTAAGCCCCTCCAGGGACAGTGACTCCACTACCCCGCTGGGCAGCCTGGGCCAATGCCTAACAACCCTTCCAGTGAAGAAACTTCTAACATCCAAACCAGTTATGGTTACATCCAGACTACATCTGAAAATACAAAGGGAATCACAAGAGCATTCCCTGCCATTCTTCAGTACTCTTAGGCCTAAAAAGACCATTACATACACTCTGCTGTCTTTGAACAGCTGCCAGTCAAAACATCTCATCCAATAGCCCTTTCCTCCTCTTTCTCTTCTCTGCAAGCTTAGCTCAACAGCACAAAACATACACATCATTGCCATTAAGGTTTACTAATGGAGTCGGATAGATTCACTAATTCAAGAGTCAAAGTCAAAACCCAACTGCTTCTCTTCAGTCTGTACTGACTCTTAAATTTCTAAGAGTAAAGCAAGAGTGAAGAAAGCACACCCTGCCTACACAAGACAGGAGTGAAAGGGTGCTACCTCTTGCTCTGCAAACAAGATTCTAACAAACCATCAGCAACACACACATAAGCCTCTAAAGGCTACTCTTTTGCTTGGAAGTATGTTTAGAAAAGCCCATCCATCTTCCAATATTTGGGCTCTGAACCAAAAACTACACAAAATAGGCCCTTAATGGCATTTTTATAAAGTCTGCTTAGGTATTTAAGGGATTACCCTCTGCACAGAAGTCATTCTGCGCTTTATGGTGGAAGGAAATGCTCTGCTAATGTCAGTTAATCAATAAACCATGCAAAGCACAGTCAGTTAAGCATGACTCAAGTCAAACACATTAAAACCCATTACGCCCCAGAGTCAGAAAAAGAATGGTGTTAAATAACAGAGCATGAGTGACTGCTGGTCCCAAACGCCCCCAGGTACAAACCCCTACCTGCACAAACAAGTAGACAAGTCCCAGAGGTGGAATAATGACAGCAGCTATAGGTGTGGCCAGCAGAATGATGATACAAGCCCCAATCACGTTAAATGTCGAGCCCATGAACATCTTAATGATTGGTGGAATGGCAGAGTCAATGGTATCTATCTCCTTAGAGAAACGGTTCACCAGATTGCCACTGGGTGTACGTTCAAAGAAACTCATTGGAGACCTGAGGACATTGTGCAGCAGGTTAAGGTGCAGGTGTCTTGAAGCAAATATTCCCCCTATTGACACAGCCATTGAGTAGCCAAAGACAGCAATACCTAGAAAAGATGATTTGGTTTTAATGGCTGCCACCTCAACACAAAACATTCCGCTTTGTTTTATCATCACTCAGCATTAGCACATCTCTAGAACAATAATCCTGAGAACTGGGATTCACTACAGGAAGACTCAATTACTTCAAGTAATATAAAAAAAAATATCAGTGAAAACACCATATTTCTCTCATGGTATAAGGTGCTTCTCCAAAACAAAATTGTAACATGTGAGTATTTCCCTCAGACAGCTGAATTTTAGGTTTTATGGCAGGATTTTTATGGCAGTTCTGAAGTGGCATATCTGGGTTGTTAAGTTTCACAGCAAATAAATTTGACCACAAAGAGGACACATAAAAAGCCATTGAGCTGGCTTCCTTGTAGTGCCTTGCATGGACCCTCAAATAGTCAGAGGAAATACCAGCCTGCGTAGTTCAGCAAGGCCATGGCTGCAAGGGAAGCAGCTTAGCCATGGCCTCCTGTGAAACTGTCCCTGCAAACCAGGCCAGCACAGCTCATTGACAGGCCAAGGAGCCATTTCCTGAGTCAGATGTTCTGTCACCAGCTGCTGGCTCACCAGCACAACAACTTTCATTCTTGTTTTGTACAAACAAAATAATAACATATTCACTAGGAATAATTTTATATGTTGGTTTGCTTGCTTTTTTTAATTATTATTCACTCGAGTTTTTAAATTTTCTACAAAGAAAAGAAACCAACACCAGTCCCACACTCCAATCCTTCGCAAACTTCTGGGGTTACTAGGTCACCAAGAGCATTAGAAACATTCTGAACCAGCTAATCTTAAAACAGGTAAGACCAAGCAAACCTTGAGAAATTCCCAGTGCTCCATAAACTCCCAATCTGACATTTGTGTACTGCTGTGTGCCATTGACAACAGGATCATCTGTCCATAAACTTAGCCAGTAGTTAGAAGCCAGGGAGGCTATATGATTACACATAAAGAGGAAAATGCTCAAGAATGAGATGAAGAGTCCAATTGCTTTCATGTACTCCCAGTACACTGTTGCCTTTACCTGAAGACAGAAGGAAAAATTAAAACATTCATTTTGCAGATTAAGTTTCAAAACATGCAATTCACCCTTCTTCAACCCCTGTTTAAAGTCAGTGCTCCTGCATCAAAACATCAGGCCATAAAAACACACTAGTGGCACTCTAGAGAGCCATTGCTTGGGAACACAAGCTGCAAAGCATTCTATGGAGACATGCCAAACCCAGCATCCCTCCAGGGCAGGCACACATCATCTCTTCCTTATCTTCCAAGGGAAAGGGTAAGGAGAGAGTTGCTTGAAGTAACAAAGACCATCAGTGGCAGAGCCAAAAACTCATTGAGGAGTTCCAGGTTTTGGCTTTTTCTTTTTACTACAAGATTATATAGCCTTTAATTAAATCCTTGCTCCACATGGCCTGTATCCTATAATCTATCTTTAACCAGAGGATTCAAGCAACACTGCTAGAAGATGGAACTGCCATTCTCCCAGGAACCTCACTTTCAGGTTTGTCAGAAAGCCTGGAGTTATCCTGGGATTAGATACTTGTGTCTATAGTGGAAATTTGGCTTAAATTCATCTGAGTCAATTCTAGCTCTGTATTCTGAAGGGCAGATTTCACTAGGTCACCTAATTTGGCACAACTTCTCTTCAAGAAATAGCTGAAAGGTTTTCATTTCTTCTCTTAAACTTTGATGTGGTCAGGCCCATCATCTTAAAAAAAGTTGTGGTGTCAGCACTTTCTGCTCAGCTTTGGGAGCAGAGAGTACAGTAACACTTCCATGAAGTACCACACAACAGGCAGTAAGTCCAAGAATCCATTCACAACTCACTCAGCCCAGTTACATGATGTTTGGAAGCTATTTTCTGCTGAACCTAGTGGATTTTCCTGAAACTGGAAGAGAGTGTAGGAAAGAGGAACAGGAGACCTTACCCTCCCAGTCTTTGCTGTGTCAGCCTCTGTCAGTTTCCAGGGATTCTTTTCAGCAAGTGGCTTCTGCAGCTCTGCTGTGCTGCTCTGCTGCTGTGACTTCCCAGTGTCTCTACTGTATGTTGAAGAGTTACTGAGTTGCCTGTTTAAAGACATTTATTTTTCAGTCTTAGCACGATACAGATCAGATGTTTACTTCATAAATAGACCTCAACAGTCCACAGCTCCAAGTCAGCAGCTTACATTATTCTGGTGATAATCTCCTAATCAGTCATCACCGGGCCAATGATTACTAGTGCTTCCCTTCTCCCCTCACAGTCCACTCCTCATCCTCCCTGGCAGCATTCAGTTCTCAAGTTTCTTAAGTATCCATCTTCAGATACAAGTAAGAGGCTAGCTAGTCAAAAGAAGTCTTGGCTGAACATTCAAACTCCTGGATGAAAACTGCTAGTTGATGATCAAGCAAATCTTTACAAACAAGCCTTTACAAACCCTATCATGACATACAGTACAGCTGCCAGAGTGCAAAAAGGGTACCCACACTGGCATCAAAATGGGTAACTGTACTCCCAGACACTCATTAGCTTCCAGAAACACAGTATCTCTAGAGCACTGTACAAATAAGGCATAGACTATAAGACGAATTCTGGGCAAGTATATTCAGAGTGATGGCCTCTGGCCTCTCTCAAGCATAACAGCAGCTGTACTAGGTGAGACCAAAGGTCCATTTAGCACTTCATCCCATCTTAGAGTCAACTGCAGAAGCCTTAGGACAGCATATGAATGCTGGACTGCCAATCCGATACTGTGGGTTTGACTTGCAGAAAGTATCTTGCTACAGCACTACTGTTTCTCCCCATGGAAAGAAGAGCAGCACAAGAGCTCTGTCTGTGCAGACATGCATAAGCAACAGTCTGTGCTAGCAACTGGAGCAGGGCTACAGCCTCAGAAGTTGGTATGCCCTGCTGCTAGCAGGAGGGGGAACTGGGATGCAGGGGCAGCTACTGGGCAGAGTGTCTGAGTCCAGCTAGGGGACGGATACACCTTGTACATACACATATATTCTCACCAATGAGCCTCCACCCTGCTCAGCTAGAGATGGGCACAGAATGAGGCCACTTGTTAATATATTTGTGCTCTAAGTGGCTATGGTCTGTGTGGCTAGCCATGTATACATGTGGTGTGTAGGTACACTTGGACACATGCCTGCTGGAAGTGCATCCTCAGCCTTACTGCTGTTAGACCTGGAACCATGGAGCAGCAGCAGCTTCACCTCTCTCAATCTACTGCATCTGGCCTGCTGCATTTTCCATACACTCCAAAGCACTGTTTGTCCATGACTAAGAGGCAGAGAGAGGGAAGAGGGATTACACACCTGTGCATCAACTTTCCAGGGGCTTCATTCACAAGAACTCCATTTTCTATAGGCTTTCCTTCTTTTCCAGATGGACTGTTTGTATCTGGGAGGATCAAAATGTAAACATGCAAAGAGTAAGCAAAAAGATAAAAAGGTTTCATTTCAATCTTGAATGCCAGATGCAGTTGTAAAGTGCAAGCAAAGGAAGGAACACAAGTATTTACACATACTAACAGATATTCGAGCAGGTGAACAAACCAGTTTAGTTCCACTAGTTGCCAAGACTATTTTTCTACCAAATGCAGATCAGTAATAATAATCATGTAATATAATTATGAGGACACACTTGACGTTCAAGCATGCAATATCAAGTCACTCTGTAGGAAAAAACCAACAATCCAAATACTCCTTTTCAAACCACATATTTTGCACAGTTAACTCGAAATCATTTTCATTTTAGAATGCTATGAGAAGACATTCTAGTAAATAATGGAGTGAAGCTCTAAGAACAGAAGGCATATGCTATTAACTTGGACTCTTCCTGCAAAATAGGAAACAACATGCAAAAGCCTGGTATTTGTAAGTAACTATAGGAATCACATTAAGTAAGAGATCTTTCTATGAATGTCACTTTAAAAAAATAATAAAATCTTGTTATCTCACAACAATCCACTTCTAACAAGATGCACCACACACAATACAACTGTCTAAAACACTTCACAAAACCTTTCAGCTGGAAACACTAAGCTTTCTGTAAGCAACTTAATTCACTGTAATACAGTGCCATGAGTAACACTCCTGGGTTCAAGATATGCCAACATTTTCCTAATACAAACCAAATGACTGACTCCTAAAAAAATAACTGTCAATTAAATGGAACTGTATTTAAGTATGAAAGCTAATTCAGAATTCGTAGCAAAAAAAAAAATTTTCTATTTTAAAGGTTTATACAAACAAAAGCCCACCTGCATCTATTCAAAAGAAGTGCAGCAAGAATTGTGTAGATCTACATTTTTAGCTTTGCTTTAGCACAAAAACATGAAAAGTAGATGCATGAAACAGTTCAACAACATATTGTGTGAACTGATTGAACATAAAGCCATTTCCTCCTGTGTCTGCAACCTGAACCTGGTTCATTACTCTAAAAACTCAAACCTAAACTGCTCAGTGTGACCTTGAAGCAGGGGAAAAAAAAAAACCAACCAGAAAAAGTGAAGAGTTCAACGATTTAGTTCTTACTTCCAAATGGGAGCAAATCAATACAGGACTGCTGATTATTTTAAGCACTTGACAGCATTTCTTTTGAAAGGCTCCCATATGAAAACCAGCAAGCATTCCGGAGTCATACCACCGCAGAGCATCACTGAACTTCTAAACCAACAGAAAAAAAAAAAACAAACAACAAACCCACAAATAAACCACCCTACCCTAACAACTCTTTAAAATTGACTGTGCTGTGGGCTATAAAGATTTCCTGCTTATACTGCATTTATCTCCTGAGAACAAAAAAACACTCAAGAGTGCCATAGTAGATCTGGCATGTGCACCTAGGGTATAAACTCACTAATGAGGGCTCTGTTGAAAAATGTGTCCAGAAATGATAAAAGGGAACAGTTAAGGAACAGGAGGGATCTTTGGGGCAAAACCTGGAATGATGCCCCTCTCACTACACTCACTACACACCTAACTCCAGGGTGCATCTTTAAAGTTTATTTAAAGCTTCCTAGTGAAGTGTTTGAGATAAAGAACTGCTGCTGCCGAGTTATCTACAAGGTGACACACCAAGTGTTGTAGCTTCACACAAACAAGTACCATGCAAATAATCAAGCAGATACCTTCTACTGTGCAGACAAAATTCTTCAAGTAACAATCTCTTGTAAATCAACTGCAGCTACTCATATTGCTCCAAAACCAGCACTAATATAAAGCCACATGGCAAAAGAGCAGTTACCTGTTTCCAGAAGTTGAATCGTTCCTTCTAATGAAGGTTCAGAGTCTAAAAGTGTATAGAATTAACTTTTTCCAGAACACACACAACCATTTTCAACCTTTACAAACACAAACACATCCAAGTAGCACAATCTAAACCACAAAACCATAAATGTCCAAGGCAGCATCAAATTTCCTGAAAGGGACCTCTCTTCTGTAATCCCAAGCCTCACACACAGTCAAAAAATTGCAACCTTGAGGAAAAAGAAAAAATCCAAACCAAAAGGCTTGAAGTGAATGATCAAGAAACTTCCTTTATTTCAAGATAGGAATAAATGAAGAGATTAAAAAAAAAAATTACTCTAAAAGTGGACTCATACTGACAATGACTAAAACCTCACTCTATACAAGGAGCTACCATATGCATTTTCCTCAGCAGTGGTGTAGAGACTTCATTCAAGAATCTTAACAGAGTTCCTGACCTTAAGGTTAAATATACAAAGCATCATGTTTTCAGAGGGGCAGCTTTTGTTCACATGGTTACTTCTCTCCTCTCACAGCTCTGCTATTCTGCCTTCCTTTAGACATGCAACCGCAATGAGGCAAAGAGAGGTATGGCAGCACACGCTCACTTAGCCTCATCTACTGCACAGACAGATTAGTAAGAAACAGTGAGATATTTCACTCTCCCAAGTATCCTGACACCCCAACAACACTCATCTTGAATCAACATTTGCTTCTGCCATAAGGGGTAGAGGCTGCAGAGAGCTTTTATTTTAGGAGAGAGAAAAGAGATCAATTTTGCTAGAAGTAAAATTAAAGAGGAAGTCACATTATTTCCCAACCCCAACAGATGTTTCCTGAATTTCCACTTGGGTCCAGAGTCCACAAGAACATTTGGAAAAGAGCCTACATATCTCAATATTGAACTCCTGCCTTCCAAAGAGTCAGAAAGGAGATAAGCATCCCTACAGGCATCACACAAGCTATCTGAACTGCCCAACACTGATCTTAAACTTAACTCAGCCCGATGTTATTAAAAGGATGTACAGCCACAAAATACAGATGTGCTGGGCTTTACTTGGAGACAGTGCTTATCATGAAGGCACAATGCTTTTCCTTGCAGATAAACTCCAGCCCACAATGCAGAATTAGCTTATTATGGAATACACATTACTACCTAGTGTGTAACAACAAGCTGTTCAGCAAGGAAGCTATCTTCCTTTCTAAATCACCACTTTCAAAACAAATCTACTTTTTTTTCTTGTTGCTGCAATTCAGAAGCAATTTGTGCAGAGGCCAAGCAAGGCCCTGTGAATCTTACTCATGCACCATACTATCTTTCCCAGAAATTTGCACAGGACAACAACTGGAATTTGGGGAATTAAGTCTACACAACTTAAGAAAAAATAACCTGAAGATATCCAAATTGAATAGCTACAAGTGACAGATCAAAACATTTCCTTTAAAGATATGCAGATACATATCACATCCATATCCATACATACCTATACAGTCCTGACCCTTAGGACTTCTCACAGCACTTTTACCTCCCTTTACCTCCAAACCAAAACTAAGTAAGCCTGGTGTTGACAATTGTGGTATCAAAACACCAACTAGCCACTGAAAGGTCTTTAAGCTTTTTATTTGACAGGAAGGTCACTGAGGCAAGTGCTGGGGATGCAGCCATCTGAAGCACAGCACACACAATGTAAACCAGATTTAGAATTACTAATTGTGCTGTATATCGCTTTCTTTCAGGCACTGCAGTCAAGATCAAAGATGATCCAGACAGTTATATATATTTCAGCCTTATGGTGCAGTTGCACTTTTGTGGAGTCACTTTTACTCCCCACAAACACTAAAAATAGCTCCAGGCTTTTCAAGGAAAAAGTTTATGCAGAAGCCATTTGGAAAAAAAAAGCAAAACCCCAAACCCCACACATTAAAACCAAAATTAACATCTGCTGCATTAGTCTGTATGGGAGACAAGGGAAAACAGCCATAACAAATGTGATCCTGAAATAACTATTTGCTATCTCTACAGAAGAGCTACAGGACTGGGAGGAGCACAGGACACCAAAAAAGAAATGCACTCACAGGAGTCAAGGGCACATCCATGACTCCAGACCAGTCTGCATAGGCAGAAGTAGAACTGGCATCAGCAAATCAGCCACACTAAATGCCAGAGAATGGGGCAACTGCTAAAAGCTGAAAGGATATGGATGCTTCTTATACAACCTGCTAGGTTATTTAACATGTAGTCCCAGCTACTTTGGAGAAGATTACACATCAAAGCCACAGCAAGGCATCCATTTCATGTACCCACAGCTGAAAGCAGCAGTGTTGCACACTGCACTCCTTGTAGCTGAATAACTACTGCTGCCATGCTTGTCTCTGCCTTCTGCATCACACAGGCCACTGGAGATGGAGAGATCACATCTCTCCTGAGCCATCCCACAGACTCACACAGGAACAGCTTTCCAGATCAGGGAGTTTTCCCACGTGCAGAGGAAACACCGTGAAGCTGAAGGTGGGAAAGGCAGCAGTGGAGCACACGGACAGCAGGTAACCCTCAAGAATCCCAATGGGAGAGAAGGGCTGGGAGGCAGCGGGGAGCAGACTCACAGCCAAATCTTAGACGCTGGGTAGGAGAAGAGGCTTTTCTAGCCTTGCAAAAGCAGGATATATTCTGATGTATTCCAGCCAGAAAGCACCAGTGCAATGTTTTCTATTTTGCTCCAACTTAAGTGTTTTCAGGCTGCCGACATGTAGCTTGAGACATACAGGAGCCTCCTTTTTGAAGTGGGTGTGCAGATCCCCTCCAGCTAGCTCAGGCTGCCTGCCATCACGGATTCCTCTGTGTTTATCCAAGAACTTGTGATTTTTAATAATATTTAGTGATCTTTTACACATCTGATAAATACTAATATCATCCCAGTGAGTCAGAAAAATGCCTCTAGTTTTGACTTTTTACCATTGGCAGAAGATCACTCAACCAAAACTGAGAAACAAATTTGCTGCAAATAGGGCAACCCTGTGACACAGCAATCCTTTCCAAATCACCAGGGTCACACAGTTATCAGACAACTGCAGAGAAGCATGGCAAAAGATAAAGCATTGGCTCACTTTCCAAAGGAAGATTCCATATTAAATGGAAAAGTAAAGGGCTTCAAAATCTACCATGCACTTGGAAAAGGGAAGAGACAAAGGCTAAACCAACAAGGCTAATGAAGGAGGCAAATCTTTGTACAAGTCAATTTAACTTCCTAGGGAAGTGCAGAGAAAGCTAATTTGTCTTTGGAAGTCTCCTTCACTCAAGATGGCAACAACTCTGACTGTGCCCAAAGTAGCTATAGGAGCACCTACAGAAAACACAGAAGTTAGCCAGATCCTGCTTCCATAAAAATCTCATCACACAGTGTTTTTCAGAGTGGGAGACTCTTATCCATACAACATTTGCTGTTTACAGACAGAGTCCATCTAAACTTTGGGGCCTCAGCTCAACACATCACCCCCAAATCCAACTCCCCATCAGGGATAGCTGGATGCATGAGAGGGAGCCAGGAAACATGCCACCTTGCATATCCAGGAAACAAACTGCTCATTTATAACTTCCAAGGGCAGTCTGTGTTAGAAAAGGGGCAGCCTCAGAGAGTAAGGCAGATAGACCATCACAGCCCTCACCCAAGAACTTTTAGATGAACATCAGGAGCAGCCCCTTGCCAAAGGTAGCCATTCAACACCTCTGTAACACTTCACAACTTACTTAATGCAGCTAAAGGTGGCACCATTTCCATTTTGCCAGTGACTAGCCTGCGGCAAGTAGACTAAAGAATGCCTTTGCTTTTCGTCTAGGGAATGGGTGGGAACCATGAGCTTTCCAAGTGGAAAATGAGAAGTGGGCTCAATCCCTTCCCTTTTCTCCAGAGCCTGCCCTGCAGCACTCAGTCAGCACCAGGCATTTACTACTGAACAGGACTCAAAACACATGCCAATACCTTAACCCTAGTCAGCACAGTGCAAGCACCCCTCATACTTTTCAGCACGAGCATATCAAGGAGCTAAGGAAATGACCAGAGGCAAGCTGCTGAAGAGAACAGGTTGGAGGCAAGAGACTAAGTTCCCTTATTAAAATCCAATACTGCAATCATATGCAAATAAAAAAAAAATCTGAAGTCTATTCCTGTATCAGTGCAGCTCTACAGCTGTTCTATGAAGCAGAAGCAGGAATGAGGGATGTCAGCTAGAAAAATGAGCTGCTTTCTCCTCCCCATCCCCAAAGGAATTACTTGCATAAAGATGACATACAGCACAGGAAGGGTGTATAAACACCAGCTGGCCTTTACTTGATCTCACAACCATCTGAATTTTGCTCTGAGAGGAATTTTACTCAAGTTCTGCTTCATCTTTTCCTAAATTTTCAGAAAGTGTGTTTAATCTCACAACTTTCAACGCCCTCAAGAAATAAGCACCTCTATCTGTAGGTATATTACAAGAAACAGTTATTTCTTTTACATTCCCTTCTACTACTGTTTTTTCCTTTAATGTGACTCCCTTAACATGTCACACACAGGCTTGCTCCAAAAGAATTGATTTGTAAGCTTACCGCTGTTCTCTAGGCTTTGTTCAGCATTAGCATATGTACGAAGAAACTCAGCAAAAGCTCCATCTTGCTCCAGTAGCTCCTGGTAGGAGCCCATCTCAGAGATTTCTCCATCAGACATTACCAGAATTGTGTCCATTTGAGGCAGATAGTTGATTGCATGGGTTACCAAAACCCGTGTCTAAAGTGCAAAAGAAAAAAGGGTTTTTTAACATCTCAGATTAGTAAATAGTGAGTTGAACTACTGCTCTTGTTGCTTGAATTCTATCTATAATTCTGTAGTAACAGGCATGCAGCATTTTTAAGAAAAAATACTGTCCTTATCTTGATTTTTTTCCATCAAAGAATTCTGAACTACAGAAATCAGAGCACATTTCAATATAAAACCTCAACATTTTATAAAAGGCCTCTAAAAATCTCAGAATGATCCTTTGTTTTAAACATCTGAAAAATAAAAAGTCTGAATATGCAACTTGAGAAACTTGGAATCATTTGAACTGAGCAAAGAAAATTAGATTATTCTCTAGAGACAAGTATCTCATTATGACGTACTTTATTTTTCAGGATTCCTTTTGGTCCAATAACTTTTTCAAAAATATGTTTCCCAACATGAGCATCAACAGCTGACAATGGATCATCAAATAAATAGACATCCGCATTACAGTAAACTGCCCGAGCTAGACTGACTCGCTGTTTCTGTCCTCCAGACAAATTCACACCCTGGGGAAACAAGAAAATGATGATCCTTTATTTAGAGCAGAAAAGAGAAGTCTTGCTACAGTTTGTGAAGGATACAAGTCACACACGGTTTATGCAAATTAGAGAAATTTCAGCATTGTATGAAATTCTTTTAAATGAAGCTGAAGTACTCATAACATACTTCTCTTCCTGTTTTCATACAGTTTTGTGCTCTACGACCATGGCAACTTGAGAAACAATGAAAAATTGTCATTAAAAGATGGTTTTGTATTTAGGACAGGTTTCCTCCCTTTTAAGGCTTAAAGACAAAGAAATCATACTGTTCAAACATACCTCTTATTCTAGAGGATTCCTACTGTGACTGTTTTAAATTCAATACAACTTTAAGATAAAAGAAGTCATATGGCCTTAACTACAAGAAATAGCACTGTTATGGTAAAGTAGGTATTTAAATACCTTTTCTCCTATTTCTGTTTTGTCTCCAGTAGGAAGAATCTCTATATCAGGCAGCAGTGCACAAGCCTCAATCACCCGCTTGTACCGGCTCTCATTCATCTCCCTTCCAAAGATAATGTTATCTTCCAGAGTTGCATTTTGGACCCAGGCTTGCTGAGGAACGTAGGCTACTGAGCCCTGCAAGAAAAATAAAGTTCCTTATTCAGTACTTTAGACTAAAATTCTGCACACAAAGTCAAACAACAGCAGGGCTTTGTGAAGCAGGCAGTGCTAATCACCTCACAAATTGCCTACGGTCATTTCAAATGACCACAGAAGTGCTTGGGCTCCTGCCTCCTCCAAAATGTTATTTTTAAAATCTGCAAGTCAATGTAACAAAGCCTGTTGGTGGAAAATAAAGGACTTCAAACAAAATTTGATTCTCTAACATAAACATGGAGGAAACATTTTTTTAGAGTGTGTTTGCATAATTAGTGAATGTCAAAAGTCATTAGTTCTTTCATATAGTTACAATTTATGTTCTGCCCAAAACAATTTAATCTGGAATGCAACCATTTAACAAATTATCTCTGCCAAGAGATTTCTGCAGAAAGTATGGGAAGTAGTTTCCATATAAAAGTCACTTCAAAGGAAGAGACTGAGTTACTGCAAAGTATTTTGCTTTGAAGATTAGTTCTGCCTTCTCTTTCTGCACAAATCATCAGTGACTTGTATCTCATCTACTTTATTTTTCCAGAACAATTTCGGAGGTGACATGCAACTATTTGTTTTGTTCTTAAAATAATTCTCTTTCCATGCATTACAGCAGCAAAATTCAGAACAAGGACTTTTTACTTATTTATGTACTTCCAGATTATTTGTCCTCTGTGAGCTCTGTCCAACTCTGTTGTCTAAGGAAGTATAAACTACAACAGCAGCTTTTCCAGTGTTTGGCTGTCTGTGTGTAACCTCTATCCTTGTAATTCTCTGATGTCTAAGAAGGTATGAACTAATACTGCTCTTCCTCAGGCTGGAGTATGTATAACAGGATAACCCCACCTCACACTTGGCTGCCAACAAAGACTCAGAATACTTGAGACCTCCATCATTCTGTTTATTTGGGTAAACAGGAAACCAACTTATTTTCAAGTTGTTGGGTGAAGACTTAAGAGGCAACTGAGTGCAGGCTAAGGCATACACATGGCTTGTCAGTGAATCAGGCTAAAAAAACATTTATTTGAACGGCTGTCTTCCCCTCTTCAAATCACTTTGAAATCTCTGACAATACCCACAAACAGCAGAACAACTCTTCAGACATCACACCTTGACAACCACGTAGCCTTCCTTTTTGTCCATCTCCCCCAGTAATGCAGACAGCAATGAAGACTTTCCACAGCCAACTTGACCAACAACAGCTACCAAGGAGCCTTCAGGAACAGTGAAATTAATGCTGAAATAAAGTGTACATAATTCAGCCTTGCTTGCTGGTGCATCCCAGGAGTTAAACAGTCTACTGAACAGCCAATATTAAGCTAGATGTAATGTGAACACCCACTGCGAATGCTGACATAACACAAAAACTTCAGCTGTTTGAAAATGCAAACCTCTCATTCAGAAAGCATCCAGTTCTCATATTTAGGACATAGCATCTTAACATGTAGTTAGTCGTAAGGGGAAGAAAGAAAGAAAATAAAAACAACTGTGGCACAACCTGTCCAACATTTCTCTCAAACACCCTGTGAACACAAACGTAAATACCAATGGAAGTTTCCCAAATAGCATCCTTGTCCCTAAGAATACACAATTTAAGGCCCAAGAAAGAGCAGCCAACATTAAGGAAGGGGACAAGGCACTGGAAGACACAGCTTGTTACTTCATTAGTTATACCATGCACATGGTTCTTCACTGGTTTCCTCTAGCACAGAAGTCAAAGATGGCTACAGTTCAGTGAGAGTAAGATTTTAAAAAGCAGACTCTGAGGACATAGTGCAAACATGAGGGGGACAGGATCATTACAAGAGGCTGATCTTCCTGCATCCTCCAGATGGAGCACATCCTATCTGCAGCACACACCAAGAGCTTAAAATCCCTTGATGCTTTCCTCCCCTTATACCTCTTGCTACCCTCCTTTATGCATTTCATACATACAATGTACTTTGTTAGTTCTTCTAGTTCAGGCTTTAAAAAAACAACGATATAGAACAGATGTTATTTGTTCTCCTACTCCTTTAAGGCAACAAACTCCTCCACGTATCAAGTTTTGTAAGTCAAATACAAATTATTTTGATGCATGCAGATTATGGAGCAGAACAAAGGGTAATAATTCTTACCTGTTCAGTGAAGGAGGATCATTTTTGGACCAGCTAAACGTTGCATTCTTCACAACAATGCATCCTTCAGCTGATAAAGAGAAAATTCAGATTTATAGAAGTATCAGTGCAACCAGCTAACTTGCATGGTCTGGATCATGTCACAGATGTCAATCTAGGCACTCACAGGATAAAATACAAAGCTACTCTTCTAGCATAACAACCCACTGCTTACTAAAGGCTTGTGTTCTGCTTTTACTGAATTTGCCAAGCCAGCAGAGGTTCTGCAGTTATGCTTATTCAGTAACCAAGAGGTACATGAACGTCTACGATACAAAGATCCTGACTTACTCAGCTGCATCCTCCCTCATCCAGCAACTCCACTGCAGCACTGTAAAGTCAGTTCAAGAAGCTAGCAGCCTTAATCTGACTTGTGCATCAATGGAAGCACCAGCTAAACTATCCATTTAATGTGTGAAGCCAAGTTACTACATTAATAACAGGGCAAAACAAATCAAACTAACAAATAAAAGAACTTTGACCAAAAATACCAGAAAGCCAAGTGACTAAAGCAATGTAGAGCTCAGCTAACTGCATGAAAGAGAGTGATGAGGATTTTACTGTCTTTCTAAAAAGGAAGTAAGGAAAATGATTTAGAAATGACTGACATAGTTAAAGTCAAGTTTTGTTTGGCAAGAAAAAGACCATTCGTTGTTCAGTAAATCTGCCTTCACGCTTCCCTATCTCAAACAGCTCTTTGTAACAGGACCAGCAACACTTCACACAGNGTCAAGTTTTGTTTGGCAAGAAAAAGACCATTTGTTGTTCAGTAAATCTGCCTTTTGTAACAGGACCAGCAACACTTGGGAGTGAGTAATACTGGGAGTAATGCTCTTTGTACAAAACAGAAAGTAGAGACATTTGCCAGAACTGAGAATTACCCTTTCTAACAGTGAAGTGTTACATCACTGTTCTTCTCCAAAATGCTGGGGTTTATCATTCTGTTAACTGCCTACAAATTGCAAATGGCTACACTAACAAGCCTAACAAGTAATTTTTACAGTGACTATCTGTGTCTGGATGTAACCATTCTGTAGTTTGGACAAAGTGATTGGGGAGAGGAAAGAAACTCCCCCAGAAGGTGGTAGAAACTTCATATAATTTTCATTTTACAAATTCCCTTCTCTGCCAAAATGCAGTAAATGTGTTACAGAAAGCAAAAGAAACACTGTGAAGCAACACAAGACCTGCACACAGGGATTTTCATCAGGAAAAGAAGCTCACCCTCTGCAACAGGATCCCTGATTATGCTGTCTGGATCTAACTCTTCATGAGACAGGAACACCCTAAGGCGCTTCAAGGAGACACTGGCCTGCATGGGAAAAGGATGCAAAATTATCTCATACTCTGTTCATTGTATTTAAGAGTTTGTTGGTTTGTAACACATATATAATTATTGTGCACTCCTAATCCCTCCTTAAACCCATTGCATAGTTTCTTGGATAGTCAAACTCACCCTTCCCAAAACACAAGAAATAAGGTCCTCCACAGGTTGACTTTATCAACCATAATTGCGATTGATAATCTTGCTTGCACAGCACTTAACACACAGGAAACACAAAGCTCCCTTTCTTAGATGACTGAATTTCACCAGTGGACGTCCTCTAAGCACAAGAATGTCATCTTCCCACCCAATGGCTCCTTCTGCACAGAAACACCTGTTAACAACTTAAGTCTTACTTCTACTATGTTGCTGATAACCATAGGAAGCATGTTCAATGGAAATCTGAGGATGTTGAATAATGCTAGGGAAACAAATGCCTTCTGAGCATCCAAGATGTTGTTCTTGTCTACTGTGACGTACACAGCAAATGTGGACAAGGCAACCTGAAAACAAGTATAATGGTTAGTAAGTTATGGTAACATTTATTTAAAGCCACTAAATCACAGAATCATACAGTGTGACAACTGGAATCAGAGGTCTACAAAGCAAAGAGTAATGATCTGGAAACTTCCTTGTTCCTTTAGCAAAACAAACATGTGGTTTAAATCCTTAAGTAAGCTGATGGCTGCTCTTGCAAAGTCCTTGCTTTGTTCACATAGCAAGGGTGAAACCACAAATGTCCCAGGCGATTTGTGGTCACACTGCAGGAGAAGGGAAGAAGAGGAATGATCACTAGTCTTTCTTGCCACTCTCTTTCAGTTTTAAGGCACTCCCCATGGTATCAGATACTGGATCAGTAATGTATACAATCAGAAACACCCCAATGCTAACCCATTTTATATTTTGTGGAGACTACCACAACCCTTGATACTGCACTACAAAGATGAAGTCTTACAGTGCCTAAACAGTTCACAACAGAAAAGCTTAAGATCCGTGCTGAACAAGGAAATTACACTGAATCATTGCTATGATTAATCATAAGGTACAAAAGTTATTTTTAAAATCCACATATTTATTTACATTTTTAAAATGTGTTGACTAAACTATAGTAAAAGTAAATTAAACTAAACTAAGTAAACCTTCATATTCATTTCCTTCAGAGTGCTTTCTTCCATGGTAACAACATTCATACCTCAGTATATCACAACATCCAGCAACTCCTTCCCACAGGCTACTACTTAAAAAAAGAATCAAGGTAGACTAACCTCTTGGCATTCCCCTTCCCACAAGACCTGTAACAATGAGCTCAAATGACTAAGAAACAGTCTCATCTAAGCACAGCATCCACTGAAGACATTAGCATTTCTGTTAAAAGTCTGACTGCTGTGAAGACATGTTTTGTTCTTCATGCAGCAGCTGACTCAGCTGTGCCTGGTACAGTAGCTTGTTTGTACAGTCCTTTGTTTGGACAACCATATCCCAGGGAGAAAGGCCTCCCACAGAGGTCAAAAACAAGACTGGGTCCAAGGAATAATCTCACAAGCACCATGCCTGCACTCTTGTATTACCAGCGACTGGTCTGAAATACACCCTTATCAGCAACAGACCAGTAGGGGAGGTACTGCAAAATGAATTGTTTAATACTGGTGTCAGGAAACTATGTTTCAAACAGTCCTGGCCATGGAAACAGGAGGAGGAGAAGAAATAAAGAGTTTTGCATGTCAAAAATTCTTTCAAGTAAGCACTTGCAACAGTTCTTTAATCGTAAGTTAAGAAGAACATATACAAAAGAACAAAAATCCAAGAAGCAGGATGTTTATCAGCAGCCTTGCACTTTGGGCTGTACCAATTCTGCCCCAGTGGCAAACTCTTGAAGTGTAGGATCACTGCCACATATTCACAACATGCACTGAAACAGAGCTATTCATTAGGCAAAGGTGTCTTCTCAGACTCCACAGAATAGCATTAAGGAGTCCACCTGCACAGTTTTATTTAGAAAGTTCATTTAATAATTTATATTAAAATCATCTCAGACTTTTTTTAGAAAAGCATTCACTTAAGAATGCAGCTGATGTTTCCTACCCATGGCACTGCTGCTTCTGCCTTTCATCATGCCTAAAACATAATGTAAACACTAAAAATGTTTGTGGGGAAGGAATCTGAGGCTGGAAAGTACACTTAAACACCTTCAACTGGATCAGTACATATTTTATCCTAATGTAGTCATGGCTTATATTTGCTTCTGCAGACAAGAGCAGTGACCCCTCTTTCTAACAGGGTCTGAAGCAACTGATGTGATCTCACCCTTCTCTCCCTTTTATTAGTGTAAATGTAAGCTAGCCACAAACACAGTGGGAATGCTTCACATATCAAGATTTATTTGTTTTTTTGAAGAATTTGAAGCAATCACAGGGTACACAATAGCTTTACCTCTCCACACTGCTCTAAAACAGATGCTGCGAGAACCTAAATGAGAGGTACTCCTAGTGCACAGTGTCCCATTTGATCAAGGACTCTTATCTAAAGACCCACTACTCTCTGAATGATGCTGAAATGTAGGAAGCTTTACTCTGTCCACCACAGCTGCCATCTGGAGGGTACCACATGTATTAGTAACCTCTTCTAAACCTCACGGTACATTTAATTTTAAGTTCCTGAAGTACTCCACTGAAAATACCAGTAATTAAACTTTTAGAATACATTCAACCTGGATGGTATTCAGTCTCAAATAAAACAGTAGTGCCTTTTCATAGAGAAAAGGGGAGACAAAAGTGTTCCATTTCCCCACAGCTACAGAGGGCATTCTGATTCTTCCACTCACTAAGAAATATAACCAAAACAACTTCTCAAGCATTGCCTTGGACAGCATGATCCCACAAAAGGACTTCTAGATTTGTTTCACTTACCAAAAAAGGAGCACAAACCCAAGTGAAGGTTGCCATTGCAGCAAGGTAAGCAGATTTTTTTAGGACTTTGAGTTCTTTCTGTCTGATCTCTAATACCTTCTCTCTGAAGGCTAATTCCCAAGCATAAAGTTTCAGAACTTTAATCCCATTGAGAATTTCATTCATCAGCTTAATTCTGTTGTCTTTGCTCTTCATTTGAGCCACCTAAAAACAACATTGCAAAAAGTAATTAGCAGAGCACAATACTTGGCAGAGCCACAAGGTTCTGAGCTTTTGCAATGGCAAAATTTACCTCATTATCATCAAAAGCTTACTAGCTTCCCAAGCAGGAAATCTGAGATGCTATCTGAACAAACAAATATGCAGAATTAACAAGATGTTTTAAACCAATTAAAAGAATGCTTCACACAACTAAAAATCTGAACCGAGCACAATTCAATTGTGGCACTGGTTTAAGTGGGATTAACCCGGCATCAGGGAGCCCTAGGACTCGGGTTCCTCTTAGGTAACAATATGCAGTTAGAAAATAAGCCACTATAATCAAGCTCTACAGTGTGTAATTTGCATCTAATCTTAGCTCAAACTTGGTTTTGATTCATTTTCAGCACTATCAATGGCCTTCTGATGGTGCACTAAAGCAAAAAGCCTTTCATTCAGCCATAAGAAGAAAGTTCATTCTTCAGAAGTTTCTGTCTTCATGAAGTATTTTAATGAGGGCAGTGCAATGCTGAAATGATGTTCTGATTCAGCATGAGGCAGAGCCAGGAAGATTGCACCAGTGCAGCTATCCCAGACAGCTGCTGCCAGCAGCAGTGTGGCTGTGACAGGCTAGATTTCCCTACTTCTCCTCTGCTGGAACCAAACGCTGTGCTCATACTTTGATGAACATCCAGACCTAAAAGGTTTCACTCAAGTAAATCGATCTCCTCTGACATTTGGTGAATTCAGTTAATAGGGAAGTCAGCACCAGAAAGCATGTGGTTGGGCTGTTGGAAGTAGTTTTTGCAATAGAAAACTAAGAATTTGAGTCTGTATCTACTTATGTGCTCTCTAAAACTGGTATCTTCTAAATAAAATCATCTAGGGATCAAGAACAGCCAACAACTTAGACTTCTCCCTCCCATCCATCCAACAACAACAAAAATAACTACATACAACACCCAAGAACAAAACACATACACCAACACTGCAATCACCATCCTGGAAAACTATTTCCCACATTAAGGTTCATTAAGCAGACAGCAGTTCACATTTGTACTAAGTTCCTAGGCAGCGAGTTAAAAATTGAACTAATCCCAATCCAACCATCAGGCATTTCATGAAGCTGGCTAACCTGCTACCTTAGTCTTAACTACTGAGAAATTGTTAGATTTACACACAGACACACTGTAAGGCTGAAAAATACATCAGTTTCTTTCATACACAACATCTCTGATCTTTCTTTCCCTTCCCTTTTTTTTTTTAAGGGATAAGTAGAGGGAGGGAAAAATATTTAAAAGAACAAACCTCAGGAACAAGTCAAAAAACAGAACACGTTTCTTAGAAGTACTCTGTCACATACATAAAGCTGTCACATACATAAAGGTTCTAACCTGATAGGATTTTGTCTTCATTGCCATCACCGCGTTTATTGGCACCAGAAGGATCATGACAGCCACACCTGCCAGCACTGAAGGACCTAGATTCTGAAAAGCATTTCATTGTAAGCATTGATTCAAACTCATTTATAAAAATCTTGGGTCAAATCATTCATATGCTACAGAAAAGGATTCTGAAGCAGTTCTTCAATCTCCTCCCTTTTCAAGAACAGCTTGGGGGAAGAAGAGGAGGATCAAGTAGGGACTTGGGTTGATGTTTGTGTGCTTTGAGTTTTGAAACAAACATGCAAATAGATACATATTGATACAGATCACTCACTCTGTATGTACCTCTCTCTGTATGGGGTCTCTATCTATATACACATACAGAGATCTGTTTTCCAGTTTTTGCTGGTTTGTCTGTTAGACTCATGCAGGGAGTGGCCAATTCCTTGAGGAATTTTATTACCTCTCTAATTGACAGTGAGAACTGGGAAGAGTCAGCCTGGTGACTGTCTAGACTAGAAACAGCAAACATCTCATACAGTAAGAGTGCAGAAGCAAGACAACTTTTCTTTAAATGGATTGACAAGTGAGATAGTAGAGGTGCTACAGCCCCTTAAAAGACAGCAGTTCTCATCTGCATCTTCCCCACATGCACTCAGGTATGCAAATTAAGAACCTCCTGGCTTGTTTCACACGGAATGGTAACCGGGCCCAACCCTGCTTAACTTCCAAGATCATCCCTTTGGAAACTCTATTCTGCTCTACTCAGCCACCTAAAACTCTTGACAGTAGCAAGTTGCTTCTAAGCAAACAGCGTTTTCTCCACACTGGTGTAACCCCTGCAGTGGTCTGAGCAACAGTTGTCATGACCATAGGAATCAGCATAGGAAGCTGCCAAAGCCAAAACAGGAAACAGCATACAAGACTCACCTGCCACAGTAAGTACAGTGCTAGTATCACCTGAAGAGGTGCAGACCAGATCATATTTATATAGGTAGCCAAGTCCATGAACCTCTGAGCATCCACAGACATTAGATTCACAATCTCTCCCACAGTAGAAGTCTTTCTAGCAGAATTTGTGATAACAAGTGCCTAGGTGCAGATTAAAAATAAAAAACAATTAGGAAGATGAAGGAAGACTCATCTGCATTTTCTACACAGAACCCAATTGCTTTACAGAGCTTCATCACAAAATTAACAAGCAATTCTTTTCCTGTTTCACATTCTGTTTACCCTGCATACCTTACAAAATGCAGGTTTTAGTTTAAAGCAAGCAGGTGGGTTTAAACTAATAGAGAATTAAAGACAATAAGCAGTCTTTGGAGTTAGGGTTGGTTGGTTGGTAATTTTATTGCACTGGGGGTTCTGCTTGCTTGCTATTTTTTTAGTGTAAGTAGTAGGATCGTCACTTCTTTTTCCTCACACAGAGCAATGAGTCCACAGCTTTCTAAACTGTTCCAGCTTATTCCAAGATGAGATGACACTTTTAAGTCAAGTCTTAAATAAAGCTGTAAACACAGACATATCTTAATTTCTGCACAAAATGAAGCAGTATCACATCCCTAGCCCAAATGAGACAAGGTTTCTTGTTTGGCAGTGGGATGAGGAAGGTGCCTGAACTTTAACTAGTAAGTTGGAAAATTGCCTTGTCTTAAAGGCTTTTATTTATAAACTAGATACTGTCTTATTTCTATTAAGAGTTATGGCTTACCAGAGTCTCCTATCTACTTGACTTACTCAGAATTAGATGATGCATTCATACAGTCACTGAGAGGTATTGATGTATATTTAAAGAAACACCTACCTTTCGATAAATTACACCAACAATAGCTGTTTTGAGCCTCATCCCAGTCACAAAGCAAATATGAAAATACTGGTGAAGAATCAGTGTCTGAAGACAGGCACAAACAAACAGCAGCCCTGTATAAAAGTAGCCTTGCCAGTTTGGGGCAGCTTTGTTATTTACAAAGTTGATGAGCAATCTGTGGAGAGAGGAGTTAGTTCTCTTAATATACGTAAATCAGAATTAAATGTCAAGACCACAACCTTAGATTATTCCAAACAGTATACAGGTCATGCAGGCATCCAAAGCATCAAACTTAGATAACACTTAAGCAAACTTCTTAGTTGGAGATCATTTTATACTAGCACATACCAATCCCTCCTTCTAACAATGTTTTAAAACAAAGTTATCACATACCTTACATGCACAGCACTCTCTTTGATCGACACTAAGAAGTCTCACATTCTCTCCAGCTAAAACACAACTGCTTACAGGTGATTAACTACTTCTTGCCTTAAAAGCAATACAGCTCCTGTACTGTGATTTGCAGTCCCACTATCATTACACATTAGATTTAAACAAACTTTCCTGCTATTTTTTATTATGTTCCTGCCTGGCCTTCCTCATGTTGGAAAGGAACAGAAAAGTCAAACATTTAATGCATGATGTCATGATCTGAAAACCAACAGACCAAAATAATCTGCAGGCATGGTCTCTAACTTGCATGACAATTCTTCCTCATTGAACCAGCTGAAGACAAAACAGCTTGGTGAACGAAATACCAGTCTGTTTTAAATTCTGTTCACATACTTTTAATACAATAATGATGGATAGAGGTCTTACTTCAGAATTTCTGGGCCTGCAAACATCAACAGATCATGTGCAGCTTTAAACAGGAAGCTCATGAGAAAATATGGTCCAAAAGTTTTACATAACACCTTGAACAAAGATGCTTCAGAGTTCTTCTGAGGTGGTTTTATAATCAAAGCTTCAGCCTCTTCTGTCACATCACCATTTGAGTCGCTTGATTTTTGCTGCTTTTTGGGTGAGTATAACATGTTTAATGGTTGCCTGAAATAAGAGTAGGTATATAATGTAGCCTTTATTCAAGCATAAAACCAAGGAAAAATGCACAGTATACAAATGAGATACTTAGGAGCTATTTATCGCCCTTCTTGATAGTTCAACTTCATTTTACAGTCAAACATCTTTTAAATCTCACAACCATAGCTAAATGAATCGACCATTCAGAACTGGTCTTCTTTATAGGAATAGGTAACATTCCTGTTGAATGTCTCCTACAGATGTGCCCTGAGCAATGAGGAACAGGGTTGTAACCTGTTTTAAACTTAAAGAATAAAGGATATTATTTTTCTAGAGTCCCGTATGCTGAAGTTTCATCAAAATCAAGGCCTTACTGTACCACTAGAGTTAACAGATCGCAGTCAGACTTATGACAAGTCATCCACAATGGACCAAGCACATTCATTTCATACATCTGGTTTATGCCAAACTACATGCTGCCGGACTTAAGGACAAGCTGTATGTAAAAATACACTGTGTAAGCCAGCAATTTTTTTTTCAATGAAAAGGTACTTCTATTTGCTGCAGTGAAGGATGATGAAAGCAGGATGGGAACTGCAGGCATGCAGTCTAATTTTAGTCATCTGGCTTAGATGTCCAGGCTCCCTATATAGCCAAAGGAAAGAAATAAGCTGCTCACTTTTACATTCTGAGCTGCCCTCCTGAGGCTTCACTAACTACAGAGGGAGCCCAAGCTCCTAAATTACATGACTGAAATTTGACTCGGGGAAAATAGTCCCTCTCTAGGGAAAAAACACACATCAAAAGTAACAATAATCAGCTTTGGATCACCAAAAGACTATGGTAAGCCTTGATGCAGCTCTTCATAAAGACAACACACAACAACCTGCTTGGTTCCTCTTCTGCATGCACTTAGGGACAAATACAGATTTGCCAGTTGGGCCTTACAAAAGCTGGCTTGATGATAGAAGATAAACACCTCTAAGTAGAGGCTGAGTAACTTGAGCTTTTCAGCTTTCATATCTTGAAAGAACTTCTAGCCAGGATAACTGAACTTACCTCTTGGTCTTTGCCCACTCTTTTGCCCAGTTTCTAGCCAATCCTGGCACTATCTCCTCCGATTTGTCCTCCTTATTTAATGACCACAAATCCTTGGCTTCCAAAGGTCTCCGATAACCTTGAATCATCAGTCTGTATTAGAAAGAATCAGTACTAAGTATTTAAGAACACTAGAGATGTGTGTGCGTGTATATACATATACACCTTACATCCAGCCCCATAACAGAGCCAGCTCTTCACAAAAATGCATGCAAGAGTTAGTATCTGTAGCAACACAGGTCCAGATGCTAGAACACATCCTCCTGGTCTTTACTGTGAGAATCAGAATCTAGGATATGCCACTCAATTCAAATACTAGGGAAATTAAAAGAAAGGATGAGGTGATCTCATCTGAAAATCAGCCAGGTAAATATTGCCATACCTACCAAGTTTCAAAATCTTTATTAGCCTTTAATTTTACAAAGCAATTCCTTTCATCTAGCTTTCTGTTGGAACTCTGGCCAAGTACCAACCACAACTATACACCACTATTATTTTACACAGTTCTGTGTTTTACCTCATGACAATATGTGCTGTGATCAAATCATATAGCATAACCAAAGCTAAGTTAATGACCTAAGTTAAAAAACAAGAAACCAAAACACAACATTCTTGGACAAAAGGAGCTAATAGTTTTGATTGCCTTAGTTTCCAAACATAGAAGATAATTTCTACCCTCTATTTCCCAAAGAAATTTTATTATATTCTTTCAGTAAACATTCTAAATATATATGTATATATTAGGAAAAATAAAAACTACAAAAACCCTACAAGGAAGTAAAAAAGATTAATCAAATTTGCGGTCTGGAAATCAATTTAATCCATCTACAAAACCAACCACAACCACCAAAATGATTACTGCATGATTATTGCTAATTTAACTTTGAAAGCAGGATCTTAAAATGCCATCTAACTTCCAGTGGTGCTTTATGTATCATCTTGATCTTACCCTGTGATCCACCAGAATGTGATTCTGGAGAGGAAAGAAGCACTGAACTCTGGACATGGATTCTAAATGAGAGAAAAAGAAATCAATCTGCATTCAAAGTGACTGATACAGAGCCAAATGAAACAAAACAAGCAGAAAAGATGCTTTTGAAATTCCCTTTGTTTTTAGTATTTTTTCACATTACTGAACTTTTCCTTTATGCTGTTGAGAACTTGTTCAAAAAAACATAAGCATAGCTTCAAGGCTGTCAGACCAGACCACTGGGACACAGGAATAGCAGTGCCCCTTATCAACAACATAAATAGCTGAGGAGATTTTAGAGGACAGTGCAGGTCAGACAGTCTCTCAAGATGTCATGGTCACTGCCTACATACATCAAATGCAGGGTATGCTACCATATGAGAGCATAAATATGTTAATTGGGTATAGTCATAAAGGAAGAATTTGGTTACACTGTTGTAGCAGTTAAGTTCTGTAATTCCATCAAAACAGAAGCACAAATGAAAAATATTTGCAAACTCCATAAGAGCATCTCAAAACACTCCCTAAACCTTCTGCACCACATCCACAAACAAGCATGGGAAACTTAAGTATCCATGAATGTATGCAGCTAGCTCATGTTCTACACCCAGCACAACAGCTGTCTGTTTTAACTGCTCTTCAGGTTAACATCCTCCCATCATCTGCTTGGATTAAAATAAAAGGAAGGCTGGAAGAACTTCAAAGACACTAAAGGTGATTTACTTGCAGAGTTTCAGTGCAGATTTCTCTCTTCCCCTTCTCTGAATAGCATCTACAGAATGCTAAAACCAGCCAGTCCAGTGGCACACAAACCACTAGGGTTTTCTCATCAACTATGATTGAAGCAATTCAGGTATTTCTCTCTTCCAAAGCCACCAAACATCATCAGAGTACTGCAATTACAACAGCCAGAGTCAAGTGTTTCTAAGATTTGCATTTTTCAATTCATGTTTGTGTAACCTGGCTTCTCCACTAAGCTATACGAAGTTTGTTGTGATCAAGCTACACAGAACAGACTCCTGCATTTCCTCCTCTTCACACAACTTTATTTGCAGCTTTCTAGGGAACAAGAATATGTTTGAGAAAGATGTTTGGGGTTTTTTGAAAGGTGATAAGGGTTCCATATTTAACTGCAAGTATTTAAACACTTGCAACAAAGTGACTGCAAGCAAATCCAATACCATTGTTTAATGAATAAATAATAGTTTTTTAACTCAGAGAGGTTAAAAAAACAAAGTAGCTGGAGAATGGAGAATACCTTTGGCTTTCAGCTATGTCCACACTCCTGACAGATTTCCATTTCAGCAAATACAGGGAACACTTTCACAACTTAAACAAAATTTCAAAATATTCTAAACTGTAGTTTACTTTTTTTATACTTTTTTAATCTCAGTCCACTAGATCTTGTACTACCAAAATCTGGGCTTCACTTGCATAAAGCCACATATTAGATTACTGTTAAGATAATACTATTTCTTATAAAATTAAACAGCTATGATACAAAGAACTACTAATCCTACTGACATTCATGCCAGATAGAATGAAAACAAGTCTGGACCAATGAGATGGAAACAAAGTGTGAACAACAGAGGAAACATTGTTTCACTTCTATATACATCAGCATCTGTGTCTTTGAAATTTCACTGTAGTTTTTTGGCATGAGTAAACATATTCTACTCAAGATCTACAAACATTTAGAAGGAAATAAAGTAAGACCAATTAACATGACTTGCTTTGTTCTTTTCCCCACCATAACATTGAACAAACACACTAGTCATGAAAACTTGAAAGTTTGAAAAACAAATCTGAAGTCTATCCTATGTCCTAGAAATACTCAGAACACAAAAATCATAACACCGTGGTCTCAAAGCACCCTGTAATTATTGTAGTCATGATCAAAGCAGAAAAGTGGGTTTCCATAAATCTACACTATCCTGTCAAATACTTATCAGACCAGAATGAGATTAAAAGAACCCAAAGGTGAAGAGGATCCAAAGACTCAGCAACATACTTTTCCTTTTCCCTCCAGGCATAGACACAGAATATCAGTGGTAATGCAGAGCACCACTGGCACAATGGATATCAATGGAGAAGGTAACTGTGGAGTTTAGTAAGCGGAACTGGTTATAGACCTTTTCCACAGTTACAAAAGCAACATTTCACATCTTCCTTTGTCAGTGTCACCTAATAGTCATCAAACCAGAATTACACCTTATTAAAAAAAAAATACAGAACTGAGGTTTCTAAACTTGGCACATCTAAACTCCAGGCAGCGACAGGTGTCACTCCACTGTGACTCACAAGATCTAGCCTAGGGCTAAGCAAGCAGTGTAACAATCCAGCAACCCTCGGGTCACTTTAGATCCATGTCATATACCTAGTACATGTAATTAAGAACACATGCAAAAAATCATGTCTAGGTAAAATTGTATTTCTACAACCAGATCACCTTCTAATGTTAACTGCTCTTGCAACTGAACTGGGTTAATTTTTTTGCACAATACGGGAGAGATAAATATGGAAATCAAATGCATCTATCAAGACTCACAAGATTTCAAGGTGTAGATTCTTCCCTACCTTCACCAGGGAGGGAACACACATCCTTGCAAGTTAGTGCCTACTGAATTTTATCAGGTCACTAGAAGGACAGCATTTCAAATCAGTATTTCCTATCAACTGCCCAAAGTGCTACTGAATAGAAATGCATATGATTTAACCTTCAGGAATGACTGAAACTGTTTTTGCTCTTTCTCTTAAATGCATGTTATGGGCTCTGTCTTCCATGTCACCAGCTAAAGACTAGAAAGAACACTCCATTGCAAACAAGACAATAAGATTAGAATTATTTGGCATCTGGTAGATTATGGCCCTAAATCATTGTACAGAATACTGCATGTATGATGCTCAGCAGTCAGTATAAACTAAACACTTACAGGATCATTTATTGTTTCAGAAAACAGAGGTGGTCGTTCTGGAAAACAACACAAGATAAGCTCTACAAATAACAGGATGAAGTATATGCAGAACGTGACGTAACGAAATGCATCCACTTCAGCATCCTGTAAAGGAAAGTAATCCAATTAGAAAAGGCTTGGGGAATTTCTTTAAAACATGTTACTAGTAAACACAAAACAGCTCCTTACTGTAAATTCTGCAAACTACACAGATGTTACACAACCCGCCTCCATGCAAATTAAAGTCAATGTCTATTTTGGTAAAGGGAAGGTACAGACAGGGGGGTGGAGATGAAAGATAACATTTATTTTTATAAAAACACAAGCATGAACATCTTCCATAGAGAAGTTCTCTTTAAGACACTGTTTGTACCAATACAGCATGCCTCAATTTGAAGTCAAGGTAGTTTTCACAGGAGTAAGCCATTTATGCACTGAATAGCATGAAGTTTTCAAAGCAAATCTGTTAATTAGTATGCACACAGAAAATAAGAATTAGAGGAGCAGTATTAAGATTACAGTTTGTTGTGCTGTACTCAAATTACAGAGATTCTTCTATTTTTTAGACTGGGACTGATAGATAAAGCATAATCCACAGAAATCAATGCACAAAGACAGATGGACATAAACACCTCCACACAGACCAGTAAAACCCTATTCCCAACAACTAAAGACAGAAGTTGGCTGAATTCACACATCTTAAAGGTTTCAAGAAATAAAAGTCATGGCATTTTCAAGCCGCTCCACAATTAATCTGATACTTGAGGTGGCCTTACAATAAAGCAGACTGACATAAAAATATTCCACTTACACACTTTTGTTTTGTCTCAGCAGATAGACCACATTACCATCAAAGCAACTGTTTCAGGAAATCTACTGCATAATCAACAGGAAGATGACGTAAACTCCCATAACAGTTTCATATCAAAGATCATACATTCTACTGTACTCAAGCAGAAACATCCCCTTTCTGCAACAGCTAGCAGAATTTTCTTAGCAGCTGTTTCTACAGTTAAGATCACTATGGATTTTAGTAGTATTTCAAAAAAAGAGACATAAAGTCTTGCTTGGTTTGCTTTTATAACCCCAGGACTGAAGGTATGCTGAATGGATAATTAACTGACTTGACTAGCACAATTAGCAAGCAACAACTCTATTACTGCAGCATTGGGGATTGTTTTCCACTGAATGAGTCTGGTAATCACTTACCGTATATAAGGCATGGATTATTTTGGATCTAAAAACCACTGTGGCACATAACAATGAGATGAGCCAGAAAATCATCATGACACCTGAAGACTGGACTCCTTTTATTCTCTCATATTGTATTAAAAATGTGGCAAGCAACTGTGGACAAATAAGATAAAAATATATTTACAAGCTTCAATTGCACAACACATTCTACACATATACAGAGTACTGTTACAATGCACTTATTTACTTTTCAAATCCAGTAACTCCCAGACATTCTAATATCCAGAGATTTTAAGTGTAATTCAAACATACATTTAAGTAGGAAATTCTCTGGAGCAAAAAAGGCAAAAGGAATACATATTACATGGAAATAAATGACCACATACACAAAAGCACTGTTGAAAGTTGCTAGCCTGCCTTAACCTTTCTGCTTCTACATCACAGATCAACATGCAATTATAGTGACACTGTATCTTTTCCAAGTATTTCCTGACTAAATCTTTTCAAAATTAAAAATTTTTTTTCCATATACGCCACAATGCCAAACAACACTGACCAAATATCACTCAATTTCTGAATTTCCTGTGTTTTCAGAGTCCTTTAGGAAACTGGTACAACTTAGCTTACACTTGGCTGCTGTCACATGCATTTTCAATCAGACTGACAAAAGCTTGACAACTGCATTATTAAATGACCACAAACTATTTAACAGCTCTTGCACCTGACAGTACGTTTCATGGTTGTTGAGTTTTTTGGTTTGTTTTTCTTTGCTGTTATTGCTGCTGGAGTTGTTGTGTCCTGTCCATCCCCTCCTTGAGTATCATGTTTAATCACTACCATTCCAAGTCTGTGATAAATGTAAGGCAACAGACAATAAATGAATAGCAAGGCATTTTCCTTGAAACACAGGTGCAAGCAGATGATACTTGCACACCTCAGTAGAAAGAGTTGGCTGAGAACTTTCCACTGTGCCATCAAATGTAACAAAGACAACATGCACTAAACGTTACATGCAAGAGAGTTTGCAGTAAGATACTTAATAATGCAATACCTTTGACAGTCTTTTACCAAGTTCAGTGTGGTTTGTGTCATCTAGGTTTAATCAGTTGAGTCGAACTATTAAATGAATGGAAGCTCAAGCCTACCAAAATAAGGCAAAAGAACTAGTACTGCCTTGTGTACTGACATGCAACACATTAAGCACAGCTGGGTTAGGGGGCTTTGTCTAATTTTTTTAATTAAAAGAAAGCAGACATTTCAGAATCAGTATTTCACAGTTCAACTGCAGATTAAGTCCATATGTCAAGATTGTAGCCTAAAGAATTACAGCATTGTGAGTAATACTAAGGTGTGTGTTATTCTTAAATCTTTGCATGAACAAAGGCTGTAACAGAAGAACTTACCATTGTTATACCCAATACTGTAGGCCCAACAAGAAAAAATGGAGCTACGAAAATATTTTGATTTCTTTCCCAGAAAGAGTAGAAAAGGTCTGCCCAGCAGACTATCCACAGTATTATACCCAAAGCCTGCAATACAAAAGTGTATTTCATACATCAATTCACACAGCTTAGGCAGCACAATACATACATGAACACTAGATGTTATGTGTTAATAGAAGAAGAGTCATAATGAGATCATCTCCTTTGGGCAATTCTTCAACAAGCACAGAAGCATAATTTGGCTTCACCTACTGGATCCTCACTAGAAGAAAGAAGTCTGCTCCTTTTCAGGACCATATAATTCAGTGTATTATGAAGCAGAAAGCTGGCAGACCTCGCTCCTAAGTAACAGAAAGCAGAGACAAAACCCTCCAATACAGCATGTTATTATACATGCCTTCTTAAAACTTTTCACTTACTCTACAGGGGGAATACAAAAAGAAAACATTCAGTACCTATTTCACAATAGAAGTGGAAGAGAACACCTGCAGCAGCTCTAGAAATCTATGGTGTGTTACTTCAGAAGCCACCACGATAATTTTTATAGAAATAAAGGATGAAAGATTGAGTTGCCTTAAAAGGTCTTCTCTAACTGATCTTACAAAGGATTTGCCTTTTTTGCTATGTCAGAGTAAATTTCAAAAAGCCTACCAATAAAGAGCAACAGAAACAGATAAGGCTTGGAAATCTAAGTAGAACAAGTGACAGCTGAAGTGTGCACACAGGCCAAGACTGATGCTCAACAAAAATAGTGTGCTAAAACATAGCTGAAAATAGATACTTCCAGATAAGTTTGATAAGTTCTCATTTTAAAAAGTCACATACTGTTTTGGCTTTGTTGAGGTTTGACATTTGTATGTATCCCCTGTCATGACGACGGAGGTATAGGAAGTACACTGGAAAGCAGACCCATAGGTAAATGCAAGGAATCCAGACCAGCACTGTGTTCTGAAAGCACGGGGTGAAGTCTGGATTTTCTGTGTGCCATGTCAGATTCCAATCCTGGTGAGAGAAAACAGATTGAGTTAAAGAAAAAGCAGACACAACTTCGGTATTTAAAGAACAGAAATAGCCACTACCTGGCCTTATTCTGTATCTCTTCGTGTGTATTTATTTAGACCTGTATCGAAGTAGCTGCATTCTGTGATGTATCTAATTTTATTGCACTTTTTGTAGCTCAGAAGTTTTAAACCTTCACAAGATGACATTAGTGTCACTTTTGTTGGTTATACACAGCTAGTGGAACATGTAACTCATTCAAATGTAATACTGGGATCTTTTAACGGTACTGATCAGTATCTTTATCAGTATTTATCAAGGCTGTCCAGAGAGCTTGTGGAGTCTCCATCTCTGCAGACTTCCAAAACCCTTCTGGACATGATCCTGTGCAACCTGATGTAGGTGAACCTGTTTTAGCATGAAGGTTGGACTAGATGATTCCCACAGGTCCCTTCCAACTCCCACCATTCTATGATCACTATCTGTAAAGTGGTCTCATAGCTCCCAGTTGAGACCTTCTGACAATTCATAACAACCAGGCATAGAACCAAGGAAAAGGTTCACCTTTGCAGCCCATTTCCTACTCAACAACAGGAAAATGTAACAACGCTTTTCTGTTTCTCTCAACACAATTCTTAAGAACAAGATAAACCACCATACAATCACATTAAAACTGACACAGTAACAAAACCAAGTTCACCATATCAATTACTGGTACAAGGACTATTTACAGTGACAGCCTATTTAGTAAAATGAACTTCCATACCATATTTCTGATTGGCTTAAGTTAGAGAAACCTCTTGCAGGAAATTTTACCTTAAAATTACTGACTTTGCTGTAAAATTTTCATAAAATTATCTTTATTCCTCATAAGTGCTGCAGATTTCTGACTCTCCAACAGAACGATGCAATACAAAGATACAGCTGCTGCAGATGGACTGCAATATTCAACAGCCAAAGCATAGCTCACAGGCTTCCCTTTAAAAGCCACAACCAAAACTAGCAGTCCCATACCCAAAGGCTTCTTAACTAGTGTAATTTTCAGTTGCATAGTGTTTTTTCACATTTGCAGTTTACAACTGCACAGAATACCAGTACCACTACTGAGGCATAATGGCAGTCAGTAATCCTTCTCTATAAAAGCCTGAGTTGGTCACAGAAGTAAGCACCATTATCCACATTTTATAGGTGAGGAAACAGAACCAAAAGGAGCTGTAATGTCTGTGCCATCTATTCCCACATCAAAGCTGGAAACAGATCCCACTGCTCAGAATCACCACTTGTCCTTATTTGCCTCATCTTCCACTGATCGAAGTCATAAACGTAATTACAAAATGAGGAAAAGAGTAAAGAGAAACAGAAAGAGTAAGTAAAGAGAAACAGAAGACATAACTCAAAAATTTCAATTTGAGGCTAACCAAACACTATTTTATCAAAGAGCAGGTTTCCCCTTAAATTTCCCCATTCTGTATTAGGCTGTTCTGTTGTTTTTTTAAAAGAAATAAACTTCTTTTGAAATGTATTAAAAATATTTTCCTTGCTCACTTCCCTCTCAATTTCTGTCAGAATCTAGGATTTTTCTCAGTTAGATACAACAAAACGTTCACAGGACACAAAGCTGTTCTTTTTCTCCTCTAATTCCACCAGATTCTAACAATTCTTCTCACTCCCAATCATTTTTAATATACCAGTCAAAACCAAAAAATCTCCAAATTTAATACAGCCAATTCAAAGAAGTTAACACTAGTAGAGCATTAAAATGCCCAATTGTCTTCAGTGTATCTGCACAGGAGTCACGTAAGTTGTTCGTGACAAGGCAGCAGCTGTGAGACACTGTAGGCAAGCCACATGCTTATTAAGTTCCCTGACCACATAACATCATCAGAAATTTCAGCTGAGTCATCCTTACATTTAGCTACTGCACAAATGTTTTTAGCTCTCTAAGTCCCAGCTGCTCTGCTCCAGCACAACAGCCAAGAAAAAGTCTCATGACTCTGCAGAACAGCTTACAATTCACACAAATTAAGACAGTTAATACGATTATACAAATAAACTGACAGGATGTAATCTGCTTTGCAAACAAACAAAAGCATTGACATGATTTTATTGAGTAAATTTTTGGAGATTTATGCACTGCTTAAGGAAATTACTATACCATTTCTCTGTGTTTTTAAATGTAAAATAAATTAGACTACTACCAAAGAAGGACAGAGCAGGTAAAGCACTACCACTTGGCTAAATAAAGGAAAGAAGTGCTGTATGCATGACTGCTACGCATGTTGGCTGGAGGACATTCTAAAAACATATACAATCTTTCATTTGACTTTTATATTTGCAAGTTATCTGGAAGTGTTTCTGCATGAAATCCAGGAGGGCAGGATTGAAGGTACTTGAGAGTTAAGAACAGAAAAGTGAGGACAAATGGGCACCTTAGGGTAAGTTTACTGCTAAAATTTAACAGCTACAGCAACATCAGTGTATCTTCTTTTCCAGGATTTGATTCAAAGGCTTTTGATATCAAATAGGAGTTTGCTTAGCTTAAAATGCACTATTCTTCTCCATACAAGAGAAATGGCTACCTGTACACAGGTGATGCACAAAAGCCTCTCCCATTTTACATTCATTTCAGGTGACAAAAGCATGCATGGAGAGAGACACATGGTGGTATTTTTTCCTGCTGACTTCTTAAGTGCAATTCTCTCAGGTTAGGTCTACACAAAGCAGTAGTGCACCCAGGAATACAACTGTAGACCAAATACTCACTGCTGAGCAACCCAATGTCCTCACAAGACAGCTTTCCACTCAGGTTCACATGAGACAAGTTGCAAGCTCCCCTGCAGACTGACCAGACTGTCCACCAGCCACTGGGGCACGTTTCCCAGTTAATGCCTGCTCAAAAGGCACTCAAGCCACTCTTGAGTGAGCCAACAAGCTGGACAGGGGACTGCCAATAGGACACATCAGAAGCAGGATCCTGGTCTGAACAGAAACATTAATGCCCTCAGTGGGCAGGGTCAGGAGGAACTCAATCCATTACAAAAGAAATGCATACCCTATATTCTGCATGGAGGATACCACAGCTTTATGAGGTTCAATTGTGGCTGAAAAATGTATCACAGTCATCATAAAACCAACATGTATTCATATCCAATCACAATATCCAGTTACACAAGTCCAGACTAGTTCTGTCTTTGCTTTACATGAAACCACTTTCAAATGGTTTTTTTCCCCTAGCACAAACCAATACTCTTTATGTATTCAGAAACATTCACTTTGTATTCAACAGGCATTAATTAACAAGTTAATGGTATTTTTTTCTGACTCAAGCTTTAGAAACACTATTCTAGCAAGTTCTACTAAAGCCCTAAGTTATCCAATTGCCACATCTCATAGATTAATAACAATTTTCACTCTGATCAGCTAATTCTTCTACTTTGCAAGAGCACATCAAATGACAGAGATCCAAGCATCCATTGAAAGCCTACACAAGCCAGCAGCCTCCTGCTATGAAGAAGGAAGAGGCAAAAAGGGGTTAGGTCTATAGCTATTAAAGAGTATAATCTGGAAGCAGCCTTTCCTTCAAGCTATGACTGCAGGAACTCACAGGAGAAGAATCAGTCATCAGTGTGATTGATCCCTTGTTTCTTTCTTCATAGATACTGGGAGAGAAATCTGCTGTTGACTTAGTTTTAGTCTAGTCCAGAAGAACCACATCTCAGATGCTAAATAGTTTCAGGTTGGGTTTTTTTTTCCCCCTTTTAAAATCACTGGATAATTTTAAAGTTTCCCAGAATAGCAAATGGGTATTTTTAAACTTACCTGGCCTATTTCTCAGTTTTCATTTCCATCACCAGCTCTGTGGCTGAAAAATACACCAGTCCACAGTTTTTGTGCCCAACAGCACACTTTCTCTTACGGCATAAAAAGGCTTCCTATCACATTTGAAGTGAAACCCTCTATCTCCAAGAGCAGCACAAAAAATGCTTCAAATTCCTCAGAATCACATGGATCTATTCACAGGTAAACTATTTATTTTCCTAGGGTTTATGCAGTGTTAAATAAAGGACTTATTAATTCCTGTAAAAAATATCAGGAATAGACAAGATAAAAACATTGGCAGTAGGACTGCAACACAAAAGGTCAGTTACTCTGCCTCTACTGAGGCACAGAAGACTACAAGGAAGCTGTATGCCTTCTCCAGTGTGCCTAATTGAGGAATAACAGTATTGGACATTGGATGGGACCTTGTGGCTGGCTGCCTCTCTCCTGGCAGTCAGGAAAAGCTGTTAAAGTGAGGAGTCAGCAGTCAACTGTTCTCACATCAATAATTCTACTCAACCCACAGTACATTTTAAAATTCTCACCGGCAGAACTGGAGGGGCCAAAATTGCTGTTTCATGCCTGCTGTGCACAAGTGTGCTAGAGATGCAAGCTGCCAACCACTGTTGGGAGGAGCTGTTGACTCCCTTGAAGGCAGGGAAGCCCCACATAGAGATCTGGACAGATTACAGGACTGGGCAGTCACAAACTAGAAGTAGTTTAACAAAGGCAAGTGCTGGATTCTGCACCTGGGAAGGGGCAACACTGGATGTAATTCCAGACTAGGGAATGAGAGGCTGGAAAGCAGTCCTGCAGAAAGGGATTTAGCAGTTTTGGTCAATGGCAAGTTGAGTATGAGTCACCAGTGTGACCTGGCAGCCAAAAGGGCCAACTGAGTGCTGGAATGCATCAAGAATTTCACTAATAGTCAAGAGAGGTGATAGTCCCACTCTACTCAGCGCTGGTGTGTATCATATGCAGTTTTAGGCAACACAAGAAAGATATCAAGTTGTTAGAGAGCGTCCAGAGGAGGACCACAAAGATGGTGAAGGATCTGGAGAAGACGCCATATGAGGAATGGCTGAAGTCACTTGGACCGTTCAGCCTGGAGAAGACTGAGGAGACGCCTTACTGCAGTTTTATAACTTCCTCACCAGAGATGAAGGAGGAGGCAGGTGCTGATCCAGTCTCTCTGGTGACCAGTGACAGGACCCCAGGGAATGGCATGAAGCTGTGCTAGCAGAGCTTCAGGTTTGACATTAAGAAGAGGTTCTTCACCCAGAGAGTGACTGAGCTTTGGAACACGCTCCCCAGGGATGCAGTTAAGGCACCAACTCTCACTGAATTCAAGGACCATCTGGAAAATGCTCTTAGACACATAGTATGACTTCGGGGGTGTCCTTTGCATCAAGTTGGACTCGATGATACTTGTCGATCCTTTCCAACTAAGGCCATTCTGTGATTCTGTGCTAAATCCACCTGCATGGACCAGCTGTGACTCAAAAATGACTTAGGCATTACCACACACCTACATATCAAAAATGAGATTACCAAACCACACAAATATCACTGTCAACACTTACTCCTTTAAATGGAGTTTGACAGTGACATTGGTGTGCACCCACTACTTAGATACTGGCCACAGAAGAACCACTTCCTTTGTAATACCAAGATATGGTTTGTCAATGTTATTTTCCTAACAGTAAAGAACATGTTTTTCATTTAATTCAATGCTCGCATTAAGTACAATGCAAGTAATTAGTGCTCTGAGGCACTAACACTGTAATTGCAGCTGAAAACTTTCATTGTAATAGTATAGATTCATAGAACTGTCAGGGTTGGAAGGAACCTTAAAGATCATCTAGTTCCAACACCCCTGCCATGGGCAGGGACACCTCCCACCAGATTAGCTTGCTCAGAGCCCCAGCCAGCCTGGCCTTAACTTCCAGGGATGGGGCTTCCACCACCTCTCTGGGAAACCTGTTCCAGTGTCTCACCACCCTCATGGGGAAGAACTTCTTCCTAACATCCAACCTAAATCTACCCTCCTCAAGCTTATGTCCATTTCCCCTAGTCCTATTGGTGCCTGACATCCCTGCAGATCCTGGAAGGCCACAATAAGGTCTCCTCAGAGCCTTCTCTTCTCCAGACTGAATAATCCCAACTCTCTCAGCCTGTCCTTATAATATAGGTGCTCCAGCCCTCTGATCATCCTCGTGGCCTCTCTCTGGACATGTTCCAGCATATCCATATCTTTCTTGTACTCAGGGCTCCAGAACTGAACACAGTACTCCAGGTGGGGTCTCACCAAAGTGGAGTAGAGGGGGAGAATCACATCCCTCAACCTGCTGGCCACACTTCTCTTGTTGCAGCCCAGGACACGGTTGGCTTTCTGGGCTGCAAGTGCACACTGGTGACTCATGTTGAGCTTCTCATCCACCAGCACCCCGAGTCCTTTTCCTCAGAGCTGCTCTCAAGCCAGTCACTGCCCAGCCTATATTCGTGCTTGGGATTGCCCCGACTCAGATGAAGGACCTTGCACTTGGTCTTGTTGAACTTCATGAGGTTGGCAGGGGCCCACCTCTCCAGCCTGTCAAGGCCCCTCTGGATGGCATCCCTTCCCTCCAGCGTATCAGCTGCACCACACAGCTTGATGTCATCAGCAAACTTGCTGAGGGAGCACTCAATGCCACTGTCCATGTCGCTGACAAAGATGTTAAAACAAGACAGGTCCCAGTACTGATCCTTGAGGGACTCCACTTGTCACTGGCTTCCACTAGGACACGGACCCATTGACAGCCACTCCTTGGGTGCATCTGTTGAGCCAGTATTATAGTATTATCACTTGCTCACTGAAATAGAAAGTCTCACAATCTGGCAACTCTAGATATCATGCCAATAAATTGCCTAGTGTAGCACCTATAAACCCATAAGCTGACTCACCCATTCTCCCTCAGATGCCAAGAGGCCGTCAGCCTATATTCTACACTATCTATCACAGCAAATGTCCTGCCTACCTCTCCCCAGAGAGGAGATTTGCCTGATCTGGCTGAGCCTACAGCCTCACAAGAGCTAGTAGCATTAGTGGACAACATGGGGTGGGGGCTGCAGAAAAGGATCTCTCCCTTTAAATCTGCTTTGAAGGAACTCTGACCTTGCTTTCTAAGTCCCTGATACCATCATTCTCCATCAAAACCAATAGTAAAGTAGTGAAACTGTTGACCATACTAAGAATTAAGGGAAACAATGTACTACAGAGTGATCCAGACTTTGCAATAGGTTAGAAGGAAGTCTGTTTTCAAGTGAACTTAAAAGCACTCTCCAAAGTTATTCAGCTTGCCAAGTAAGTTTTATTCAATTTAGCTTTAGAAATTTTGAAGAAAGACTGAAATTATGTTCTCAGAACACTAAATACTATGTCTTTTTTCTGTTGTTCATATTTTGGAGTGAGATCATAAAGCATGCTGAAGCTCACGATTTCTCTAAGAACACTTAGAACAGAGTCTACAACAAGCACAATCATACACTATCTTCACAAGCACAACATCTGCCCTGTCGTGCTTACCGTTCAGGCTAAATGACAAGAGGTGACAGGTTGATAAAACAAGCAACAGATATTCCTACAAGAAAAATGCTTCAGAACTCCTACCAAAAAAAGCAATAGAAATACCAACACCTTCAACTCTCCTTTCTGCTAAGCAATATTCCCAGAAACAAGCAGCAGACAATAACAACATCCCTAACAGTGGCAAACAAGGCACTAAATGAGGTATGACACTACAAGCAACTGTCACAAACTTCCTACTTACACATTTATAAGTCCTTTAAAAACACTATACATATTATATTGAAATTGTTCTGTAAATGTAGTACTTGCATTAAAGGAACCAATGAGTCTAGAATCAATTCCAGATGAAGTAATCTACAAGGACAAACACACCTTTCCACCTCAGTTCATGTTTATTTTCCCCTTTTTTTTTCCCTTAATTAACAGAAAGTGACACAAAATGCATACATCTCTCCTGTGACAATGCATTTATTCTTGCAATTGAAGTTAGTGCAGAATGTACAAGCGGTACCTTTGGTGTGATGCACACAAAGTGAGCTCATTCTGCAGTTGAAGAAATGCTTTCAATACACTGGCAAGTCCTTTGAAAACTTCTACTAAGTACAGGAAGTTCATGGTTTATTGGTTTATTGTATCATTTAACAGTGTACTCTGCAAATGTGAAGTAGGAGAAGAAATTTAAATACAGATTTTACAACAGTGTCTTACCAACAGCTACTTCCTGTGCTTCATGAAAGACAGCCAGGAGCGATTTTTCTTTTAATTATTTTTAGAATACACAAATCCAAAATTCTACTAAAAAGTAAAAGCCATACCACTAAATACTTGAGCTCATTTCCAGACCTCTACAGATTCTAAAAACTACTTCTGCAAGGAGAACTTACAGAATTATGCTCCTGCACAGAACTACAGCATTACCACAAGTAGTGGAACAAATGAACATCGAGTGTGTCAGACTGCTGAGTTGTGAGCAGACTTTACAACTTAAAACTGAGGATAGGTGCTCTTATTCCCACAAAGTTCTCAACCATTTTTTCAGGCCAATAACAGCCCAATTACACCAGTAAGTTTGTCTTTTTGCTCTTCTACTGCCACAAAGGTGAAATAAGAAACATTAATGGTAATAACCACATTGGGATGTAAGAATTAAGATTCAGATCTCCAAGTCTCATAGAGATCACTTTCACCTACAGAAAAAAGTCTGGCGGTTTGAGGGAAGGGGTGGGTTTTATACTACAGGAGAACTAAACCCACCGTGCAATTGAGCATCTTCTCTGACTTGATATTAGATGCTTGGGCAGGGAGTGTGGGGGGAGTGTTCACCGAACAGTAAATACAAAACTTTTCTCCTCATAAAACCAAGAATGGAACAAAACTACTTCTGTTAAATAGAAAGTTCATTGGCTAAAATGCTAGTAATAGTCAGGGAAGTAATGAACAAATAATAGTTTAGCAAAAGTTCAAGAAGTACAAGTCTCCAATTAACATTTTAATGTCTAAGTTTTGTGTCTGAATAAAAAGCCTTAAACCATTTTGAAGCAAGCATTTAGCCCAGCTTCCCAAAATATCACATTCAGTTCAAGACCTCAGATAGGGGAAGAGACCATGCTCCTTCTTTTGTTTCAAAGTCATTCAGAAATCTAAGCCTTATTCTTGTAGTCTTTTAATGTTATCACAAGACAAGGGGGGAAACGTTGGTTTTGATTTTTTTTAATGACATAATACACAAGGGTCCTAAAATTTTTACATAGTTTCTATAAAGAAGAATTGGGGGGGGGAATATCAGTAAGTGTCTCTAGTGACAGGGAAATATCCTTAATTTCTTATAATGCTTTCTATTAGAAATGGGTTTAGCAAGACTAAGTTCTTAACAGAAATGACTTACACAATGCAGATTTGACTTTTTAACACAGCCAAGAAAAAGCCTCTACCTTTCAATACCTGGTCCTGAACTTAAATCAAGTGTCTGCACCTCCTTGTCCAAACCCTAAAGACTGGTGTTTTTCTAATGTTTACAAAGACTTGAAATCCTTTGTTACAGTCAGCACTCCAGCAGTTTAAACTGTGTAAAATGATAAGAAACAAAAGCAGGTTTTGCCTTTGTTTCCCTTTAGCCTACAGTAAGAAGCACGTGCTAACAAGTTGCCAGAGAAAGGAGCACCTGCAGTTGTGGAATTTACAAGAGCTGATTGGTGTAATCCAAGAAGCTAAAAGCCACAGATCTGTGCCTATTGCTTGCATCAGGGAAGCATATTACAGATTACAGCGGCACTTGCAAAATTTAAATGTTTAGCCTCTTTTCACAGAGGCAGCACTTCATACCCTGCCAAGTCTACAAGTACCATGAGACAACACTTGGCTATCTGACAACAAAATATTTACCATTCACAGTTTCACAATCAAAGGGATGGGCTTTACTCTTCTTGTAAAGCTATTCACTGAAATCGCCATTTCTTAAAAGGATATAAGAAAAAGATTCTTGCTCTCATCCCATTTTTGCATCCAAAACAGGGTTTTTGCTTAATAATGCATGAGCCTGTATATTAAGGTCAAATCACAGTGAAGTTTGAACACACCTGGGTAATAATCTTACAAAGGGACTAAGATAACAGCTTAAGTTGGGATAAACTGTATCTGAAGCTACCACAGACGCAGTGAGAAAACAGTAATGCAAGGAATTCTGACTCTATTAAAAGTAAGTAAAAGGTCAGTACTGAGCAGTAGGCTTTTTAGAGATGTGACCCAGAATGACTTCAGTGCAACCTGGGTTAACCTTCACTGAGTCCCAGGATAGCACAGGGTTTCAATGTAAACTACATTGTAATTGCATGGAGCAGCACAAGTTATTCAGTTATTCTACTGGGTTTTTTCCTTATTTACCTTTTCTCAGCAACCTCAAACTGACAAATGTAGAATAACAGATCATCTGTTAAGAAAATGCCCATCAAGAACAGAGTATCAGGCTTCATTTTCCTGTATTTCCCCTGAACTGATCTATTCTGGATCAATAGAAGTACATTTAATTTCTGTGCAAATTTAGACTCTGGTTCACATGACCAACAGAAATGTTTTACAGGTTTAAATGCAAGAAAGCTGACAAATAAGCCTCTGACTTTCATCACTAAAAAACCTAACAACAACCAAATCATCAGAATGAGGCAATCAACTATTAATTTAAATAAAGGCACTGTCCTGTGCAGAGGTTTTTTGTTTAACACCCTGCTTCTGCTCCTCCTCTGTTCCAAATGCTGTCCACATATGACCTTCCTATGTCAGCAAATACAACTTTCTGATCTGCATATGCTTTTAAACTCTGTTCACAAATGCATTCATAAACTAAAGACAAAAAGCATAAGTCACAGTACTTTAGAATATGAAATTACTTCTTACATAAAACATCTGGTTTTCTTTCAGAAGTTTATTTCAGGAAAACTACCAGTGTTGTCGTAAATATAAGCACAGCTACTGCTTACACACAGTATCATTTCACAAATGTCAGTTTATCATCATACTGAATGAGGAATTTTTTTTCTAAAAATCCTAAAAAGCCACATTATAGTGTTTGAAGACAGTAACATTTTTCTGTGATTCTTTCTGTGATTCTGTAACATGTCTGCAACCAGCTGAGAGAAGCTGGTGGATCCCCTAGCTACACCAACACAAATATATGACAAAATGTCTTTGGACAAGCACTCAAGAAAATGCATCTACTGACACTGACAAAACATGCCTAAAAGCCTCAGACAGAACTCTACACAACTGCATGGGAGGAAGAGCCCGATCCCACCTACCTGACCCCTGTATTTTGTGTGTGAGGCTCTGCCTCACAGTTTCTCAGTCATTATGTTAATCTCCTGTAGTCCAGTTACACATGAAGAAGTGCTAAACCTAGAACAGTATTTGGAAGCAATTTCTTTACTGACAGCAAAAGAGCTCCACAAAAGCTTTCGGCATCAAAAGGAAAAAGACAGGCCTGGGTTTACACAAGCAGATGCAGCCTGAATCATTTCAGGACTCTAGTTTTCAAAACAAAACAAGATAGGAAACATTGCTTTTCCCCTGGAAGTGAATGAAATTACTTGCTTTCAATCCTTCAACAACCAAAAGCCCAACCAGAAAAAACATGGAAAAAAGTTCTAAGTTCCCACTGAAATGAAGAATGAGAGTTAATTTCTATCGAAATTAATTTTAAAAAACACAATGTCTTTGCCAGTAAAGAACATGATAGGAGCTTATATCACTATAAGCCACTTCTCTCACATTCCCTAAGTATAAGCAAGAACCTCAAAAGTTTCAGATCCTATTTAACTTACAGGCATTTTCTAAGGAATAAACAACTGGGACTTTCTGTAAAACCTGGCAGAGAACTTAAGGAGGGCCTGTAAGGAACTGCTTAGTGTGAACTTGCCTTTTCTTTCATATCTCCTACTTATCTTCATAAAAGCCCTTAGAAACTCAAAATGTCACAAAATCCTTCAGCAATCTGCAACACAAAAAGACTTTTCTAAATGTGTTACTGCATAGTTTACAAACTCTGAAAAACTGAAATGACCACACAACTTTCTTCAAAAGAAAGGAAAAACCAGCAGACTATCTCAAAATGCAACTGCACTGAGACCACTGATGTGAGTGTGCCTATATCCAGACAGCTGGGTCAGCAGGCCAAAGGGTACAGCAAGTTCTAATCTGCCTCAACATTTCTCTTGTCCACCTAGAATTACAGAGTTCCTCACCTCACTTTACCTTTTTTTTATGCATGCTGGTACTGAAGCAAGGTAGACTGCACTCATACACTAGCAATACTCTTGGAAAAGCTCTCTCACCTTTCTGTCAGGTCACAATGAAGTTTTCACTTTAAATAGACCCTTTAAAGTCACTGAATTAAAATGCAAGTAGTGCAAAATGTTTCCTCTAGGCCACTAGCAGTTTTTAAAGCTTTTATTGTCACCAATAGCTACTAGTAAATAGTAACTTTTTCTTAAACAGCTCTACCTTTCTTTAGGTGGTACAAAGACGCTAGAGAAAGTAAGGATGAAACAGTGTCCTTCCAAAAAGGAAGTCTGGTTCAACGGAAGCAAGAAATAGTTAAGTTCTGTAAGCAAATCTGACTGCAGTAAAGTTAAATACTGAGTGGAGGGGCACAGATACAGGTTAAATGGGGAGGGAAGAGTGAATAAGAAGATATCAAGCTTGCTTGTGTTGACCTTTCAAAGCAAGTATTAAACCAATCTCTCTAATTCTCAGACAAGAGCTTTCAACAATAACATTCCTTGGGTGTGCAAACAAGAAAAATCCTGGCCAGCAAAGCTTAAGAAGATTAGCATACAGTCTTTAAGGGTCCATTAGGTCCCTTCAATATGCAAAGTCTCCCCCACAATTTAAAACTGAGTTGCCTGGAACTCAGCATTACCTTTGACAGAAAACACATCTCTTCCTTGCAGGTGAGTTTGCCAGTGCTAGGAAATCCCACTGCTCCATTAGCAAGGCTTCAGTACCCACCAAAACAGCTGATGCGGCCATATAGTTCACCACAAGAATGCAGTAACACGTGCCACTGGGTATCTAGCTATCACCCAGCTCTGAGAAGCCCAAGAGTGCAGTCCACAAGACCGGAAGGACAGCGGTAACACACCCACAAGTGGTATCTAAATGCCCAGGGAAACACTGCATATAGATAAGGCATTTTCTAAAAATCCATTACAACTTCAGCCTCAAACAGTAGCAACAATGGAAATACCAGAAAACAAAGCAGTGAGAGTATCCATAAGCACCAGAACTAGCATTATTACTCTCTCCATTATTGGGAATGATGAACAAGAAGTTCATTAAGGAGATTTTTCCAGATATAGCTTACACCAACTGGAATATACAATTGTTCTTTTGTAGGATTAGAAGAATCCAGAAATCAAACAACCACACCCACACGATCTTGAGCTGGAAGAAATGAAAGACAGACCTCACATGACTTGGAAAAGGATGACAAATCACAAAATTATCTATATTCTTGGGAAGCAATGCAACTAGTGAAAAAAAATGTATGGAATAGTTATGACACCACAAATATCAGAAATCACTGTAGGATATACAAAAATTACAAGTGTTTCCATATTAAAAGAATCCGCCATCAGAAATCCTGTATAAACTAGTTGTTTCCAACCTCCTAAGTGCAGTTCTTGCTTCTACCTGATGTTTCAACTCCACAGTTTAAGGAGCAGGCAGCTCTTTTTCACAAAACTACTACTCTCTCAAGTTAGTTTTTTCATAAACTGAATTCTGAAGCATGTATTTTCTAAAGCACTTAAAATAAAATGTCTCCATCTGGGAGAGGGGAAAAAACACATTTGATGACAACTCATAATTTAGCCAGTTCTGAGAAACCCAGAAATTAGCTGAAAATGGAGATGCACATAAGCAATGTAAAAGCTGGTTAACAGAGTCACTTTTGATTGGTTGGAAAAGCTAGGTATCTTGAAGCCTTTATGATTTTAAAAATATATGCCAAGTGATATCTTAATGGTTCTTGAGACAAATAGTCCAATGGCATTTCTTGAAATGTCTATTTATTATTTTTTAATAGTAAGGCAGTTCATTAGCTCAATATATTTGGCAAATATGCAATGAGTACATGAGAAGTTCTCTGAATAGTCTAAGAAAATCCGTATTTTCCTCTTACCCCTACGTTGTCTCCAGCAGCTCTCACCTCACTTCCCCCCCCACTTCCAGCTCTCTCTCCTCCTCCACAAAACACCCTTCTCTATACAACCTGTTTCCTCCTTAGAAGGATTCTCTCTGCCCTCCTGGGGGCTTCACTGCTGCCAGCACCTGTGAGGAACCTCCTGTCTCTGCTGGGCAATACCCACCTGCAACGTTTCCACACCTCTCACCCTCGCATAGCTGTTTCTCAGCTCACTCACAGCGTGCTGCGGTCACCGCTCTTCCTTAAGCAAGAGCAAAAATACTGCTACGCAAACATGCGATACAGCCTGCAGAAAGCTTATCTCTGGCCTCCTTCACAGGACAGCACACCACTCCTCAGTGCGAAGGCGGCAGTCAGTCACCGTTACTATTACCCGCAGAGCCCCAAGTATCGAGGAGACTGCTCAGTCCTCGGGAACCCGTTTCCAGTCTCCCAGAGAACCACTCGCACTCCAGTTCCTCGCTCGGTTCCCCTCCGAGCACCTCCTTGCCGGAAGCCCCGCACACGAGGCACACCGGCTCCCCCTCCGCGACCCGGCCGCGGGGACATCCCAGGCAGCCGGAGACCAGCGCCCCGCGGCCCTGCCCCAGCCCCTCTGCCCGGCCGGCGGCCCCTTCCCGCCGCTGCTCCCGCACGCACGCGGCCAGCGAGGCCGGCGCACAGCGAGGGCGCGCCGCAACCCCCCGCGCTCTACTCAAGGTGAGCTTCGGCTCCCGCTCCCCGGCCGCAGGGCGCGGACTCCCCGCCTCGGTGCCAGTGACCCGCGACTATCCCCGTCCCACCCGGCTCCCCGCCATCCCTCAGCACCGAGACCAGTGGTCGCCGCCGAGCCGAGCCCCCGCAGCACCGAGCTCCCGCAGCACCATGCCGCCGCTCACCCAGAAGGGCTCGTAGGCGTCCGCGCTGCAGAAGCTCTCGATCCCCATGGGGCGAGGCGACGGCGAGGCGACCGCGGGCTTCCGCGGCAGCGCTTCCCCCTCCGCACCTCTCCGTAGCCAGGCGGCAGCGGACGGAGAAAGGCCGGCAGCAGCAGCACGACGCTCTGATTGGCTCCGCGGTCACGGGGATGCAGAGCCCCGGCGGCGCCGCCACCGCCCGCGCTGCGCAGCTCCGCCTTGGCGGGGGCGGGCGGCAAGGCGCTGTGCACCGCAGGCTGTTGCGGGCGGTGGCTGCCTGTGTCCCCGTTCCGGGGTGGGAGACGGGCCTGAGATGCTGCAAGCCGAGCCAGAGCCCAGTGTCTACTTTTGTTCAGCGCAGAGATTTCTTCAGCACCCGTCATAAAGCATATAATCATAATGGTTGGAAAAAACTTCTAACATCATCAAGTCCAACTTTCGACTTATCACCACCATGCCACCAAACCATGTCACCATCAGGGTAACAGGGATGGAAGCATTGTTCTCCCTGGCACACCTCCACCTCGCCTCCCTGCCCGTGTCAACTGCCCCCAGCAGTCTGTCAGGTCCCACACCTCCCACTGGCGGGCATCACTTCACCCCTCTCTCCGTGACACCCTGGTTACTGGGACCCCACACAGCCCCTGTAAAGAGGCACCGCAGTGCCCTGCCAACACTCAGCCAAGGCACGGTCTCCAGGGAAAGCCACAGGGAAAGCCTAGGCTCACCTTCAAGTATTTCACTTTTCAACACAAACCAGTTAAACTGGTTTGAAAGCCCTGAACTAGTTCAAGTTGACTAGCATGAACTGAATCAAAACTTCATCCACGGCCAAGTTGGCATCAAAATATGTACTAGCTGAAATAACTGCACAGCCCTGTAACTGCGTTTGGTTGTGTCTCACAGTGCACTCTTCACATCCTACTTAAAATTCAGTTAAACACAGACAGCACCATAGCTCAGCTGACCACCTAATATGCTAGAATAGACCAGCTGGAGTATGGATGGCACATACACAGGAATGGCATCAGACCATGCAAGAAAGAGCAGTGTGGTTACATACTACCCTACAGTACATCTGAAAGCTTTAATCACAAGTTACATAAAGAACCTCAATCTAAAATGTTCTTCTGCAGCCAAACCAATTACAGTAACAAAGTTGTTGCAAGAGAGACAGGTCTCTTGTGTAACATATAACTAAAAACCAAGCACCACATGTATTAAAAAAAAAAAAATAAAATCACAGACTGCTTCTATACTCACCTGTACACCTTCACTGCAGTTTCAGAGCTGTGCTGGTGGCTGGCTGTGGCCAGACTGCCCATCCAACTATGGCATTTCTGCTCTGTCCTTCCAGCTTTCTCACTCCCACAGCATCAGGTCAAGGAGCAGCAACAGCTGAGTTTAGCCCACACCAAGGTCATGTGTGCCTGGATGAGGTGAGCAGAAACATTACAGAAAGATCAAACTAAACAAATTGGGTGTCAGAAGGTATCCAAATTTGTGTCAGTTTAACCCATACCTTAGTTCATACCATGTTAAAATCCTTGTAGTATTGCAAGAGAACAGCTAAATGTTCAAGTCTGACTCTCCTTATTTTTATTAAGAATATTTCTGTCCTGTTTTGTGCACTCTCTACATTCATATTAAAATGTTATTAAGTACCTTGGTGGGTTGTTTTTTGATCTCAATGTTCTTTAAAACTCCTGTCGAAAAGGTTACATCACAGTCTCCAATGTCTGTTATCCTACTACCCCTCAGCTGCAAGGAATATTTCTTCTCCTGGCTGCTCTGCTGAACATATAAATGATATACAAGATAATAGCTCTGACAATTAATACAAGCTATCCTGTAGTTAAGTTGGAAAACCTTTTTTTTCTTAATAGCATTACTAATAAAATAGTAAACCAGAAAAAAAAAAAGCTAAATAAATACAACCTCTTAAGAGCATACCCTTTTACACATATTCTGTGTGCAATAATAGAATCATTTCTAGTTGAAATGATACAGCAGAAAATTATTTCTGATCCAGAAATTGTATGCAGGGATTATTCCAAACAAGTAAATACATTTATCTCCAGGTCCTATTGTATGTTTAAAGTCTAACAAAACTTGTTTTAAACTTTCAGGATTCAAACTTTCCAAGTACTTCAATATAATAATTTCTTTTAGCTTCAAACTGTCCCTGTACTAATGGTCATGCACCACATTAATGTTTCTCATCACATAAAGTTACTTGGGTCTGCACCTGAAATTAGTTCCCTTCATTCCACCTCCTTCCCTTAGCAACTCTAAGCAAGAGCAACAACAAAGATGTAAACCAAAGTGCAGTCAAAATGCAAACTAAATAACTAGCGTGAGAGGAAGCAGAGCAGTTCAGAAGCCAAGTGTAACAGACTCAAAACATTTGTTGTGGAGGAGAAAAAAACAGAACTGACAAGCCCAAACCTGCAGAGATCCTGAACCAAGATCTCGGAGTACCAGAAAGTCACTGAATATGTTATTTCACAAACCATTGTTACAATAGCATCCTTCAAGATGCAGATTAATACATAAAATAGAAACTGCAATCTTTAAATTAAAAAGGTATTTCCTTGCAACCAGAAAACAGAAAAACAAAACAAAAAAACCAACAAAACAACAACAGCAACAAAAACCCAAACAAAAGCAACCACAACCCAAAATCCTTATTCTGGTTTCTGAACTTTGCTGTGTAGGATACAAATTAAGGCTCAGTAGGAAATACAGGGTGGAAACCAGCAACGACTTATTACCTGGGAATTAGGTGTAATAGAATAGTGACCCACAACAGGATGGAGAAATTTGAAAGGATGCAGTGAAAAATCTTTTTACTGAAAACCCCACACCTGTGAAAGGTAAGTGGTCATTCATCACCAGAGTTGCACTAGGGATCTGGGCAGCAGACTTGGGATAGGCAGAGTCACCCTACTGCTGCTGAATCACAGTTACTTCTACCTTAAAGGAACACATTAACTTCACCATTACTTCTACGGACTATTGGGTTTTTTCCCAGAATTTTATTTCTTTTCCCTTGCTAGAGATTCTTTGGAAGCTCGTAATATAAACGTATGCTTTCAGAGGAAATGTAGAAAAACAAACCCCACCCCACACTTCAAGACCATAGTGGTTTACTGCTGAAGACGACTCACATTTTCCTTCAAGCCCAAACAGGCTGCTTCATCTGGCTCATGACAAATCCAGTTGGTTCATCCACATTGCCTGCATTTCCTTTGGGAAACACTTCACACATTCACCGCATAAACACTGTCGACTCCTCCCAGCAACACGAAGCACGCAGGCATGCCTCCAGACACACCAGGGATCCTCACAGATTTGCAAAACACTCAGTATAGGGTTACATTTTGGCGAGTCCTTTTAATTACAAGCTCATCTTTCGCGAGTCCTCCTAATTAAATGTCCGTCTTTTAGGACTCAGTACACAACTCCTCCAGAACACGTCAGGAATAAACTCACTCATTCTCTAGGTCTCGTTTTTTTAATTCCACCACCCCAAAAAAGCTCATTGACAACCTTTGAAATTGCAGAGGAGGAAAAGCACACCAACCCTGAACGCCGCCCGCTCCCCTCAGCCCCGGTTGACCCGACCGGACTAAAGGCAGGCACAAGACATTGAACGGTAACTCCACAGACCACAAAGGCATTGCTGACTGTTTTACCCGGGTTTCGCCTTGCCAGGGAACACCCTAGCAGCGCAGCGGATCGCTCTGGGGCCGCCCTACCTCCCGCCCGTCCCCTCAGGCGAGGTGCTCCATCCCCGGCTCGAACCGCCCGCACGGCCCGCCGGCACCGCCCGATTGGCGGGCGCGGGCGCGGGGGCGGGACCTGCTCCTAGCACTGCGCCTGCGCAATGCCCGCCTGGCGCCACGGGGCTCTCTCATCCGGGTCCTGCGCGCAGCGGCTGGGCTATGGCGACGGTAGAGGAGATGAAAGCAGGTTGGGAGATAGAGGGGTGCTGAGGGTGGGAGCCTGCGGGGCAGAGGAGGAGACACCCCAGGCCTCCGAGAGGGCGGGTAGGAGGGCTTGCCTCATATACTCGGCAGCCGACTGGGTTTTGCAGGCGCCCTTGGCGCTGATGGGGTCCGCTGGCCTCTCAGCGCCCGTTGGGGAGCCACAGGGGGAATGTCCCTCAGTCTCCGCACAAGCACCTAACCCTCGTCATGTATCTTGGTCTGTTTTTCACTCGTTAAAACCACCTTGGTCCAGTAGCATGCTACTTCTGGAATGGATAGAACGTGTATTCACTACCAAAACCAATATAACTGTGACTTCTTCAAAGGGTCAGTTTTTATCTGTAGCGTTTCTACTGTTGTTACCTCTTGGCATATGCACAAGTGTGGATATCTTATCTTTAGTTCACGCTGAATATGCCGAATTTGTGTTTACATTGTGGATAATAAATGCTGCTTGAACACGTTTGGCTTTATATTAACAGATCTTTTTATGGTAATAGTTTTAAAGGACACATTGGAAAAAAGAGGTGCTCTTGGAGAAATAAAAGCAAGGATCAGAGCTGAAGTTTTCAATGCACTGGATGACCAAAGTGTACCACGGCCACCACTGTCTCATGAAAACCTCTTAATCAATGAACTAATTCGTGAATACCTGGAATATAACAAATATAAATACACAGCATCTGTTTTAACATCAGGTATTGGGGCTGAGTTTTTTGTGTCATCACTCTATAAATAGACATTTACTGTTTGGTTGAGTAAACTATGACATTAATATGTAGTACTGAGCTGCACAATCTTGTCTTGCCTTGGAAATAAGTAAGATACAAACACTGTCTCCGCTGCTTTACTTGCAGTATTAGACCAAATCATACCATTAGTTTTCAAGAAAATTTACTCTTTGCTCCTTATCCTTGAGGTAAATGCTTTAACAGAGTAGTTGATGCAAGAGCAAGAAAGCTTACTAGCAACCTGCAAAATCAAAATACCTTTCTTGAAATGTCTGCTTTTGTTTTGGAAAAATACAATATTTTTGAAGTTTATACAACATTTTTATTTCATTAGCATTTAGGTAAAATGGAAATCCTATAAATGAACAAGATTTCTTTGTTGAATGATTGAAACCAATGTGTACACAAAGTCAGTGATAGTCTGAATTCTAGTAATTCTGGCAATTCAGACACATAGACCACGAAAAACTTGTTTTTTAAATAACAAAATAAAAAAGAACGATCCATATATTTTAACAACAGCAGTTTAGTATTACTGTTACTGGCTGTGCCAAAATACCAATATTTGACAGCTGTTTAGACTACATCATTTAAATGGTAGCTGAAATTTATATAGTACAGCACTTATTTCTGCAACTGTTGCAAAGCTGTATTTGAAACTTTAAATTCTGTAGTTGTGCTTACATAAAGTAATTAGATTTGTTATTTAATAATTTGATATACTTCATTCTCCCTTCAGGAAATGGAGACAAGTCTGTATAGTAGTTAATGTATGAAATCTGTTTGATAACAGTCCTTTAGAGGAAGTTATTTACCCTATTATAATGTAAGACTTCTTTAATACTTTTCTTAGATTCCTTTGGAGTGAAGATAAAAATTGTAACATGGTATTGTAAATTCCATGAGAACAAAGCACTCATGTTTAAGTGAGTTCCCTGGAATTACAATATACTGTTAGATATTAATAGTCTGAAAGGGAGGTGTGTGCTCTCATTCTCTTTTGAAATCTCCTGTTAATTAGTGATGTTTTTCTTACCAGTCTTAAGAACTTTGGGGAAATCTCTTTTCCAGAATCTGGCCAGCCCGAAGTGCCCTTGGATAGACAGTTTCTTGCCAAAGAGCTGAATATAGTCGAAGACACAAATGGAAAATCAGTGTAAGGAATGATTTTGGAATTCACAGTATATTCTGCTCTGCAGATATTTTTCTCTTTAGTGTTATTATAAATCAAACATCAAAGCTCTCACCAATTGAAATGTGACTAGATCACATGCCTGCTCTTACATGCTGGATTCAAATTCACAATGTCAAACATGGGGCCATTTTCAAACATCCTCCAAACTAACATTTAATTCTGCCAACTCTGTAGCATTCTCCAGATAGTGTACTTGCACAGCAGCACACAAATCTCTCACCAGTACAGTCTTCCCTGCAATTAGAAGACAGATATGCTCTTTGCGTATCAGTGAGTTGCTCTGTAAAGTGATAAAAAACATTACTGTACTCTGAGATTAGATATAAATTCATAATGCTCTGATAAACCTCCATTAATAAGCTAGGGTACTGAAGCAGGTTTAAACACTCTGAAACAGCACACATCTGTGCCTATTCTAGAAGTAAACATCAAAGTCTTAGAAGTTCTGAGGAAAGGTGTATTTTTTAATGCACCCTATTTCAAAGACTTCATAGAGTGCTTTTGTCATTTCTCTCTTAAGCAGACCTCTCTTGTATGGAATTATCTCTCATTTCTTACATGGTGGTAAAGAAGAAAGTACTCTTCCAAATATGTCTTTGCTGAATTATCCAAAGCAGAACCTTGGCAAACTACCTACTGACAGAAATCTAAAGGGTGAGTGTGATGTCATTTTTGCAGAAGTTTTAATTCTGACTAGATTTTTTTTTATGGTACATACACTTATAACATCATAACCATGCAGATGGACACAATGTACCTCCTTCTTCATGCAAGGAATGTTTGAACTGACACTGCTTCTATAAGAAAAATTCCTCAGCAGCACGATGTTTACACCTCAGAAATACCATTGAGCTATATGAACTGACCTCATGTATTGATTTAAGAAAGGTCCTACTATATCCAACTCAAGAAAGAACTTTTACATGGGAATGTACTTTATTTATAAAGCAGACATATTCAAATATTGCACAGCCAAAGTTAAATAATTTTCTCAAGAGTGCGAGATACTGTGACAGTCCTGGTACCTTGTGGTAGCTGTAGCTACTTCTAAGTTACTAGAGGGAAGGGGAAAACCACCTAATTGGTTAGGTTTTTTCTGTTAAGACTTTTGAACTGTTATTCTAATTTACAGATGGTAGAGTATCTGTCATGCCATTTATGCTGTTAGAAACAGAGATTTTTACTGCTCTGCACTTGCTGGTAGAAACAAAATGCTAATATCCCAATTCTCAGTATCAGAAAGATAAACCAGATTTCTTTACCATTTCCCTGAATGTTCAACTGGCCAAATTGTACTCCCTTACAGTGTTACAAAAAGACTTTCTTACTGCATTGGCAATTTAATAAAAGAATTTAACCTAAATTCTCAGTAAAATATATTAAATAGTGGGTGTATCTCTGTTTCTCATCTGTTCTAACTTACCTGATTTCTATAGAAAGTGCTTTACTCTAGCTGTCAGTGCTGTAATATAGGCATAAACCTTTCTGAGGACATAATTCACATCCCATTGACTGCAGAAGCTTAAGCTGGGTTCATTACTCTATCATAGAACACTGCTACATCTTATTTTCCCTTTCTGCTCTGCTCTTGGACTGGTTACAAGTAATATCACCTAGGCTAAAGAATGAAAGGGATCATTGGTCCAGTTTTTTCCTTCAAAGAGTCTGCTTGGCATATTACTTCACTTTCTACTGTGAGAGTTTAGTACTATTGTGTTAGTACTATCACTTATTTATTTTGTATCCAATAATTTGAAAAATGAGGCCTAAGATATTACTGACATCTAAAAAGTGTGAGAGAAGTTCTAAACACGTTTTCTTAATTCATTGAGACAGTGTTATTTCCCTTCTGCCAGAAGAGGGGGCTGAAGAAATAAAATTTCAATACCAATACTGCTCTAAATTATCTCTTGCTAGAGAATAATTATTCCTATCAGAAATTTCTCAAATTTTTAAAACAAACTCAGTCTTTAGAGGAATTGTTTTTAATGTACAACTTTGTGCCTCAGTTCTGAAATTGACTCTGTGCAGGGTCACCTTGCCCTGTTGACTCCAATATAGTTTCACATGGGGATTTAATTGTTTAGTGTTAGTTACAAAACTCAGGATTAATCTTAAGACATGAGAGCATATTGCTTTTTGAACTAAACAAAAATATAACAGCTTTAAGGCTTTTAACCTTTAAGTAACTAGTCTGAAATTAAATTTTGCATATGATTGTGGAATATGTCAGTGGAGACCTAAAGGCAGTAGGCTTAAAATAGTAATTATCTAGCTATTTTAATTAGGCTGCATATTGAGGTAATCAAGTCCATTCATAAGATCAACTCTCCAAGTCACATATTTAACATCTAACTTGCTTTTCATATTACAAATTATCCTGCTTATTTACTTGAATGAATATTCCAACAGACTGGGGATCCTAATAAAATGTGTGGAATCTGGTGTTTCTGATAGTTCACTCACTACAGCTTAGTTGGAAGTTGTCTGAAATTTAATCTTAAGTAATGCAAAGTTCTTATCTCACAGTCGCATGGAAAAAATGATTTATAAAATTGCCTGAGTTTCCTATGATGACATTCTGTGTCAATGTTGGTAATAGTAGAAAATAACTCTTACACCTTTGGATCTCCAGATGGTAAGAATATTTGTGTCTGTGTTTCATTTTCAGATAGAATTCCAGAACCAGGAAGGATGGCTGGCACCAGCGTTGAAGAGCCCCTTGTTTTACGAAGCAACAGATGATAGCTTTCATATGCTTATTTGTCATGGAAAGTTCTGCAATTTAGGAAATTCTTTTTTGTATAGATTTCCCTAATATGTCCAGTGAGGCCATTCCAACTTGTTCATGAGACAGGAGGGGTCATACTTCACTGTCAATGAAAACCAATGTTAGCAAAGGCTCTTTTCCTTCAGTGTGGATAGAAGGAAAACTGTACATGAAGTCATATTAGTGAAGCCTTTGTCTAGAACTGGGCCTAAAAATATTGAGTTTACTTTGTAAAAATCTAACAGATAACTTACATTTCTGCCCTTTCCTTTTTATGTAATGTCTTTGTGTGTCTTTCCTGTGTTTCTGAATAAAATTTTTCAGTTTTACTCTGTGTGGTATTTTGAAAGCATTCAAACAAAACATTTTAATCAGAAGAAGCTGCTACTTCAGATAAGTATGGAAAAATAAATATGAATAGAAAATTAAAGTGCTTTAGAGGAGTAGGTGTTTTTAATTCTCTGGAAAGGAGGACTATATTTATCTATCCCAGCAAACAAATGAGGGTAAGTCTTTTCCATCTGGAGTTGCTATAAATTGTACAGTGTAACACTGAGAATGTGGGAGGGGGAGGAACTTGTGTTTTTTCCCAAACAACATGAAACTCAAAGTCAGGGAAAGCTAAAAATAAAATTGATAATAGATTACTGATTCCCAGAACTTTTTTTAGGTGAGGTATTTACATGTTTTGAAATGGTAATTTATTTTAAAAGCGAAACTTACAGGGGCACATCAAAAATGCCAGGTTAGCTATTTTCCTCTACTCATTTTGAGAAAATTTATTATAGATGTTAATGTTTCCAGTGGTACTGAGGAGTTTTGTATAAATAAATTTTTAAGGTTGCATTTTTAAAAATCTCAAGTGTTAAATAAATGGTACAGTAAGTGGAGAGAAAAAGAGAGGAAGAGAACATGTAGTTTATGAATTTAAGTGAAAAGACTCCAAGCTGTATAGATTGTGAAGCTCTGCCTTCATCTTGATTTGACCCAGTCCGCACTACAGGTGTTGGGGGTTTTTTTGGCAAGCAGCCTAGCCCCTCATCCTAATGTGAATTTGCAGAGAACAGTTATGGATTGAAAGGAGAAGTTGCATTTATCTATTTGAATCCTCAGCAGTGAGCTCATCCCCTTTCGTATGACTGGCAATGCTGCCAGCTCCCCATTTGCTGATTTATAAGTATCTCGGGACTGTTTCCAGGAGGGGAGGAGGTGTGTTTGCAAATATACCTCAATCAAATCCATTTTTAGTTTTTTTTTGTAGCCTTGCATCAATTATAATTGATCACTAGGTCCAGGAAGCAAATCTATTTCTGTATGCCCTCAGCATTTGCTGTGTGCTACCACCACTGTCAGGTTCAACTACCTGGCTGAAGAACCATCTGTGTAAAAACCACCACCACAGGACTGTGCCTCGTTACTAGAGTATTTCCTGACACATTAATGCAAATATTCATTACTATGATCTCTCTCTTAATTTCTCTGTCTAAAAATATAGCAGAAAAATGGTCTTCTAAGGTGGTTTTTGCAAATTACCTCCATTTTGGAATGAGCTGAAAGTTACAGAAATGAACTTTTGAACAATGCAGATATGATTGCTCTGGCCACAGAAACCCCTGAACTGTAAACTTGGGTTTTCCAGAGGTTTAGTGCTAGAGCCCTGTTTCTCCATAAACCAGTGGGTCAAATCATACACTATGTTTGGAATCTGAATTGTCTTTTCAAGGGCAAGGAAAAAAGGCTCTGGGAAACACAGAAGCTCTAACCTTCTATGCTATGCAAACCATTCAGTGTAACCAAAGCCATTACATCTGCTTTCTGTCTTCCCACCGCAGATCATACAGAAGTTGCCTAGGTGCCATGGGGCTCCCAGGGAAATGGATTTTTAGCAGCAGAAATTAAACACATTTTTTGTTCTGGTTAAAGAAGGCAAAGAGAATTTTGGTACTTGCCCTTTCCCAAGCAGGCTCATGATCTCCACAGCTATGAAAGGCTGTTACAGGGGTGTCCTTCACTGAGCTTTTGAGGTAAAGGTGTCTATCTGAAATCAGAGAAGAAATCCATTTAAGACAGAGGGAACCTTGGGGCTCTTTCCTTGGGGGATTGCAGCTGCAGCCCGTTGTCAGGACCCTGCACTGGGACAGTGGGGGGAAGCTGGCCTGTTTGCTCTCAGTACAACATGCATCGTACAAGCAAATTAAAATCAAAAGGGCATTTCCAATGATATTTATTTGCATAACAAAGCTTTGAAATATGTCTATGAAAATCTACTGGTCTAATCACATTATTAATGGTCTAGTACATGAAATATGAAAGCATCTTTCAAGATGCAGATACGTAGCAAGTCCTATGAATGTCAGACTGCCTGACTTGTTAACAGGTGAAGAGGAATTGCAAAGCCTGTACAATATGGCTGAACTTTCAAAAAAATCATTCCTTAGAAGATTAATATAAGTGATCTCAGTATTTGAATGAAAACAATTCACAATCCTAGAGTTACAGGTTCAGGTTTAGACAAAATTGCCACCTAGCTAAGCATATGCACAAAAGTTATTTTCTCAAATAATTTAAGACGCTCTGTCCAGCTTAATTTGCTTTAATGAGCAAAATGCATTTCTGAATGTTATTGGAGGTAGAACACTGTAACAGGCTCTTACAGAGGGGATTACATTAAAAGAAGCTGTTCTTTGTCTAAGCACGATATCACAAGTGAAGGTGACAAGGAGCCGGAGAAGTTTGGTGTGGATATCAGATCTGGAAAGCACTTCGGAAGAACTTAACCCACAAGTCTTTTAAAAATATTATAAAATTCTTTAAAACCAAATTTTTGCCTTCCCCAGAATCAGAGGAAACTATGTTTCCAGACTCCACAGCACCAGTGCTGTTTCAGAGGTATTAGTTTCTGTCATGCACAGGGGAAGTTTTTTTCCAAGCTTTATCAACATGCTCCAAGGAGTTGGTTACACTTTCCTTCCTGAGCACCCTTTGCATCAAGCCGAATCGTGGTGTCAGTTGATCAGTTTTCCGGAGAAGTGATTATGTTTAGGAAAAGAAACCCCAAAATATTTGTTCACACCTGCAAAGATACCCTTTCAGTAGCAGCTGGTGTCCAACTCATTCAGAACTGACCCGTGTGCTTCACATATTTCACCTGACCTGCAGCCAGCATTTTAAGTACAAAGCTTAACATTAAGTAGCTAGTAACTCTTTACCTCATCAGATTGACCTCATGATTAATTGTTCCACTTTGGAATCAGACAGTCCCTTCTGTTACAAGAGCACAACTTAACACAGGTGGTAAAGCACCAGTACACTTGTCAGTTGCAATTCTGTATGTCAGCTTAGAGAAACATGTTTGGTAAACCTAGGTAAAAACATTTTCAAACAATAACAAAAATATTGCTTACCTGACACTCATCATTTAACAAACTAACATCACCATCCATGGTTTTCTTTTTTGGGGGCTGATGTGTTCAGGTAACACCATGCTAAGGCAGCTGAAAGTTCATTTCTTTCCTTCTTGAGTCCCCTCCCCCCCAGTACAAGATTTACAATGCAAATTCAGCAAGGAGATATTTAAAGACAGGCTTCTCAATACTTTATTTTTTCTAGAAAAGTAATTAAAACAAATAAATGAACAAATCAGGGGATTTAAGATAAAGCTTGTTCTGTTGTCATAAAGGCATTGTCCACTGGGAATCCACAGCTTTTGTTTTGAGGCAACTTTGGCTTAAAAAAATATCACAACATTTAGGAAACTCCAACCAGACTATCATATTAGTACAGTCTTACAGTAACTTCTAAGCAAAGGCTGGAATCAACACTTACACTTATCATTTTCTACCCCATGTTGCTCAAGAGTGCAACTGTTTCAGTCCCCACAGCAATATTTTTTAGCCTTTCCAGCTCCGTTCGATGGCACATCATATATCATCCTCCACCACTGCCTCTGTTAAACACACTACTTGGGCAGCAAGCCTGCATGTGCACATGCAGCAGTTTGCAGACCAGCCAGAATAATTTCCACTCCTTTTTAAGCTACTATTAAAATGTATCTGGTTTTGTGAAACAACTGTATGGGTTTAAAAGGAACTTCTCAGGATAACTCTGATGAATGTAAAAATGATAATGTATTTCAGAGGATCCCCTTGCATTTCATTATTTTATGTTAGTTATAGTCCTATTTAAAAGCTAAGTTTACAACCAAGAAACTGCAAAAAAATTAGGGTGAACTACCCCGTGAGTAACAGTCTGCTAAGAAGGGCAACTTTCTTGGATTTGTGTCCTGGTGATCACTTCCCCTGGCTTTGCTCCAACTCAGTCATGTGTGCACAAGTCTGATATGACACTGCTGCTTTTCAGGTCCTGGAGGGCTTGGCATGGCTGCACATCAGCCCCGCACCTCAGTGGGCACTGTCCCTCCACCTGCAAGGGCAGGCTGCAACTGCTGCAACCCTGCCACTGTGTTGGCAAATCTGATTTTCTCCAGTTAAGGCCTGAACATGAGTCTGTACCTGATATTTCTGAAACCCTGATGTTATTCCCCTCTCTTCTCTTTGCCTAAATTTGTTCACCACTGGCCAGGGCTAGAATAAAGCTACAGGTCCCTCACACCTGCAAGCACTGCTACTTGGACCAAGTGACAGCAGAGGTTTTCATCCCAGCCTTCCTTCATAGGTATTTTTCTAGGATGCTGCAACCAATATGAACTTCATCCATCTTCCCCAGGAGGGTTTATTTTCCAGAGAAGTCAGGGCTGTTGATGTCAAGAGAAATTATTTCACCCAGGACAGTGCTCTGATCTTTTGGGTATACACCATATTTAGTCTGTTGCTGAGAGGGGGTTGTTTCGGTATTTTGTATTTGGCACGTTGATGGGAATTCCTAGAGGATCCTAGCTTTCCCTTTTTGGGATGTCTCCATCCACAGGTCCTACTGCACAAGGCTGTTGGCTGCTAGTGGGGAAGGAGGGGGGACAGCTTGGGACTGAAATTTTGGGGGATGTGAAGAAGGTTTGACAAGGACCAGATCACTCCCTAACTCCTGCAGGTCTGGCTCCCAGTGTCCTGTCCTCCTCTTGCCCCCAGAAGCAGGGTGCCTACCGCCTCTTCTTTCCACTGAATTCTGGGGACTGTTCCCCCTCAGATATTCATCACTTCTCTTCTTCCTTTTATGGCCAAAGGGAGGTATTTCTTATATATGAAAAAGTATTTACAGTCCTTTCTCAGGATCTGAGTTGTGCATCGGATCACAAAAGAAATTTTGGCAAATCCACTGGGGAGGTGGGAAACAACCCTTTTGGTCCCCAGGGGCAAAGGAGGCTTAAAACAGCCCCAGGCTCCAGATATCACATAAACATAGGGAGACCTATGCAACCTCCACCCACACAGCCCTGCTGCATTAGGAATAACCCTCCTCTCCCACGCAAACCTTGACTTATCTTAGCTCCAAAAAAACGCACTGATGGTGGGTGGGAAACCTCCTGTGCCACACAGGACCATGACAGGCCCTTTGTCCTTCTAGGCATTGCCCATGGGGGTGAGGATGCTGCCAAGGAAGGAAGGAGTTAAAGGTCCGTTTCTTTGGCCAAAGAGTTTTACCCTAGGAAAAATCAGAACCTCTGGACTTCTGAGCTAGGGGCACCCATTTTGAGTTAGGAGCACCCCTTTCATGTCTTTCCAAAAGCCAGAACCAGCCCACTTCCCTAAAGAGCAGCTCAGGGCAGGAGCAGCCACCCAGGATTAGGCCCTGCTGGGAATGAGGTCCTTGGCTCAGGCTGTCTTTTTTAACCCAGGTACCAAGAGGATTTTCCAGCAGGACGTGGTTTCCAGGGCCCCTCCCCATTGACAAGATTCTCCTCCTCTATATAGGGAGGCTGCAAAGGCAGGAGGACTTGGACTGTCCCGGCTGGTGGCTGTGCAGGTTCCCGACTCTCCAATTCCCTCTCTGCTCCCCTAATTGGACACCTGTAAGTACCAGAGGGGCCAGGGATCCCTGCTGGGATGGGGCTAGGGGCTCGCCGTGCTTTGGGATGATGCAGTTTGGCAAACTATTACACTGCTTGTCAAACACATTCACTGAACTAACATGCAGATAGTGTACAAATTAGACATGGGAACAGACCTATCAGGTGCACTCCAACGCTTTATCCTGATTTGTGTACTACTGATTTTGGTCTGTTTAAAATGCATTAGAAGCCATGAGTGTATGTTGTAGCCTGTTCCTTCATCACTTTTAACACTGCTATTGCTGATTTGAGCCTTAGACACTGGCTGCAGAGCTCCAGTTGTGCTCCAAGCAAGACAGCCTGCAAAGTGCTGTGCACTGCCTGTGGTGGCAGGTCCCTGCTGCAATTAACCATCACAGGTGCACTGGGTAGTGAAGAAACCTGGTAGCCTGAGCTGCTGATCTTCTTTAAGTATTTCTACTTTTTCAGTCCTCATGAAGGAACTTAGTGCATTTCCCATGCTGTTTAAAGAAAGTATAACCGGATAAAATCATTCGTTTCCATTACTTTTTCTTTAAACAGGAAAAATGCTTAAAAGATAGAGGAAGAAATGGAAACATCTTTCAAAAATGACTTAGCATTACATATGCATGGTTTTGATACTATGGAAATAAAGTTTAAAAAAACCGAACCTGATAATTCACTGAAATGCACTAATCAGAGGAATTTCAAATGTGAGCTGCCTTATTTTTAAGGGAAAATAAAGCAACAAACTTGTAACAAATGCTGTGAGTGGATGAAGACGACAGTAGATGGCAGTATAGAAAGCTGCTTCAGCCTCATCCCACCAGTTCCCTGGCCTAAACACACATACATAGATGTACATATACATATATATTTGTGTATGCATGTGTGCATGCACACCTATATAAATGCTGATGGGTAGGAGAAGCATATCTGTGTGCATAATTAAGAAGCAACATGAGATATTTTAAATATAAGGGAAATCAGAAGGTTTGCCATTATTATCTAATAGGTATCTCAATAAAAATACACTTGCTTAAGAACAAGCACAACTTCTCTCTCACCCAGAGCTTTGTCCTTGACAAGCAGCTTGTAACAAGACTCTGGCTGGACTGACTTGCTGCATTGAGACTGAAACGATGAACCCCCAGAGAGCAAAGCACTTGATTAAATAGTCACTTTAGCTGAGTACATGGTACTCTTCTGGCTCTATTCCCTTTGATGTAAACAATGATTTTTATTATCTCATTTGCAATTGACATGCTAGTCCCTAAAAGGTATTTGTTTTGAATCTGTTATCATTACGTTTTTGTGGAACAGCTAGTATTGAGGAGAACATCACCATATATGGTAGCATGCATAGATGTATGCAGAGGATCCCAACCCTTTATAATTCGCTGAGACTTATTAGCTGCAAATCTGTTGACTTTTCTTTTAAGTATGTTAATTTTAGAAGAAGTCAAGAGCTAGAGATAGCTTTCCAACTTGTGCAAAGTCCATTTAAAACATGGATTATTTATGAATTCTAATGAATATGCAGAATCTCATTTACTTAATAAAATGATACTTGGGGGTATTTGAAATAGTATTTTCCAGATAAAGGGAATCAATCCCCATATGATGCAATTCAAATCTTTTTTCGTATCCTTACAGTTTATAACACAGGTAATAGCCTGGGCTATTTTAGAATACTGAAAAAAGAGCTATCAAGTGTTTAATCAGAGTATGTAGTAACTTGCACCACCAGAGGTGAGAAGACCCGACAGGAGACCAAGGCACTTACAGACAATTTGATTAAAGTACATGAAAAATGCTTTAAAAAACATTCAAACAAAACAAAACCCACAGCCTTGTGAAATTACTGAAAATATTCTTTCTTAAAATACAGATCTTTTCTGTGTTTGACCAACCACAAACTAATACTGATGATACCTCTATGTTCAGAGGAAAACGTCCATGATGAGAGTAAGCATTTGAGGGGTGGTCCCAGTGACTGGTGGGGAGAGGTGAAAGGCTAAGAGGGATTGGTAGTAGTGCTTGTGACAAAACTTAACTGTGCTGGGGATCCAGTTCCCAAACGAAGGTCACAAGATGAGGATTCACCCCCAGTGTGTTGGTTTGGGTTTTTTCAAGTTATGCTTAGCTGGGTAATTCAGTTAAATGCTGGATAAGTAAGAGTTAAGCAACCTGGAAAGAACATAGTCAAGAACTACTGGAGCCCAAGAAATGCAGCTTGAGTCAAGTAGCAGGTTACTGCTACGCTCTTTCATCAGAAAGCACTCAGGAGAACAGGACTTGGTTTCTGAAAATAATTCACATACTTGGTTGTATGTTCCTCTGTTCTAATAATTACTCCCTGTAGAACTGTGATAAGCTTTTATACTGACAGGCACATCCTGCAGAGGAATGGAGAAATGTCCTTTATCTTCTCATTAGGAGAAAAGCAGTCCCTCTAAGCTCTGACCCAGGAGGCAATTCTGCTTGGCCAATAACCTTTTTGATTAAAGTGCACTTCCTGGATATATTTATACTTTGGTCTTGGAATAATATACTCAGGATAAACTAATTGTAAAGAGAGCTTTCAGCTTCTGTCACTGACATAATAAGGGAAAAGACAGGGAAGATCAGCCAGATATATCTGCAGTGGGACAGCAGGAGGAACAGAAAGTAAGCTGTAGAAATATGCATGTCCATGTCTATGTGAGCATCTGGCTTTAGATAAGTGTAACACATGCATCCAGTTTAGTGTAATCTGACACATTTCTAAGGCAAGAAGCTTCATATCAAAAGTACTTTTATGATTGCTTTTCCTCCTTTTTCCTCCTCCCTTCCTCAGGATAGCTCACCTCTGAGCATAGAAGTATTTACTTTTGTAAGTTTTTTGGACTATCTACCTAAAAGAATGGATAAGAGCCTCTTACTACCTCTTGTACAGATAAGATATTGGTTTCAGTTTCTCTCAGCCAGCCCTATGGATGAAACCCAAGAACGGGCTACAGGATAGATTTTGCCTTCTCAGGGAGTCTTCTCAGCAGGGAGTAATGAATCTTACCCCTGGCCCACTGCCCCAATATTAATCATATGCTGGACCACTGCAGTTCAGTCTCAATCAGAGATGGAGCAGAAGGTTTGCTGCCAATTGTTAATCAGAAGGCTTCAGCAGCTCATTAGTTCATTGCACAGCACTTCACTAGGAAAAACTAAGTTCAGTTTGTGGAGTTCATCTTCTACCCCTCCCATTCAGAAACCTTCCTTTATGCAGATTAATGTTCATTAATCTATTAAACTATTAATATTCATTAATCCACACTTCATAACTGCATTTCCTTTTTTGCTACAGCTGCTAATAAAATTTTATCCTCAGACTCCAGAGGATCAGTTGTGAAAAAGTCCATTTTACATAAATCCATGGGTTTTCCTCATTGTGTTTCAGAGGAGTTAGGAGATCCAGCTCTGATTGCCTATTCCCTATTTCTTGTAGGGGGTCTGTCCTTACCATGTTCAAACTAGTCAAAGATAGAGCTGATCTAGGGAATAAAAACCTGCATTTGCAAGCTCTGCAGTTCGTGCCACCTTTTACACCTTCCAACCTCATCTTGCTTTCAAAAAGACTAAATTTAAATAACAACGTGCAGAAAGTTTTACATGCAGGAAGAAGTAGGAGAACATACAGAGAGACCAGCTCTCCCTGTCATGCTGTAATCTGCCGAAGATGTTTTTAACTTAGCATGCAACAAGGAAAGGAACCTTCGCTTGATCTTTGGGCATCAAAAGAGGGAAGAACTTTCAGGCCATCCCACTGGTGACATGCTTATAAAAGGCCAGAAGTTTTATCTTTGATTGGGTTTTTGAGGTAGATGGTCAGAATGATTTGGCAGCTTGATTTCCACTGTCATTGCTTGTGGACAGCCTCAAAGTAGCAGGGTTTCACTCTGTGAAACTCAGCTCCACAGTTCAGTCTAATTTTTGGTGGGTTTGACAGCCCTACCAAATTCCTATTGATTTGAATATGCTGTCACTTGGCACTTGGCCTTCCTGTTGCTTCAGGATGACCATATAACTCTCTGGTTTGGGCCTAGGATGGCCTGAAACCCTCCCACACCACTGCTGCAGCAGTTCCTCCCACACTGTTGAGGCAGTTAAGTAGAGAACACAACTTGCCCATTGCTACTGCAGTGGGAGGAGAGAGGCCATACCAGGCTCCTGCTGCTCCCCAAGCCCCCTGCTCCTGGATCTGCAGCTCCAGCAATGGAGCACAGCTCCCTTCATTCCCTTGTCTGGCCGGCTTCACCCTGTAGCTGCCAGCTGGAAAGCTCAGCTGGAAAGAATACCATCTCCATTATTGGAACTGTGTGCCTCTACCAGCCCCCCTGGCAATGAGGGAACATTTTCTGCTTTAATCCACACAGAGGTCAAATAGTTTCCTCTTGCAGCTCTCTTCCAAGAATCCCCTGGGAGCAAGCAAAGGGCCACATCCTACAGAGCTCCCTCGCAGAGACTCGATGGCAGGAGGGAGCACTGCTCATGGGCCAGTGGCATGTGCAGATCCAAGCTGCAGGGCTCTGCCTCTCCACCACACACACTTGCACATGCATGGATGATCTGGTTGAATTTTCCTATTGGGGATCTCCAGGCAAGGCTGGTGCCTCTAGAATGAGCACATTTAGAGGAAAGCTGTTCTTTTTTTCAGATGAGAGAATTGTCAAGGATGTTCAGGTTGCTAGGGCATTTAATTTCCACTGAGTTTCAGTGGGATACTATCTAACCCTCTGAGGCGCCTCTAAAATCCTAGTTTTGTTTTGAAGCGTTATGTCACCTTCTGCATGATCCATGCTTCTCTCTCAGACCCCTCACATGCACAAACCCAATTATCTGCGGGAAGGCTTCAAGGACAAATATTTGGAAACCAGTCTCTGATACTCCCAGAGCACAGGGTGTCCATTTGGCTGCATACCACAGAACTTGCTCTTTACAAATATCATTCTGCTTATGGGTTGATTGCTGACATCTTTAGCAGCCAGTTCTCCAAGCTCCCTCAAGATTCATGTTTGTTTGAATGCTGTAAATATTAAATTCGTTCTCAATAAGGAAATGAAACAGCCTCTGTCTCCTAGAGATGTTTTTCTTGGGCACACACTCTTTCTGCTCCCCACTGTAGCTCCTCCCCAGCTTCCCTCTCTGCTCCACTACATGGCAGCTTTCCCAATTAGCACCACTCTTTTCCTGCCCTATAGCAAACCACAAGTCCTCTGCTTACTCCTTTCTGCATTTAAAGCTGTGTCCCCTGCAGAACAGAGCAGAAGACTTATGAAAGCTTCAACACAAATCTTGCAGCTACATCCTAACTTCCAATGGCCAGAGCAGGAAAGAAGCTGTCTCCTCCCTCTAAAACATGGTGCAAAGCAGCCAACCCCTCCCATGGCTCTCACCTATGGAGCAGATACATCTGGCTGCTTTATCCAAGTGTGGATGCTTGATGTTGCTTTATTCATATGCAACTGCATGACACAGATGCATCATCCTTCCAATATGAGCATCATGGTTCAGAGTAACCAACAGCTGATGTAATTTCCAGGATTGCTGTATATGTGGTAGACATTTACCCATCATAAAAGATCAGCTCATGCTGTCTGAACCATGGAAAGGGAATAACTAAATTACTGCTCTTTCACCACCAGTATTGATAATTTTTTTTTCTGTTTTTTTTTCTTTTGACCTTTTCTTGATCTTATTCTTCTTTGAATGAAATGGTATTGGAGTGATTGGAAATAATCCTTTGCAAGAAAAACTTGTTTCTGTCCTTTCTGGAACACAGCCTGGGACCTGTTCTTCTACTAATTATTTCACTGATATTTCAGTATGCACCCTAGATTATTTGGGTGATAAGAAATTTTGTATGTATCCAAATTCAATCAAGTTTGTAATGGGCAAGAGATGAAGCTGCAGGAAGCTGTTCAGCTGCTAGTCTTGGTGTAGTCAGTCCTGACAGTGTCATTGCAGAGACTTCAGTTATGCCTTACTTTTCTCTCTGATCTTCAGTACAACATAAGTAGTAAGTCCAGGAGTCCTCATTTGTTCTAGTACCATGAAGCTTTTGATTTAAGTGATTTCAGTTGCAGTAACAAAGGAATGGGAATCTGAACACAGATACTCTAAGGTAAATGCCTTTTGAGCTGGCACCCAAAAGTATTTGCATGGAAATGTAAGACTATATATTGCTCAGGACCTATAGTGCTTCGGATCTACCACATGGCAGATTTGACAAATGTGTTTTGCCTGGAATGTCTCCACATTTGCCTCCCTTTAAAGCAGAATATTTTACTTCCTCAACAGGTCTCTACTGAGTCAAAATGGCTCAAAAAGCTCTCAGTGATGATGAGAAATTCCTCTTTGTGGACAAAAACTTCATCAACAACCCACTTGCCCAGGCTGACTGGTCAGCAAAGAAACTGGTTTGGATTCCATCAGAGAAACATGGATTTGAAGCAGCAAGTATCAAAGAAGAGAAAGGGGATGAGGTGACAGTTGAACTGGCAGAAAATGGAAAGAAAGTGACACTGAGCAAGGATGACATCCAGAAGATGAACCCTCCAAAGTTCTCCAAAGTGGAGGACATGGCAGAGCTGACATGCCTCAATGAAGCTTCAGTGCTGCACAATCTAAGGGAGAGATACTTCTCAGGTTTAATTTATGTAAGTATTTTCAAACACACAATGGCATTTCCTGTTGCATGCTACCATGTCCTGTGACAAACGAGTTGGATTCCACGCACTGCCAGGGATACAGTCCTTATGTGTAACACTGCCATGAAAGTACTAACCCCTCAGTCATGGCATCCTAAACCAAAAATATATTCAGTTCACTTTATTCTCCACGACACTCCTGCTTCTTTACTTTACTAAATTAAAACACATGAAGGTTTCTTCCCTCAAACTTGCTAATTTTGAAAGGTTATTGTTGGCCTGGAAAGCAGTCTCCAATAGTTGAGCACCACTTCAGTCCTGCTGTTTGGAAAAAAATAATAAAACCAAACAATAAGGACTTTCAAATGACTTCAATGTAAACCTAAACAAGTTTCCAGTAACTTACAAAAAGAATATATGGAAAAGTCAAATCATGCATTCTTTTCTCAAGCAAAACTCCCACTGAAAGGCAGCTGACAAATTCTGGTTATGTGGGTGCTTGAGTAAAACCTTATGTTAGAATAAATTAAGAAAACCCCTGGAATTCAAGGGAGAGGATTCATGCACACCAGTGTGTTACTGAATTGAAGCCATGCATCCACTAAAACTTTCTTCCCCCTTTGTTGGTCAACTTACAGATCAGACAAGCCTCTATCTTCATCTGAATTAAGGCCAAAATTGTTCTGTCTTCCAGTCCACACAAGCACAGCAACACAAGTGTCTTTTGACATTAATAATTCTATAGTCTATCTGCATCAATAAATAGCAAACAGCACAGTAAGAAAGCCCAAAAAGTTTCCATAGAACTTAGCTGCTAACTTTGATTTTACATGGAGGATCACTTATGCTGTGCTGCAGAAAAGGAATTTACAGTTTCAATCTATACAAATTTTACCTGCATGACAGCCCATTGATGAATGAAAGTACAGAGCATAAGTAATAAGGTTTAAGAAGCAGGACTAGAGTTGTCATTATTAATATGAGGAATGCTAAATTGGAAAGTAGGAAATGAAGCAGAAAATACGATAGTTACATACAGTACAACAAAGGAACTCTTTAATTGTGATGCATAACTTCAAAGAGCTGAGTTCAAGATCTTTGCTTCAGGAATCTACTAAAAAGCATCTCATCAAGATTCCTGAAGGAAGCTAGACTTCTCATCTTTTCAGTACTTGAGTTTATTGGTTTCTAAGTTTTCAGGAGAGCATATGCACCCATGTGCTATTATATCAGCACATGCCCCATTAATCACTACAATAGGATTTTTCAGAAATATTTCTGCATTTTTGCAAGGTCTAAAAAGACATGTTAGAAGAACAGTGAGATAAAAGGTGTGGGGTTTATTTCTATATTGTTGTAATTGTTCTCAGCAACACCCTGCATTGATGTGCCAGGGTTTCCAAGATGTTTACTTTGTGGATTATTTGCAAAATTTTCACTTTCTACAGGAAATGAAATTTAATTTCCAAAAGTGGCTAATGCAATCAGAAATCAAATCATTTTTCATGGAGATAAACAGGAAAGGGTATCTGAAATTAAGTTTTCTTTCTCAAGAGGTTAGATTTTAACATGGTGGTAAATTAACAGTTATAAAGAAATTATTTTGACTTGTATTGCAACAAGTTATTAGTATTTTCAGTAACTAAAACCTAGCTTAAAACTGTTCTGCCTTCCACAGTGCTGCTCTACTAGATACTGCCATATATTTTTGAACAAATAGGGGCATCTAAACAGAGTTTGAATCTCATCCATTTGCAAAACTAACTGTAAACAATCATCTCCTGTCTTCGCTATGCAATGTCAATGTTGCCTTCCTGGGAGTCCCATACACACCAAGAAAATGTGACCTTACTATTTCCCCTTCAGAGCATCACTGACACAAATGGGCATTCCCAATCCTGCCAAAGACAAAAAGTCAACCTAGCTGAAAAAAACCCAAGGTATCATCTGCCCCCCAGCATTTTTATTAAATATTATTAAATTAAAAGATACCATGCAGAAATTCACAGAGTGACTGCACACTGGAAAAACACTCTGGCCTTTTCCTTTAGCACAGATAATTAAGAAAGAAGAGCAAGAAGTGTGTTGCCACTAACTCATGTTTCACATTGCTCAGAACAAACAGAATCTGCCTTGGTCACACACAAATGCAACTAAAAATGATCACATAAACAGCAATAAAGTAGCAAGGCAACTTCAGTGGATTTGAGAGTAGAATCAAGTTTCTTGTTCCTGTATTCACAGGCACCACTAATTCAGTCTTCACATAACAATGCAAAAATGTTTTCTTAAATACAGAAAACTATATATGAATTCTGGAGCCAGAGGTGGGATTATTCTGACCAAATATAGGCATTTACAATATAGATATGTGTATTTGTGCCAATCTCTCTTAAATACCCATCAACAGTGGCTTTCCAAGGGACACACAAACTCAGCACTCTTCTGGACACTATCCTTAAGATACTCCAAATCATACTCTGCCTCCAGATCCTCTAGGAAGAGATACAGCTAGAGGTATCCCTAGCCTAGGCTATTCTCACTGGATAGAGTGTGTCCCAGGCAGAATGATTGAAGGCACAGAAACCTCAAACTCCCCAATTTCAATTACATGCTTAGCTAACAAGCTCACCTCCAAAACTCCACGTGTATTAATCTGGTTTCCCCAAATCTTTGCAAAGCAGATACCTAGAGCTACAATTAGTGAAATCAAGAGATTTTGGTCAACTTTCCTGAGGTGAGGGATTATATCAGTCACAGTCCAGTTAGAAACAGGGATTCTTGAAATTCATCAGCTCTGCTCTAATAACCTTTGAGGCTTCTTGTGCCTCAAAGTTAGCTCTTCAAAGATAGGTTACTGTATGGCAAGGTGTGCAAACAACTCTGCATGTGGCAAGTCAGGCAAATGCCTAGAAATCTCAAGGAAGGGAAGCCTGAATTGAAAATTACTCTCCTATGATTTCACTTGGTTGAGAATGATTAGCTGAGTGCATACAATAAATATATTTCTACTGAAAAAAAGGCCTTGCTGTCCTTTCCTTAAGGGCCTTGATGGTCTTTCTAGGGCAAAAATCAGTCACTTTTCAAGTGTATTGTCCTGGAAGCACTAAAGTTCATTTTGGCATGATTAGCACAGATTTTCATTCTGAACTCTAGCATCAATGAAAATCCAGCACAGTAATTATCTATCTTCCACATCAAGGGTTCTAGCTTGGGGATATTGAGAACAGGCAAAGATCTTGACCTTGATTTTCTTGTTATCTGACTTGAGACTATGGTGGTGCAGTCACAACCTGAAAGAGCAGCAGAAGCCTTCATCATCACCCAGAGCACCCCAGATGTTACCCTCCCAGCATGGAGCACCCAACCTGCTCCTCACTGATGTGTCTTTTGCTGTGTTTGCTGAATACCATACAAAGTGCTCAGGCAGTGCCTAGGCTGTGTTGTGCCATTTCCTATTATGGTCAGGAAAGGGAAATCCCTGCACCCAGAGCCAAACCTCCCAGATGCCATTTTACAGTCCTGCACTGCAGTGCTTCCTACAGGGGAACCAAGGCAGCTTGAGCCATCCTTGGACACAGCCCTGAGATGATGGCATTGCAGCAGCTGCACACCACACAGCACTCATTAACATTGGACAGCAATATAAAAAATTAAAATCCCAAATCACTTATGCCTAAGTCAGAAATCACAAAATTTCATTATTTCAATTTGTTTTAAATTGGCATGGGTTTAAAACAAACAGCCAGAGGCTAGCTTCAATATCAGAATACCTCTGCAATGATAAATATAACAAATTACAAGGTTTTGAGATTGAATTTTAATTTTTTTTAATTAAAAACTCTTGTCCAATTGCTTACTTTTAGTGACTGTGAAATATGGCTCACCATCGATTATCATATGCTGCTATTTCTGCTCCATTTCAATAGCTGAATCATTCCAAAATAAAGGATTTTTTCTTTAAGAAAAGAAAAACAACAGCTAACAAAATCTTGAAGAAGAGCTATCAGCTGGTAGCCAACCTTTTTATTTGTTTATGCATATATTTTTATATGATACTTCATTAAACTGTAAACAGATACCACATTTTTCCCTGAAATTCTTACAGAAATAGTCATGTAGTGATGGCATGACTATTCTGTTGAGACATCTACTTGGAACATGAATAATTTTTTTAAGGACTCTCATCAATCATTTGAGTATGGTATTCATTCCATCTTTTCAAATAAAAACTTCTAACATCAATCCTAACATCTTACCTAGGATTTCAGTTCACAGAGTTTTACCTATCTGAGCAGAGGACAAAAGTACACATATAAAGAAATACTATGAATTATTACAGTCGTTACATCATCACAGATAAGGGTGATTCACTACCTACCAAAAATAACTGGTCAAGAAGCTCCAAGAGCAGATCACAGTGTTTCTACAGGTTGCTAATTTCACATACTTTCTATCAGTTTGCTTATTAGAAACAATTATTTGTGCACTTGGAAAGCACCCATACAGGTACATTCAGAAATCACTGCTTCATTTGTTACTAGGAAGGATACAAGAGTGCTTGCTAAAGTCCTGTTAGTTCAATGCAGCTGATGCCTGTATTTCCCAAACCAGACATGGCATATGATACCAATTCCAGTTTTTATTTGAATTTCCTTGCAGACTTACTCAGGTCTCTTCTGCGTTGTGATCAATCCATACAAACAGCTTCCCATTTATTCAGAGAAGATCATTGACATGTACAAGGGAAAGAAGAGGCATGAGATGCCACCCCATATCTACGCTATTGCGGACACAGCCTACAGGAGCATGCTGCAAGGTAGGCCACTTGAATGCTGCACTGCTTAGGAATCACTGCCTGCTAATGAGGGAGAAAACACCTTGGAACAGCAATTTTGCTCCCAGTACAGCCAGAAAAAGATCTGTTACAGAAGGCAACAGGGGCTTTCTAGAAGTTTCAGAGGAATTCTTTGGCAGGAACTGCAGTTCACAAACACTGTGACTCAAAAAGGAAAAACAATCCTTTTACCCACTTGTGTTGAGGCATGTGGGAAGGTTTCAAAGTCAAGCAAATAGTTTTGGCAAATACGGGCATGGAAAATGTTCCCTCTCCATCAGTGGAGACTATTCCAAAGTTAGCTGCTAGAGCTGCTGGATCTAGCTGTGTTGCTCGTCTCTCTCTCTCTTCTAGCAAAGCAAACTCAAATAATATTTTGAGGTTCCTTTCATTTCTTTGGAGCCCTGAGATGAGATGTGCTGTTTTCTAACCAGGGCAAGGAGCAGCAATGGGAAAGCAGTCAAAAGGTGCAAACAAAACCTTTGAAATTCATGGCACTCTCCTCCCTCTGCAGTCACTACTGACAGACTAAGGGGGTTTTGCTGTAAGGAAAACTCATCATTTAGGAATGAAAAGCTATAGTGATGGATGTATGAGGCTGCAAGACCTACAGATAACAGGGTGTGACTGGTTGCCATCTTACAGTGGCCTCACGTGCTCCAGGAAATCAAGATTCTACAAAGTGCTTTGGCGCTTAAATGTCATCATTAGGAGCCTGATCCTGCAGAAATTCTGGCTGGTAACTATGGCTCATCAAGGTTCACAGGCCTGGCCCTAAAGTTTAGGGCTTCCCAGTTTGGAGCCTAAGGATTTAAAAGTTAAAGGCTTATGGATTGTAGATCTGACTGGTGAAAATGATAAATGACATCTCAACATTTCAGTTTAGCAGCTAGATTAGTAGCCAGTATTGATTTGCAATATTTGCATACATGCAGAGAACAGTGATCGTTTTGAAGAAGCTAATCCGTTCAAAACCATTGTGCACTTTATCTGACTATGTAAATTAAATAACACAGTATTTCTCCAGGTGCCCAGCACAAGGCAATCACAAGGACTGCAATACTCCTGTACTTGTCCTACTTGAAACATGAACCCGATGAATTTATTAGAAGTTACAAGTAGTCAGTTTGGCATATCATAGTTAATTGCTATTTTCTAAACCAAGGTTTAGACTAGATAAAGTCCCTCCCTACAGTGAAAAAATGCCAGAACTGTAGTTGCCTGACCTCAGGCAGACTTCCACTGACTGAAAATATGAATCAAAGCCCTGTCATTTTGGTACAAGCAATACAAGTACACATACATATACACACACCAATCGTTACTGATATTGAAGGGATCAAGACAGTTCTTTTCCCCCAAGTTTCCTGAGTACTCATATGTACTAGCTGTAATGCTAACAAAATAATCCAGATAACAAAATCCTTAGAACTTCTGAAGATTAGAGTCCTGAAGATTATTTACTTAAATGAGTTGATTACCTAATTATAACTTAGGCTCCTGACTTTAGAATCTTACATTTTCAGATATGAGTGTTTGAAATAGTTAATTCAACTCTAACCCTAGAGAATTAGGCATTTTCTTTACAGCATTAACTATTTTTCCTCCTATGTCTTATGTGCCATTTCTTTTCTGGAGCTATTTCAGTTCCTTTATCCAAGTGTATCCCAGAAGGCAGAGCTGCAGTGCAGCAGAGAAGAATGATCAATGAAGCAACAATAATATCTTGAAAACAGACCTTCCTCTGTATTGTAACAGCAGAGTTACTCATAAAGACAGACATATAAAATATGTTTAGGACTGAGGGTGCAGGTGCTCTTAAAATAACATCATTCAGTAAATATCATTTTTGATGTAGCCACAGGTAGAAGAAACTTACTTGGCATAAGTGCATCCCACTAAGCCACAGTCACATGTCTATCTTCCAGATCATCTCTTGAACTCTGTGCTCTGCAACCAGCACTCTCCAGGCCTCCGAGCAAGCTCTGAAGTCAGAGCAGTCTTCTTTTCTCAGATCCTTTATTTAAGCAGCAAACCTTGCAGGGGAGCTCTGCAAGAAGCTTCTGGCTCCTGCAGGTTGTTAGCAGTGTTCTCATGCAGCTCGGCAGAATACTACTACTTGCCCCTAAAAATGAAATGGGAAAAAACAACTAGGAAAGGGTACAAACTATCTGTGAAAAGATGAGAAAAATAACATAGTACTACAGCCTATGCTGACATAGGACAATCGGTTTGGCCTGACAGTACATATGTTTTCTGCTTAACATGGAAACTGGTATCAGTATAGAGCAGCCTGATCCCAGCAGCATAAGGACCTCTTTCACTCTTCTCTCTTACCATCTCCAGTCCTTCCTATCATGCTCTCCATGAAGCAGTGAAGCCACTGGAGCTCACTTGCCCTTCACTGAAGTCATTGATTGCACCTAGAACAGCCTGGGTTCACCTGTCACTCCCAGGCTGGTTGCTAGAAGAAAGAGGCAGCAAGAGTGCATGCTTCTTTCTATTCACTTTTTTGGTGCTCACAATAATTACCTGGCTCCACCAACTCCTGGGGAAGCTTTACAGCTCATTATTCATGTGCCTTCTTTGCAAGCAATACTTGACAGCAGAAAGGAGGGGGAGAAACAGTAGAAAGAAAAGAGGAAAGAATAATCATCACTTGAACCTTTAAGAGAATGCTCTCCCACCACCTCCCACCCTAACCATGCACAGCTAGCATGGCAGCTGGGGAGCAGTCCCACAGGAGTTTGCATCAGAAGCCCAGGACACCCACGTTTTACTTGCTTATTTACTTGCTGATGCCATTTTGGAGTCTCTCCATCCCTGAGGAGGGCCCCAGCTGGTTTTAAAGCTGTGCTTTTGTTTGTAAAAACATGCTCATGTTTTGTGCATAAAACTAAACCAAACCTCAAAATAACTCTAGTTATTCAGCCAAATTGTATTCACATTGGAGTGGTGAAAGTGGGTGTCAACATGGTTGTGTGTGTGTGCACGCAACACGTATAGACATTGAGAGCTTAATAGTTATTTGTAAGCATGTTTACAAATGGAATATAAACAAAAAATCTTACTCATAAACATGAATCAGGGCACTGAATGTTTTCCTTGTGAAATTTCAGCATTGCTCCTTATCTGGGAAACTTGCATAATTTCTTCTTGCCAAAGTAAAATACATCTTGTATTTATGAGACTGAAGTATTACATTCTGGTACTTCATGACCAGAGCCTCTTGGACAAGAGCAATCAGCTTGTTCAGATGCCTCAGGGAACCTTTATCTTTCTGTAAATCAAGGTCCAGTGTCTGCAGACCACTGGTTCCTATTGCAGGCTCATCATCTGGGAATCACAGGCCTTCACATTCTCACCCTCTCCTTTGCTGGCACAGACATCCAGCAAAACACATGCACTCTGCACTCACCCTGCTTTAGAGCCTTACTTGGTTAATGTATTCACTAGGGATCATGTTTAAGTACTATCAAAGTTGTTCTGGTAATAACACTTAGCCAGTTAACAGAAATCAGATATTTGGACTTTCTTCCAAATATACAGAGAAGTTGACACCTCACAGGAATTAACAAAGGTGTTGGCTGGGCAGAGATAAAATTTCCACTTGTTTCAGGTGGTTCTGAGTAACTAAAACTCTTTTACAAATCAGAGTTATGCTGTCTCAGACTTAAGCTGGGGTACTGGATGTCTTGTTGAATCTACTGATTACTAATGCAGTGTGATCATTGCCCAGGCACAGTCACTGATGCTCATTTCCAGCCAGAACAAAAATAAGCTTTAGTTTTCTTTAATCTAAAAGACTAAGGGAATATAACATTCCATGAGAGCATTTTGTATGTGTATCTGTCCCCAGGAGCTACCACACTGAAATAGGCCCCACTGACTGTCTTTGCAGACAAGCTAGCTGACTACTACCACACTTAGAGAAGCAACCATAAAAAAATTACCCTATGCTTCTGCACTCACCTCTCTTTCCTGTGTTTTGGATAAAGTAGCTCCCCATTGGTACAGCTGCCATATGAAAGGCTTGACTCCCATTCCAGCTCATGCGTTGCCAGCACCAGTCCTCATGCAGTCATGACACAGAACTGCTGCAGGTGATAGTTTTAAAGTGGGTCACCCCCTCGTTCTGCACACTGTGGCTGCATGAACACTGGTCACAGCAGCAAGGAGAGGGCAGTGCAGTCCAGGAAAGGGTTGCTGGAGATGTGGGAATGACTTCTTCCTGCATGGACATCCTCCAGTGATGATGGAACTGAGTAATTCTGCTGTCTTCTGCCATCTTCCCTGCATGCAGCATACAGCAAATAAGTGAAAAACAATACGAATGTGAGGTCAGGTTACGTAGCATTAGTAATAGATACAAAGTTTTCATGTGGATGATTAGGCTTTTATTAAGATCTCTGGCAATAAATCATCATGGAGAAGACACATTACAGCTTTCTGCAGATTCAAGAGATTATCTATTTTCTGCAAAGCCATTTTTTTGCAAGCTTGAGTTAAAGATGGAAAAACAAACAACCTGGTAGTTACTGGGAGGTATGGGAGGGAAACACAGTTCCCAAGATCTTAGAAAAGAAGGTTGCTCTGAAAAGCCATCTGTTTACTGTGTCCTGAGCAGCACTGTACAGAAATGTCCCCTTTAGGCAGTGTAGTTATTAACAAATGTAAAGAAGCAGTAAGCAAGTGTCAGAACATGGTTTCAGTCTGTTTTTTCCTTTTATGGTAACACTGCCAACTTGCTGCTTCACTGTGATAAACCATCTGATTTTGTTTGTGATTAAGTAGAGTTAGCTGGTCTATCAAGAACAGAGGGGCATATGATTCTTACAAACCATCTGGAGGTGTTTGGTGAAAAAACTAAGCAGATTCCAGAAAAAAAGAAGTCATCTGCATATTTAGTCTTCTAGGTAGTGCCAATGTTTTTAAAAAGGCATTAACCAAAAAGATACTGGAATCTAAGACATATTTTGTTGCTTTTTAAGCCTCAGGAATTACGTTTAAAGAGTTTTATTTGTGCAAGTCGTTGTCTTCAAACAGATCTATGCACATAAAGCTGCAGATTCCCCAAAGAGGGCACAGTCCTTTCTAGATAGAATAAAATATTCAAGAAAAGAAGCAGGAATAATGGAATGGGAGAGCCCTTGAAAGTAAATGAGACCAATACCTGCAGCTCAAGTCACAACAGAATAGGATTTGGTGTCTTTGGTGGACATCTCAAAGACATTATTTGTCATCTTGATAAAAGTTGTCTCTCAATCTGAAATGAAATAGACAGTACATTGTTCAGGTATTTGAACTGCTCTACTTTTCAAAATTCAAAGCTTTGCATGACCAGCTTAAAACATTTTAGGTTTTGATGCCTTATGTGTCCAGACTTTGTCTCCAGTGGGCTGCTAGCCATACTTCATAAGCACAGCAAAAACTTGAGTCTCAGGTTTGAAATTTTCAGTTGTAATCTTCTTATAGAGAGGCTGATCTTTTTGCTGTCCTCATTACAGTTCATCTCTAATGGAATTTACAAAAAATATTTTTGAACTCTTGACCTTTTGTTCATTTTTTGTACAAAATATTTCCATTAGAGATGGTTATTTAAATGCAAGGGCAAATTAAATAAGATGTGAACCCAGTACTTTTGACTAATCATGGGTTGCCAGATTTTGGAAGGTCTAGGCTGTTGCATGTAAATCCTTATAAATATAAGTGCTTCTGTCAGGACAGCCATTTTTCCTAATTAATGGGTTTTTTTCTTTATTCACAGATCGAGAAGACCAGTCCATCCTGTGCACGTAAGTGAACTAATCTATTTTAGTATAATTCAGTATTATGATGTCTTTATCCAAAATTGATTCAAATTCTGATTGTCCTCACCTTCAGTATACTTGAACTCCAGTCCTAAATCTACTCCAGTAGATCTGCTTGTTGATAAAAGGCAGGTATTACAAGTCTTTAATGCAAAAACTTACTTATTTTAATTGACTTTTTGGATTTAGAGGTTTAAGAGTTTACAATGAGCAGTTGGAGAGTGTGGTGGTAAAACTGTGTACAGAGAGAGAACAAGAGATTTTAAAAGGTTCCTCAAAGAAGCTGAGGAACTGAGAAACACAGAGCATCCTCTGTTTTTACTGAACTGATTTTCATTTTTAGCTGTTGGTGCCTCACCACAACTTTGGGACTCACCTGAAATTCTGCTGGCATATAGGCAGGGGAATAGGTCTGAGAACAAGGCATGATTCCATGTTTTTGAGTATAAATATAAGCATTCTCAGGACTTCACTCTCAGCTCATTGAATGTACCCTCATGTGGTTAAGTATTGTTTGCATTCTTTTTTAATCCCTTTGTGTGACTAACTGTGGTATGTTTAAAATGCTCCATCTGTCTTTAATGTTTATGGGTTCTAGTACGTCCTCAGACTTCCACTTCTTTCCTAGATTTCATTATTTCCTCTACATTTTATTAATTACCACACACACTGCCTTTGATCTACTCTCTGTGCACACACCCTTTCACCCTTTCTGCTCTTAGCTCTTTCCCATGGGCAGCATCACTGAACATCCTCCCACATCACTCCCTGCCAGTTGCTCTATGCCACTTCACAGTCAGCATTAAACCCCAAATCCTATCATCATACATACATTGGATGTTGCTGAAGGAAAAATCCCAAGAAATCTCTGAGGTTACTCAGAGACATGAGCAAACTTGGTGCAGCAGCAATTAAGGGTGAAGTGGACTAAGAATGGTCAGTGAACAGGCTTGTGACTTTTCAAGCTTTTCCAATGTAAGTAGAGGCATCAGCCCTCACAGGAGGCTTCCAGACTTTAAGTTTGATTTCTAAAGACACAAGTGGATTCTCCTGGGATTTTCAAAAGGTTTTTTACTACAAATACGGCAGGTGCTTATTAGTATAGATAAACACATGAGTGTTTTAAAGATCTTCTCTTAAACCTGTGCAATCTTGGGGTTGTCATATTTCTGCCACTTCCTCAAGAGTGGGTAGAATATTTTCTACAAAGCTGACGTTGCTAAAAGGACTGTGTACATATTTCAGTTAAAAACAAAACCCCCCTTGAATGAATGAGAAAAAAGCCTAATCAAAATTCTGACTGCCTGGGGTAAGGTGAAGTCTGTGTAAACAAATGCTTGTCAGACACTCGATTTGCACGTTTAATCAAATACTTTTTCATTACTTTTTACTTCTTCTATATACATGCATTAAGTTTGAATAGCTTCTATAAAAACATATGGTATCAGGGTGCTGTTTCCACTTAATTTGATACAGTAACAGACAAAATATTGGGTGTGGCATTGGCCATCCTGCCCTTTTCCCCTCCCTCCCCTCTCTCCTTTTGGGCAAACTCTCCAGGACTTCATCTGGCCACAGGATGTCAGCCAGCTTTCTCCCTGACATGTGTCACAAAGCAAAGTCCTCCAGAACATCCTCCAAACTGCAAAGTCCCATTAGAGAGCTAAACTCTTTTCTTTCCCAGCTCACTAAATCTCAAAGGCTGGAGCTGGCAAGTGTTGCTGCCTGGCCCTTGTCCCATACAGATATCTTGTTGTAGTTTTAGAACTGGGGTGGAGCTTGGTGCTGAACCAACTTGTTCTCTTTGGGAATTTTTTTTGTAAGTAAACTAGTAGGAGCAATGGGCTGGCTTCTGAGATGGGTCCAGTGGAGTACAGCTGGTCTAGGACAAAACTTGTCATTATCTTTGCCCATCTCATAGGACAGGATGAAGTCTGCCAAGGCCTAATGTGATTTAGAGCACCTCATTGAGTGCTTTGTGCACAGAGGCTTCCTGCAGTGCCAGCACAGCCAGATTAAGAGAGCTGTGAACGGGCAATTCTTGTGGTTCAGTGCTTACTGAAACAACACAAAAAATATTCTGCTTTTTAGATGCTTCCAAAAGTGGAATTAAGCTAAGTCTTGTGTCATAACATTGAGATAGAAAGCTTGCACATTTTCAACAGAAAAAATACACTTTTAAAACTGATTTTTCCCAGTTATACCCAAACATACAAGAGTCCTAGTTACACTGCAGGCTTACCCCACAACAGTGGGGCCAACTTGCTAGTCTCACCTTGCCCTAATTTGGAAACCTATTCTAACTAGGATAATTTTCATTTAAGGTGAAGATAGAGTAGTCATGGAGGATTTAGTAGCTCATGTAGTACAAAAACTTTATTAGAGCCAAGTACTATATATGCTTTAAATCCTGTACTGAGTTCCTAAAACAATGCCTGGCAAGAAAGGAGGGAAGAATAAATTTAAACTATGCCCACACAATGTGAAAGTGGTGTTTTTAACAGAGCAAGCCTGTAAGCCTAGTAGACCCTTCTGCTCTGGGAAAGGCAAGGAGTTTCTTAAGAGAAAAACATGTATGAGAAACAGATAAAGTACTGCCTTTAGGTTGATCATACCTGTGCAGTGGGACCTGCTTTTGCTCTGTTTTTTGATCTGAGCTGAGTGCAAAGAACAGCACTGGGTGCCTCTATGTATGCCAGGCATTTCCATGTCACACTGAAGAACTTTTCACTGTCCACTTCAAAAGGAAGCTAAAGCCTTAGTCTATCAGCAGAAAATAGGAAAACAGCCTAGTCAGGAGCAAAAAGCAAAGGATGAAAGCACAGAACAAAATGTTAAGTAACTTAAGCATTACAGTATGGTAGGATAATTACAAGTAAAATGATGCCATATATGGTAATACTCACAGGGATTCAGGGGAAAGCCAAATGATGGGCACTGTTGCCCTGGGAGAAAGGAAATGCAATTCATGCAGTGATGAACTACAAATAACCTTTAATAAAATGGAATAGTTCAAAGCCCGGGGTTTGTTTGAAGAAAGTTCTTTCTTTTACTTTTTTTCCGAAGAAACAAAGTTGTAAGGTAGATTTATTTGAAAACTTTGTATGTATATATCTTCAAATTGCTGTGTTTGGTTTGGAATTGTTCCCAGGACACTTAATTTTTATCAATAAAACATGAAAATGTTTCAGTGCTGAAGCACAAGCAGAAATGAACCCAACCTCTAAACTGTGCAAGTTAACTCAGGTCTTGTGAAAAGGAACATATTCATCTCAATTATTTCTGGTTAAAGCTCTACAAGCCAGAAGAAACAATTTGCATCATGTTGTACCTCAGGCAGGAACTGTTTCTGCTTTCCTAAGGTTTGCATCAATGTGATTCCATCTTGAAATTTCTGCCCAGCACTTACTCATATTTTTTGTATGCTTTTATCAGTGGTCCCTTGGTAGGGAAAATTAACTCCTGTATTTCCTAATTAGGAAGAGAAGCAGAACTGCAAGTGATCCAACTAAATAGTTTCATCTTCAAAAGAGCTGACAAATATCCATGGGATTTTTGAATGTATTGTTCTTTTTATTTTTAAATCCAATTTTAATTTAATTCCAAAGACAAAGAGGTCCAACTTACACTTAGACTATTGCCCTCCTCATAGCTTGATAGAGTTGAAAGAACCAGTTTGTTACACCCACAGCCACTTTTAATGCCTTTTTTTGACTGCTGAGACAGAACAGTACAGAAATATTTTTGGCTATATCACCATCAGAGCCAAAGGTATCTGGAGACATGAGAGGATATAATGTGACAGAGAGGGAAAAGCAGGATGGAAATGTTCTCTGAGAAAAGACTGTGCAAATCTGGCCCTTGGACCTGTACTTTGAAAATCACTATTTTACTTCAAGAGAGGGCTTAAGAGTTGTACATAAACTTAACCTGGAAGTCCACTGGGAGGTGAAAAGGTGCCAGTGCCTTCCTGCTTCCCAAGGGACAGTGCACGGAGCACAGGCAAGATGCCAGTGCTGGTCAGGCATCTCCCAACTCAAGATGTCCCTTACTCCCAGGTTAGCAAGGACACTTCAGGCAGTGCCAGCTCTGGTCCCACTGAATTCAAGGAGGGTTTGAACATGGTGTTGAGATGAGGCAGAGTCACTCACTTATTATCCAGTACTGATACAAGCTGTTAGCCTACTTTAATGCCAGATTTTCAGAAAAGAGAACTATTGTATTACTGCTGATGTTTTTCTTACTGCTGTACTACATCTTACTTAATGTTGTATTTTTCAGTCTTAAAATGCAAGCAGACTCCCTGCCAGCTCCACTTCTCAAAATGTTCAGATGCTGCCAAAGCAAGATGAACTGCTATTCAAAAATGCATCATGTTTTACAATTGCCTTAAATGGCCCAATGTCCAGTCAGAACACTAACAGGACAGAGATATAGCTCTGATAATGTGCTCTTTGCACGCTGGACTCAGGTGGATTTGGAGATATGGTGTTCAAGCAGTAAATACTAACTGAGCCGGGCAGTTTCCAGTCCTATTTTTATACACTAAATACATCACATGGCAGAAGAAGTCTACTAGTTACCTAACTTCATGTCATTTTCTTTCCCCTCAGAGGTGAATCTGGTGCTGGCAAGACAGAAAATACTAAAAAGGTTATTCAGTACCTGGCTGTTGTTGCTTCATCACATAAGGGCAAAAAGGACACTACCATCACTGTAAGTGAGCTCTTCTCTATTCATCTCTTCTTCAAGCCTGTTAGGACTGTACTGAGCTGACTATGTTAAGAGCAAGTCAACATCTGTGGCTTGCCAAACAGTTGACATATTAAGAGTACACAATTATGTCACAGCTCTGTGTTTATGGAAGAAAAAACACATTTGTTTGACACTCCCTTAGACATCAAATCAGAATGTACTTCACTAGTAAAGAAATATTGGTAGCTTTCCATATGCATAGCACCTATTTATATCCTAGCCTTGAAGTCTGCAAGGGCTTGGGTCCTTATTTTACCCTTGGCCCCTGGCAACTATGTAGTTTGGGAAAGACTTTAATGAAACACATTGTTCAACTGCATCACAAAAATGTATACCAGCATTTAAACTTCCAAACATTTGATTGGCTTTGTTAGCAAGTGAGTTTCCTCATTTGCTAGTAAAGAGTCCCAGTATAAAGCCTGTCTTTTCTTTTTACTAGTCTGTCAGAACAGCTTTGAAAGGCACAATTTTCATAAAGTACTTTGTTCCTTCAAAATTTGTAATAGTCTTGCCCTAGTGACTAAAATTCATTTTCTTGCTCTGAACCATAATGTGAGCTTTTACCTGCCCAGTTCCCAGAGATCATTAGAGTGCCTGAGGCTCTCAACTGCCTTTGCTGTTTCCAGTGACACAACTCCATGTCCCATGTTATTCCCAGCCTTTTGAATGGTACTCAGACTTCTGCAAAAAAACACAGCAGTTCCCTTTTACAACAAAACAGGCTTAATTCAGGAAGACATTTCAGTGTGTCCCAAATGCAAGACTGGGTCCAAAGTAAGTGATTAGTAGAGTAGTGGTAAATGAAGTAAAAATCTCCTGACCACACCTGTGCTAGGTCTTGCAGCTGTCCTTGCCTACCCTGTATGCCATCAGACAGAGGACTACAGAGCACAGGGTGTGCAGACTGGCCTCTTCCACCATAAATAGTTGTTGTTTGTGTACAGCAGATACTGCTTTGAGGCAGGGGAGGAAGTAGATGTCCCTTTGGGTAGTATTTTCTGGAAATCTGTGATTAAATTTCATGGAAATGATCCAAGACTAAAGGCATTATTTTTCTTTGTTGAATGTTTATGTGAAGAGCATATTTCTTCCTACTAGGTCCCTGCTCAGTGGCTAGGGAAATGAACTTGTGGTTTCATGGTCACCCCTAATGGGCATGTAACTGCAGTTGCTGCTGACTCCTCTGGGGAACTACACGAGTCTCGGGTTCAAACTGGCCCTGATCAGACCTGAAGGCAAATATCCACCAGATAGGAGGTGAAAGAAAGTCTAAGTTGTTCTACAACATGCTGAGTAATTCAGTGCCTGGAACTACTGACACTGCAATACCACTCACTAAAAAATAATGAACAGCAAAATGTCTCAGTTGCACTAGAGAAGAACTGGGGGTTTACCCTAAAAATATCTGTCCTTGTCTGGTCCTGGGAGACTAACCTGGGACTGGATCCAAATCCCATCCCTTTCCTTCAGAGTTGATTTTTTTCTTCTGCTATATATACATTAATAGATTTTGTACTCTTGGTATGTCTGTAATAGATTGTTTGTGTTTGTATTCCTAGTTTATTTGCATGGAAACTGTACGGGTTATTTTAATACAGGAAAAAACAATAAAAATATCTGTGTAGTGGAAATGATACTGACCCTTGTTTTATACCACATTATTCAATACAGCAAGGTCCATCTTTTTCTTACGTGAGTAACTTAGACTGTTTGATGTGTGTTTAAGGCACTGGGTGTAGATCTGCATGCTATTGTTGCACCCTGAAAATCTAAGAGAGATTTTGTTGAAATAGGTTGTATGATATGATAAAAAGCAACAATAGCACCTAATGCTCTCACAAATCAGCCCTAACTGTGTCAGGCTCCATGGTAAACAATGAGGTCTGACACAGGCAGGGCCATCTTTCAAACATCACTCTCTTCTATATGTGTGTGTCCAAATTTCTGTAGTTTGAATTCAATTTCCCACGATCCTGAAAGAGCCACTCAGCCTGAAACTGAGCAACATGATTCCTAATGAAAAGACCTAAATGCTTTCTGTGCTTCAGGTTGAACTTTTTAAGGACTGTTGTGAAATAATTCCTAAACCTCACAGTGTTTGGTTTGTTTGGCTGCATGCTTTCCATTTGATATTGCTTTCAAGTTTACTTTTACATTTTCATGTAACTATTGAGAATTGTTCACACCTGCAAAAGTTAGCATGCTCTGAGCTTGCTGCTATGATGTGTGACAAAGCAATTCCCACCGCAGCCAGTGTCTGCAGGTGTGTTATGGCAGGTTCTTACAGACCTTCATGGGCCCTCCAGTGCTCTGGAATGCTGTACCTGCATTCAGTGCTTTGGGAACACAGGCAGCTTTGCTGGCATATTCTTTGTGTTTCTGTGCCATGCAAAAGAGTTGGGTTTTTTTTTAGGGAGGTCTTATTTCCCCCATTCTGACTGCTGCCTCTGAGACTTTGGCTATGTCAAAGGGCAATGTGTTGCCCCTTAGTTAATATAGTAGCTCATTTGACAAGCTCTCTGCAAGGAAACCAATTCATTGCTGGCAAAGCAACTCTGTGGAGTTCAGTGAATTTACAGCTGCATACAATGCTGTTAATTCCGAGCCACAGTCTTACACCCCAAGTTCATGGCATAGTACAGTGCTCACTAGAAGCAGGTGGTATCTGTCTCAGTTCAGCAGACAAGGCTCTATTTTCACTGTCACCATCTGATTTCAGCAACACCCTACACTTATAGTGAAGTTTTTAAGTCTGCAGAGTGTAACTGAAAAGAGTTGCTCAATACAGAGAAACTTGGAAAGATTTGGAAATCTTCCTTCCCTCCTCCTCCAACTCTTAAGTAGTAAGTTTGGGGGGATTTTTGGTGGGGTTTTTCTTTACTTTTTTTCCAAATGCAGTCTTGATACTTGCCTTAGCTCTCAAAAGATCTATGCTCTCAGGAAGGTGCTCATTCTCCCATCTCACGACCATGTAGATAAGTTCAGCCACTTGTTAATAACCTGCTCCTTTTTGATGATAGTTTTGAGGCAGCTTTCATCATTGCCACCTAACTTTCAAGATGTTCAGGAATGGCATTTAGAAAAAGGTTACCAGTTTTGCATGCTAGTTGAGAAGCACTTTCATTTTCCAAACTATTTCCCCTAGATTCTACCTAAATATTTCCTTATTTTCAAATTTAAATTTTGTAAACTGTATCATATTACATATCAAGGACTTTGTTTCCTTTGAGTGAGTTATTTGAAATAATGCATGTTACTGCAGAGTAGTACTCAGAGAACAGGAAGACAAGAAGCAAAGGTGAGAGTGACCTCATAGGACAGAGCTAAAAAGTTCAAAAAGGGTGTACTCATAAGAAAAGGATTTTTTTCAACTTCCTTGGTTTGTTTAGAAATAGGAGTATTAAATGCATGCGTGTTTCATTGCATGATTTGATTCATTAGCAATTACCAATCACAATTAACAATATAATACAAAGTTTGTGTGTTTGCATGAGACTTCATTATCCTAGTTTGAAATAGATCAATGCATTTCCATAATTAACCTAAGTAGCCTTGCATGGATCACTATTAATAGACTTGATGAAATCTGCTTTGTAGCTTTGTGCTGCGTTACATTAAAATGATCCTCGCCAAGTTATTCTAATGACATTGTCATTTGCTAGAAAAGGATCTCCATAAACTAACTTGAAAAAGACATGCTAGAAGTTCCTTTAAGAATACCCCTTCTAAAAATTATATAAAACTGTAAAAAAAATTGACATGGAATGACCCTTTTTTTTAAAGAATGGCCAGTCATGATGCTAAACAGATTAATAGACTGATGTGTCCCAGGCAACAGGGCTGGAAAAGGGTCATGTATACAGGACAGCAGTCAGCTGCACAAATATATAAACACAAAGATTAGCAGAAAATGAAAACAAATCCACATGAAGTGCAGTAGTCAGAAAAAAAAAGTTAGAGGCTTAAATTATCTTTCACATTTGTCTCCAGTGTACATGTGTTGGTCTAATTAAATAATCATGAAGTTTAAGGTTAACTGCATCTGAATGAATTTTAGGGTGAGCTGGAAAAACAGCTTCTCCAGGCAAACCCTATTCTTGAAGCTTTTGGAAATGCCAAAACTGTGAAGAATGACAACTCCTCCAGATTTGTAAGTAGGAGAAATCCACTTGGGTCTATGGGGGGGAGGTACAGTGTCTTTTAATACACAGTGTACAGACAGTGGCCTTCATCAGTGTTTCACTCTAAAGAGCATCTTGAAACAGTTTGGAATTCCTCTCTGAACAGGAATTTTGTCTTACAGAAGATTCAAGATTAGCTCAAAGTTGACAGTACCATTGTCCTCTCACAATTTAGCAGTCCATGTGTGGCCTTCCAGAGTCAATTCCTCCTCCAGGACATATCCACTTCCAGAATACTGGCAAACAAAATCTATACTTTATTTTTTGTTGTGTAACTGTTGAGCCTATATCTCATAAGGTCTGACTGTGACTTAATAAGAGTGGTTAATGTGTTAAATCAAAAAACAGGAGAAAAAGATAAAGCAAGTTAGAAAAACATGAGCTGAGGGCTGTCACTCTCTGATGACACTTTTTTCTGAGAGTGCTACAGTTGGTTGTTTTTCCTGTAGACCCTCTTCTCCCACCTCTGCTCTCTCCCTGCAAAGTTCAGGGATCCATGCAGATGCACCTTGGCAGAGGGAGTTATGTAGGTCCAATGCCTCCAAAGCCTCATTGACCTTCTAGAAATTGAAGTAGAAAATGAATGTTGTCATATTCCCAGCTTCCAAAAGCCTGGCACAGTAGGGAGGCTTCCTTTCCTTCTGAGGGCCTGAATGAAACGTAGGGGCAAATTTCTGCAGAGGGAATATCAGAGTTCACTTCCTTTTGTGCTTTTCCACATGTTGTCCCAGCAGGAGGGAAAATCAATCATATTATTCTTAAGAGGATGATGTACATGTCTTATTAAACAGATTAAATACTAATAATGGAAAACCTGGCATAACCTGAAAGAACAGCCTAATGTAGACCATCTTTTCATTCACAGGGCAAATTCATCCGCATCAACTTTGATGTGACAGGCTACATTGTTGGAGCAAACATAGAGACTTGTATCCTTTTCAGTGAGCTGCACTGGAAGCTAATTAGGGTGAGCAGAAGGAAGTAAGATAAACAAGCTCCACTGCATGACTAAGAAAGGGAAATCTTGCTGAGGCTGGTATAAACAAAGATGGAAGGAAGTGGCTCCATTTATGCTGACACCAACTTCTCTGTTTTACTTGCATATTTTCAGGTCTGTTTTCTCAGCTATAGGAAAGTGTGGTATTCCCTACATACAGCTTTAGAAAATGAAGGCACCATACCTAAGGCAACGGCAGGGGACTCTAAAAGCTGAGTCCCAATAATAAAATAATGTGAAAAAATTGTTCTGTGGTTAAGATTTGATGTGATCTTGAGACCTATGCATTCATTTTGTTTTGTATCAGTGTGATCATGCATGGGTCACTCCAGTTCCTTGTGGTTTACCTTCTCAGCTGCATAAAAAGTTTTGAAACTTTACTGTTTATTTCCGGTGCTTACATGCACCTTGGAAAAAAAACTGAATACCAGTTTACCCAAAAAACTGGAGAGTGCTTCCCAGTTTTCAAGCCCAGGTTTTGCACTTTGTCCTGGTCCTGACCCCACACTGGGATGAAGTCCAAATGCTCAGTAAGATCACACCCCTGGCTTCTGTAAGAGAAGGGTCCTCAGCCTCGCAGACTGAATGATCAAGCCTGTGGCTGCACGTGCCCTGCTACTTAGGTATAGCAAAGGCCATACATGTTTTACTAGGATAGAGGCATTCCAAGAAAAACCCATTAAGGGAGAAATCTATATGATACCTACTATGACAGCTTTCTGGTTCATTTCTAGGGGACTGAAGGGTGATTTGAACACAACTAAGATACCTTTCCCTTCCACATCTCTAAAGACTTCATATTAATAAAAATGAAGGAGACAGGCAAAGCCAAAGAATATGGTGCAGTCAGAAGGGCTGTCTTAAGAGTCCTTACATTTCCTCTCCCTTTCTCAAGACAAGGGACAATTTATCCTGAAACTGCTTTAATCTCTGCACAGAGTGCATCAAGTGTTAGGTATTTCCAGAGAACCTGTCTGCTCTGGGTGCTAAATACTGCCCTGCTCTTTCCAAGGACATGCCCAGAGCAGTCAGCTATGTATAAATAACTTCAGTTTATTTTTTCAGGAAAAAAATGCAGACATTTCAGAGAAAATCTCTGTAGCCTGCCTTTGCTTGCCAAGTACTGTTACCTCTTCCCTTGGTTATGTTTATTGGATAGTGCGTTTTAACGAATAAATTAGTACATAGCTAGATTTCTCAGTGCTGTGTTGCTCATCTTTGGATAGAGGAGGAGATGCTTCCTCCAGTAAATGAGAAAGAAAGATGCACCTATAAAAAAGGAGCTTAGCATCAAAAACCAAATAGTTTATCTTTCTGCTCTTGTTTTGACAAGTGATCTTTAGGAAAAAAAAACCAACAACAAAACAAGTTTTCTCTTTTTTTGGTCTTAACTGAAGTTTTATCTATTGCACTAAAGCTTTTAAAGAGTAAAACACTGACTAGTGCTGATAAACTTACACTATTGCCAACTTTATTTTTTGTAGTTTATAGTCACCAAAATGAACCATAAATAAAGTTTACTTCTATTGCTTTTATACCTACAATATTGGCCTCTAAACCTTTTCCTCTAGCGGGTCCAGCTTATGCTCAAAGAATCATATTGGTACTTCATTTTAAAAGTGGTGAATTATATTGTAAATACTACTTTTATATATCTGATTTTAGAAGCATTTATGTCTATTGTGGTGCTTATTAATGTGATTACCAGCATTTAAAATATAATAAGAGGTAGGAAGATTTACCCATTGCGGTGAGAATTATACCAATACCAGAGCTCCTGTCACAATACTGGACACATGTTCATATTAGACAAGCTTGTGGCAAGTATTTCAACAATGCTACTGATGGTTCTGAGCCTGATGGCACCATTAAGGAAAGATTGACATATGTTACTGATTTTTTTTTAACACACTTGACGAACAGATCTGCTTGAAAAGTCCCGTTGTATTCGTCAGGCTAAAGATGAGCGAACGTTTCATATCTTTTACTACTTGGTTGCTGGAGCTTCTGAACAAATGAGAAGTAAGTTACTTCTGATGATTCTTAGATCTAATTGAACAGTCTGAGCCGTGGCTTACTTAAGCAATTTATCTTCACTTTTTTAAGAGTATGTCATTCAATTCTTTCTATAAATAAACAGCACTTTAGCTATAGAAAATAATTCTCTGAAGTGAATTATAAGGAAGCTTCAATAGATGTCTACCTGTTTGAGCCAGGTTGGTTGCAGTTTACAGGAACTTTCAATTTACAGGAAATTCAAAACCATTCAGATGCCATCTTGAAGGATATTCAGAAGATGAATAAAGAACAATTATTTTTTTACACAAAAGAAATTGGAGTTCCTAATAAGAATATTGGCTTGTGATTTTACAATAAGTTAAGAGAATCTCTTTCCCATAGCACATTATTAATTGTGAAACCTATAGCTTGAGAATGTCAAGAAGGTGAAAAGCAGAGCCAAAAAAAGGATTAGACATATGTATTGGAACCTCATGGTTCAAATATGACATCTTTTCCTAAATCACTGGTTTCCAAAGAACATATAAAGCAATGGTTTAACTCTGTGTTTTCCCTGTCTTTCATGCTGCTACCTAAGAATCTGTTGTTAGCCACAGTACAGGGCTGCAGAGTCTTTTGGGCTGGCTCACTATGGCTGTTACCTGATTCCATTCTTCTTATTACCTGCTATGAATCCCCTTAGGAGGAGGTGTAATTCTGATTAGGTTACACATGGTGTTAAATGAAAGACTTTTGTGAAGAATGGCTCAGAATTAAGCCAATAGGGTACAAAATTCCACTGAGGTGCAGAGACATTCCTCAGTTATTAACGAAAACTGGAAACAAAACAAACTCCTCATAAAAGCAGAGTCTTTCTTTGGTAAAAACATGGTTTTTTTCCTGTTGTTCACTGGGAGAACTCATGAATCAAAAGTATTACGTTGATGCACTTAAGCAAAGCTTTTCTTCTTTGCTTTTTAGATGATCTGTTGCTGGAAGCCTTCAACAATTACACCTTTCTATCTAATGGCCATGTGCCTATTCCTGGCCAACAAGATGATGAGATGTTCCTGGAGACCTTGGAAGCCATGAAAATTATGGGCTTTACTGAGGAGGAACAGATAGGTGAGAATTGTTACCCTGATTACAAGTTTGCTATATAATCTGCAAATGGCACCATATGGAGTTGTATTCATTCTGTCCAGGATAATCATTTTGCAAAATATACGTATCATAGAATAGTCTGAGTTGGATATGAAGTAAGATTCTACATTCATATATAAAAATTACAATTATTTAGATTTCATGGAGAAGTGTGAACTTGCAAGAACCTCCAACTGTAGGATTCTAAACATACCCATGTTATCTAAGCTCTTTGCTTCATTCTGCCCCTTCCCCTGTGTAAAACTATTAACAACTGTTACCTAGCTACTGTGTCTAAAGAAGTGCACTGTAAATTAGTATTAGATTAGATTATGAGATTAATTAAACCACAGAGACAGAGAATGAAGGTTCTCTCACGAGGTAAAACTTCTCAAGCTCATATTTGTTCCTACCTCATGTTAAGAATAATATGGGAACTCAGTTCCATGTGATCAGAAGAGACACAAGATCGAGGCAGGACCTAAACACAGGTCCTAAACACATCTTATAACACAAACAGCACAGTCAGGGCCAGTAACAACAAATGACTGAAATGGTGGCAGCACAGTGCCTGAAGAAAACATAAACCAGCAGCAGCAATCTGGGGGTGGATAGCAAGGGACTGAGAAAAGACTAGTAGGGAAGATACTGAAACTACTGTCATAGATCCATGACACAAAACACTACCAGCTTCCTTGGAATCATTGCCACCTCTGTGTTAAACAGGGTGATCTTCAGGATGTCTTTTAACTATTAGGGTGACTGTTCTTACCTTGCAAGGAGATCTAATTATAATCTACTGCTTTTAGGTTGTTGTTAGAACTTAAGTTCTACTTAAAAAATTACTAGAGTGGCCTACCTTTTCCCATTGTTGCAGTGGGCATCAGTGGGAGCAGCTGAATGAAAGCACTTATTCAAACCACCTCCTTCAAAGGCTTAATCTGGCAGCACTTGCTGAAAACACAGTGAAATATTAAAGAATCACCACCTATATTGGAAAATAGAGTATATATCATCAAAGACAAATTATCTTTGTGATGAACAGGACAACTGGTAATGCACAGGGCAGCTTTATATAGTAATTTAAACAGGGATAAAATAAAATAGTTGTCACAATATTTTGCTGTCCATCTGAATGAAGAATTGCAAGGCTTTTTCTTCTGAGTCCTATAAATTCCAGAGACCTGCTTGTAGGAAGCACAACATGCACTCCTGACCCATTTTAATTCCACAGCATGAGTGCAGTTGTCAGCATGCAAAAGTACTATAACACATGGTGCTTTAAAAGGTAATTTGTGTTTATGAAAGGGAAGATGGCTCAATAGAAGAACTCCATATGTACCCAAAACAGACTACTGAATTCAAGCCAGCTCTGACAACAGCAATGACCATTTAAAGACAATTTTTCATAACTTTCCAACAACTACCACGAAAAATGTTGCCAAATATCCTGACTTAATTTTGAAAGAAATAGAACAGGCTCAAATAGCTCATATTTGTATTCACTGATTCGGAGAAAAGAGAAATAAAAACAAAGAGCATGAAACAACAACTAAATTATCTTGAAAGTGCGGGCCTGCCAGAGACATCTGTGTAGCTTTTACCTCTTACTGTTCCTGGGAGGGTGCATTGCCCATGGATGTAAACTGCCATGCCCCAAGTGACACCTGGTGGCGAAACAGTATCAGCCCATCACTTGAGCCTTGGGCTAACTGGCAGCCAAGAGCAGAGCTCCATCCCATCCAACCGCAGCCCTGCACCAGTGACTGAGGGATGCTGAGAAAAAATGTCTTGCCTTGCAGGACAGCAACACGAATCTCAGCCTTAGTAAATTCAGATGATGTTACTGATGAAGAGTGGTTTGTTCTCCTGCCAGGGTGTGTGTAGCATTCTCCAATAGGACTTATGTTACTGCCTGAATCCCTCAGATTCCATGTTGTAAAACACAAATCCATTAGGACGGTATTCTTCTGTGTAAGTCTACTGAATAAACAAACAGAACTTCCTAGATTCATACAATCTCATCTGTAACTGTCCTAGTTTCACTATGATAGAGCTAATTTTTCCTCTTAGTAGCTAGAATAGTGCTACTGTTCTATTAAATGTTTCTGATTCAGTATGGGAATTGGTATGAGAAGAATGTTGATAATATATTGATGGTTTTTAGTTGTTGCTAGGGTAATCAAGAACTTCCTAACTGCTGTGTCCTGCTAGTGTGCAGGTAGACAAGAAGCTGTGAGAGAAAATAGCCAGTGCAGGACTAAAACTGGCCAATGGAATATTCCATATCATACAACATCATGCTCAGTACATCATAAGGGTGGGTGGGAAAACTGGAGCTCTTCTGAGATTTTTCTCTCCTCTGAGATCACTAGCCAGAAACAGGTTGGGCATCAGTCAACAGCTGGTGAGCAACTGAATTGTGCTTCACTCATTTGTATATTCTATTATTATTACTATCATTGTCATTTATTTTATTTTATTTCAATTACTAAGTGATTTTTATCTCAGCCTCCAAGCCTCCTTAACCTTTACCCCTCCCCTTCTCTCCCCCATTCCCTGAGGCAGAGGAAGATGGGTGAACAGCTGCATGGTGTTTGGCTGCTGGCCAGGTTCAAACCACAACAGTAACATATCAGTAGATTTTACTATCTGAAGTTAGGTGACATCACATTTATATGCATGTTAGTAACTTAACATTAATCAATTACTTTTCTGCAGTTAGACACTAATCCTTCAAAGATCTGTACACATTTGATTTTAGCTGCACAACTAAATATCCACATGTTCCTCCATAACTAGAGCTTCAGGAGTGCCACACATTTTTTAAGCTGCTGGTAATTCATAATTTTAAAAAATTATTATTGTTTTGAGACAGTGACAGATTGTCAAGTGACTGAGCAAGGAAGATGCTACAGGCCACTGTAAGTGGGAGATGAATTCCTGAGACCTGTGGGTCTGCCAGGAGAGCCAGCAAAACTTAGCTTGGAGGTGCTGGGGTTCCCAGACTGGCCTGTTAATCCACTGCACAGATTGCTGGAATGCTGCTCAATCAGCTCTCTAACTCCTGAAGTTTATGGCACAGTCTTTTAAAGGAAACCTAGCTCTTTCCCTAGAGGTACAGATGACCATAGGCAAGAGAATGAATCTTCATTAGTGCAGAGAACAGGGCTTTCAAAATGTGTTTGTTCTGTTTCTCATTTATATTATCTGTTTCTCTCACAGCTATACTGAGGGTTGTTTCATCTGTCATGCAACTGGGTAATATTGTCTTCAAGAAGGAGAGGAACACAGATCAAGCTTCTATGCCAGACAATACTGGTATGATTTGCCACTTCAAAAATTTAGTTAATGTTAAGAAATTAATAAAATAGCAACTGAGTAAGCATTCTTTATCAGTATTTTTTATTTAATTATTATAACATACTTCACAGGCTTTAAAAAAAAATTACTCTACTTAGCTCAATTATCATTACCTTTTATAGTAATCTTGAATCCATAAGTTGATGAACAGTGAATTTCCTGCTTGGATTATGAATAATACTTTTTATGGCAAGTAGCATCTCTTGTATGTACAATAGTGGAGCTTTTCAGGAAGATAACTTCCAGCACTTGCTGAGCTGTTTATATTCACACTTACTGACCCGCTAAGAGAAAATTCAATATGAAATAAAATCTCACTCTTTTATTCTAGCTGCACAAAAGGTGTGTCACCTGATGGGGATTAATGTGACAGATTTTACAAGAGCTATTCTAACTCCAAGGATCAAAGTAGGACGAGATGTTGTTCAGAAAGCACAGACCAAAGAACAGGTATCTACTTGCAGTCTGCTCAGCTATCATGAAATTATTCCTTTTTTTGTTACCTCTTGTCTAAAGGGACATGTCAGTTTTCTGTCTCATTATCTCCACAGAAATCAGCAGCTAATTGGGTTTCTTTTTTCATTTAGAATTTTCTCTTCTTTTTTGCAGGCTGACTTTGCCATAGAGGCTTTGGCCAAGGCACAGTTTGAACGACTTTTCCGTTGGATTCTAGCTCGTGTAAACAAAGCTCTCGATAAAACAAAAAGACAGGGTGCTTCCTTCTTGGGGATCCTTGATATTGCTGGATTTGAGATTTTTGAGGTATGTATTGTGGGACATTAATTTGACAAAACTCCTTAATATCATGCAGTGGTTTGGATATAACGTGACAATCCAAGTTCAGAAACAAGAAACCAAGTTGGTTCTTTCAGGCTGGCTAGCAGCCTGTGGCCAACACAACCCACAGGCCTACTATACCTGGCTGATTGTCTCCCCCTTGGCCAGGAAGGGCTGGGGGTTGGCAGCATGCTCCTGCTGGATTTCTGCAAGGCTCAGTGTATAGATCCAGGATCTGCTTTTTACAGTTTATTGAACAGGTCTCAGAGTACAAAGATTTACCACTTGAGAACTTCCTGCAAACTTTCAAGACCTTATATTAGAAAAATACAGAAGCCTGTATCTGAATTATTGTAATATGTAAAAAGAAATAGAAGACAGTAAATTTCATTTTGTCATTTAATCTCCCTCCTGAAGGTCTCTTTCTAATATTAGGAGTTCACTATTTTCCTCTTCACAGATCAATTCCTTTGAGCAGCTGTGCATCAATTACACTAATGAGAAACTTCAGCAGCTTTTCAACCACACAATGTTTATACTGGAGCAAGAGGAATACCAGCGAGAGGGCATTGAATGGAATTTCATTGACTTTGGCCTGGACCTGCAACCTTGCATTGAACTGATTGAAAGACCAGTAAGATTATATCTCCATAGGTGGGATACTACATAGGCTGCATCAGGGTCAGTTATGTATTAGTATAATGAGGATCATTTAAGACATTTCAGATCCTTTGTTGCCAGGAATGATTTGTAATACATGAGAGAAAGAAGGTAGTGCTCGCTCTTTGTCTCTGCCTGTGATGATACTGATCTGATATTGCTCACATTGCAGACCAATCCTCCAGGTGTCCTGGCTCTGCTGGATGAAGAGTGCTGGTTCCCCAAAGCTACTGACACATCCTTTGTGGAGAAACTGATTCAAGAACAAGGCAACCATCCCAAATTCCAGAAGCCCAAGCAACTCAAGGACAAAACTGAGTTCTGTATAATGCACTATGCAGGAAAGGTACTGGACAGATCGAGCTATTTTGACTTGGGGAACTCTGATTCTTTGATGCTCAAATTATAAAAAAGAAATAATACAGTATCTGCACTGATAAGAGATGGCTTTTTAAGTGCTTTACTTACATAACATATGAAATAAGATTTGCAAAACATTAATGGTTGTGCTAAGCTCACATGAAAACAATAGTAACTGGCACCAGGGTTGCTGAAAATCCGCGTCATTTGGATTCCTTTTCAGCAAGTGCCCTGCCATGGATATGTCTGCAAAAAGCTTTTCAGGTGCTAGTACATGTGAGAATAAATACTCAACTTGGCTCTCAACCATAAAAAGCTTGTCACATGATTATTATTTGTATGATTACGTTAATGCAGCATGCTGTGTTCTTTTGACACTCCAGATCTCTTTATCAAGAGCAGATTGTTGATGCAGCACTGTTTCCTGCAGGTTACCTACAATGCAAGTGCCTGGCTAACAAAGAACATGGATCCACTAAATGACAATGTGACTTCTCTGCTGAACCAGTCTTCAGACAAATTTGTAGCAGACCTTTGGAAAGATGGTATGAACTGCAACTCTAAATCAGTAACGTGGTTTAAAGGGAGAAAATCCTATCAGAACTTTTTGACAACCATCCCTTCCTGGCAGGACACAAGTGTGGAAATGATAAGCAGAGAAGAGACTTAACTAAGAAACAAGAACAATGTGTTCTAGAAACATATTTATGGAAAGGGAAAGCATTATTAGATAGTTTTAAGAACTATCCAAACATTTCCTTACTTAATATTATTCAGCAATAGAGTAAAAATTATTCATAATAACTATGTTGCTGAATGTGTGATAGTGTAGACCTCCTTTAATACAGGTTATTGTTGGGTTTTATGAATGACTTTCCTTACATACTTCTCTCCCAGAAGTCTTGCACAGTTCTCTCCAGTGATATATAATCTCAACAAAACTTGCTGAGAAGAATGTCTGTACATATAAAACAGGTTGTTTTAAAAAGTTTATATGGATCTGTAACACATATACTACAGTATAAACATGTAATATACCAGCAAGGTGGCTCCAAAATATCAAATAACTGTGGGAGATTATTAGCTAGACCTTAAGAACCATTAGGTAAGAGAGGGGAGTCAAGAGATGTTGATGGTTGCTGGTTCTGACACCAACCTAGCAATTGAATAGTTTGCAGAAGGACTGTCCTGTTTAGAGCAAACATAAAAGAAAATGTGTATTCAGTTGTTCCATTCTTACAATAGTTAACAATGACTTTCCTTTTCATTCTTGACAGAATTAGATTATTTACCCAGAAGGCTCTTCTAGTACTTTTGTTAGTATGCTTCTACTGCATCAAAAATATATGGGTCCTCTTTGGGACAGTTGCAGTTTAGCAATGCCAGTCACAAGTGTAATGGATGTGGTGTAAGTGGTTCCATTCACATTCTCTTTCATATTTCAGTGGATCGTATTGTTGGGCTGGACCAGATGGCCAAGATGACCGAAAGCTCACTCCCTAGTGCTTCAAAAACCAAAAAAGGCATGTTCCGTACTGTTGGCCAACTCTATAAGGAGCAGCTGACCAAACTGATGACCACCTTAAGGAATACCAATCCCAACTTTGTCCGCTGTATCATCCCAAATCATGAAAAAAGGGTAAATGTTAAATGCTCAATTTTCAGACTCCTGGTACTTGATTCATGTTGAGCTGCTCACTGTGTCAGCACATCACAAACATAGATATGTGGCTGGTAACGTGTCTGTAAATGTCTACTGTGCTAAAAAATGCTTTCTGTTCCCTTTTCAGGCTGGCAAACTTGATGCTCATTTGGTGCTGGAGCAGTTGCGCTGCAATGGTGTCTTGGAAGGTATTCGTATCTGCCGGCAGGGATTCCCCAACAGGATTGTCTTCCAGGAGTTCCGGCAGCGGTAGGAATCCTTCCCTCAATTCTAACTCTGAGTTTAATAGTGATGTAATACATCAGATTATTTTGTAGGGGCAAACTTGTTTCAGCCTCTCTAATATCAATGTCTTCTGGCAGATATGAAATTCTTGCTGCAAATGCTATTCCTAAAGGATTCATGGATGGGAAGCAGGCTTGCATACTGATGGTGAGGAAAGAATTTTTGATCCTATTAATAATCAGTTCTATACTTCTTATATAAAAGCTGTTGAGAGTGAAAAGAAATGAGAAGTAATTTTTAATACCTTCAGCCTCAACAATGGAGTTAAACATCTCTGTTTTCCTCCAGATCAAAGCATTAGAACTTGATCCCAACTTGTATAGAATTGGACAGAGTAAAATCTTCTTCAGAACTGGTGTCCTGGCTCACCTGGAAGAAGAGAGAGACCTGAAGATCACAGATGTTATTATTGCCTTCCAGGCTCAGTGCCGAGGCTACCTAGCAAGAAAGTAAGAATATGTACTAACAAAAAGAAAGCCTTCTGCTGCACAGTATCTACAGGAGCCTTTAGTTCTCTGCATAACAAACTGAAAATATTAAGACATTTTATCATTATCTATTATTTGTATTGCACTAGTACTCAACATGTGTCCAGTGAAGGACTCAAATTCCTACCCAGAAGAGGCTTATTAGTATAATTACAGGGAAGTAGTTACATTTTGAGGCTACTTACACCCTCTATACAGTAAGCTCTCCAAGGCAATGACCCATCATTTAAACATCTGTTTGTACAAGCAGGAAAAAGAGCATCCCAGGCTATGACTGGAGTCTTATAGATTATTACAGGTAGCAACACCACTGGTATTTGTAAAACAGAATTATTTCTTACACAGCTTGGGCATAAAGCACTGATCATCTAGCATGATCTCAGTCAGTGTGTATCACCGAACTATTAACCATAATCCCTTTTTTCTACACACTCCAAGACTTGCAAGTTGCTGAGCAAAGAAATTTAAATATAATAGGTTCAAAGAATGATGATCAATGCAAGTTCTGGGTGGAAAGATGTTCAAATCCAGAACTAGATCTATACTTTGTGGTACGTGCCTACTTGTAGAATGCAAACAGCCAAAATTATCACTTTTCCTCAAGGAAGCACAGGCACTGTTGAAATGACAAAAGAATTTTCCAGACTTCTCAAACCATGTGGCTAATCAGCAGATTCTCATGCTAGAGTTTCTTTGCTTAATGTATCTTGCAGATACCTTGTATCTTCAGAATTAACCAACTTGCTTTATGTTTTTCATCACAGAGCCTTTGCCAAGAGACAGCAACAGCTAACTGCAATGAAGGTTATCCAAAGAAACTGTGCTGCTTACCTGAAGCTGAGGAACTGGCAATGGTGGAGACTGTTCACTAAAGTGAGTGAACACTATTGGTGAATCTCTCCTCAGCTTTCCAAAATCCACAAGATACCAAAGCACTTGGAGTGAGGCACATTCCTTGTTCCAAAGTCCATTGAATCATTGCCACAAAGCCTTATTAGCTTCACAAAAAATTTGTGAATAGTTAGATAATGAATAGTTAGATAATGTCATTAACATTAAAGTTAGTTTTAGCTTGAGAAGAAAAATTAGTTAAGCAGAGATTCATAAAAGATTTTGCATGTTTGAGGACTTTAAGTGCCAAAAATGAAATAATTTCACAGGGGTGAACAATAGAATAAAATTGAATTTGGTGAACATGCAGCATCAGATATCTATGGGGGACTCAGTAGCTTAGGAGTTGCTAACTAGACACTGAACAACTTCCTGCTAGGTACTCAGGGAAATTAAATCTATTTTCCTACTAAAGAGGCTTTCCCCCCCGCCCCGAACTACCTTCAGTTTGGATTCAGAAACCTTCTCTGCAACCAGAAACAAGCAGTAACACACACCTGTGTGTGCACAATGTCTCTCTTTGCAGATATAGCTTTTGTACATTATCAATAGTCAAAAAGAGACACTATTGGAGGCAGAGCTGCTCACAATGCTCCAAGAATTAACACAGAGAAGGCCAAGAGCAACACTGCAGAAGCTTTCTAGTTTAAAGATGATTACATCAAGCTTGGCTGGGCAGTATTTGCCCTCTACCTGAGCAACAACAGACAGTGTTACCATCAGTGCCAGTCAGCCTGGCACCTTTAAGCACCATGCTTAAAGTGAGTGGTACAGTATTGGCCCAGGCTGCCCAGGGAGGTGGTGGAGTCACAATTCCTGGAGGTTTTCAAGAAATGGGTAGATGTGGCACTTTGGGGAATGCTTGAGGGCTAGCAGTAGTGTAGGGCTATCTGTTGGACTTGATGATCTTAAAAAGTCCTTTCCAACCATGATGATTCTATGCTCAGTAACAGAAATGCTGACAAAAAACATTCTTAAAAAACTTCTTCTTTTCAGGTGAAACCACTGCTGCAAGTCACCCGCCAAGAAGAAGAAATGCAAGCCAAGGATGAAGAACTACAAAAAACTAAGGAAAAACAACAAAAAGCAGAGAGTGAATTGAAGGAGCTGGAACAGAAACATGCACAGGTATTTACAGCTCTGAGCCTCTAGGAAATGCTTGGTGTTCTTTCACCATGTCTAGATGTACTCATGATTTTATACACACAGTGATGCTCCAGAACAAAAGTTCAGTGCCAACAAACTCCCAGTTACTTCAGCAGTGGCTAACATCCACACAAGAACCTGTGGTAGAGCTGCCTGCCTGTACGCTAATCTAGTGAATAACCATGGTGGAGCAATTCACAATCCAAGTCTTAACTTCCTATCCATTTCATTTGTGTAGCTTTGTGAAGAGAAGAACCTCCTTCAGGAACAGCTTCAGGCAGAAACTGAACTGTATGCTGAAGCTGAGGAGATGCGAGTCCGTTTAGCTGCTAAGAAACAAGAGCTGGAGGAGATTCTGCATGAGATGGAAGCTAGAATTGAGGAAGAGGAGGAGCGCAGCCAGCAGCTGCAAGCAGAAAAGAAAAAGATGCAACAACAAATGCTGGTAAGGAGACAGAAGTGAGAAATACAGAGAAGAACTTGTATCTCAGGAAAAAATGGGAGACTGTCAAACAGATCCTATGAAAGTGCTTGCTACACAGCCCTTTTCAGAATACGTTTGAAGTAAGCCATTGAAGTAAGAAAAACCAACTGATATTTTTTTCCTGCAGAGTTGTCTCTCCTCTTCCCTATCTCAATTTTAAATACTCTTTTCTCTAAAAGAAAAATAAAATTTAACAAATCTTTCCTTCTAGATCAGCCAGCATTACAGGTTTCAGTCTGGTTCTTAAGAATAATGCAGTCTACAACATATCCCACATACAGGGACAAACATTAAGCATTTTCTTATAATCTAAGCAGTATTATATTTCCAGAATTCATGTTTTGTGGGTTTCTTTTTCTCCTCAAAGGACCTTGAAGAACAGCTGGAAGAAGAAGAAGCTGCAAGGCAGAAACTGCAGCTTGAAAAAGTGGCAGCAGATGGCAAGATAAAGAAAATGGAAGATGATATTCTCATAATGGAAGATCAGAATAACAAGCTAACCAAGGTAAAAATTGTGGGTCCACTTTATTGTGAAAACAGTACAGGATGAAGGAAAACAAACATTCTCTTACACTAGAACAACAGCAATACTCTTGACTATATTGTCTTATGATTCCCCAGACCATCATTCCAGCCCCTAAGAAACAAGTTTCTGATCATTTTTCCGTGCTTAAACAACTCAAAAATGTGTAAAACTACTGGTTTTGAGGTCTGTTGTGGTAAAAATATCTTCAAGCAAAATACCCAGAGCAGTATGGGAGGCACAACTAGTGGAAGACATGTCTTCTTGGCCTAAAACAGAGTAAATAATTCTTTTGGCTTTCAACTAATTTCAACCAAACTTCATGTTTGAAACTGGATGTAAGCATGTATTCCAGTACTTTTTGAAAGAAGATGCTCCTCTGAACTGGGTCCTGTACTTGCCAGCCATTAGAGTGAGTACAAGATTCTAACAGCAGCAGACTAGAGAATATGGAAGTCATACACAGCAGTTCTCAGCTCCTCTGTAACTGACACAATGAAATGTATCACTACAATCTCAAGAAGCAGAGCACGAAAAGACACTACCTTGGACATTTTTAGTTGACAAAGAGTTGCTTCATGATCACCAATGACAGACACTTAGTAACAGAAGTATCTTATTTTTCTTAAGGAAAGAAAACTCCTTGAGGAAAGAATAAGCGATCTAACAACAAATCTTGCAGAAGAAGAGGAAAAGGCCAAAAATCTCACTAAGCTGAAAAACAAACATGAATCTATGATTTCAGAACTTGAAGGTAACATGAATGAAAGTGTTATAGATTAGGTTTTTTGCCTTGGCATACAACAAAAAAACCCAAAGATTCTGGAGCGAACTTCTAAAAAAATTGTGGGGCATTTTCCAAATTCCTTATGCTGGATCTATCTTGTACGTGTAAATCACCACAATTCCAGGGTGCATATATAAAAAAAGGTATCTATGTTTTGGGTTTTGGGGGAAGGGGGTGTGTGTGGGTGGTTGTTGGGGGTTTTTTTGTTTGGTTGTTGTTGTTTGGGTTTTTTTAATGATTTGTCTGGAGAAAAATAATTAAATGATTCTTTAAGATGGCTAGAAAGAAGTGATAACAGTAAGGCATGGCAAGTTGCTTCAGAAAAGCAGTGACTTGTAGTTAAATGTACAGCCTCACTGGAGGCCAGAATATTTTTTTGCCTTGGGTCAAGACTCACAGCACTAAGGCATCCCCATGACCAAAATCCTTTTTCAGTGCGACTGAAGAAAGAAGAGAAGAGCAGACAAGAACTGGAGAAAGTGAAGAGAAAGCTGGAAGGGGAGTCAAGTGATTTGCATGAGCAAATTGCAGAGCTCCAGGCACAAATTGCTGAGCTGAAGGCACAACTAGCCAAGAAGGAAGAAGAGCTTCAGGCTGCTCTAGCCAGGTATTCACTCCTGAATCTGCACACAGGCTAGAACGTATATCTTTCCCCTTCCCAGACACTGAGCTGCTGCAGCCATGAATCTCATCTCTCAGTTGCATCCTCCCTCTGTTTTGCCCATTTTCCAAATTTACTTTTCCAAAGAGTAATTATACTACTGATTGCCCATAGATGCATGACGTTGCCTCCAGGCATCAACGGAAACTCCTCTTCCCAATGGCATTGGCAGTGCTGTCAGGTGGAGAATGAAATCTAACAACAGATTTCATAGGCAAAGGCAGAAATTACTCAAGAGCATGACCCTGCTCCACTTCAAAGTCTCAGGGGATTTTCTGCATGTATTTAAGAGGGAAAACACTCAAACAAAACTTCTGCTGAATTGGCTGATTAGCATCTCCAGACACTGTGTCCTGACAAAGTACAGTTGCCAGATCCTTGTTCTGTTAGTCCTCCTTCTTTCTTTAGTACTTTCTTACAAAAAACCTATAAACCTTTAAGCTTTGTATACTGATTTCCTTGAAGTTACATATATTTTAAAAAATTATAAATTTAAAATTAAATACTCTATTCTCAGGCTTGAAGATGAAACTAGTCAAAAGAACAATGCCCTCAAGAAGATCCGTGAATTGGAATCTCATATCTCTGATCTCCAGGAAGACCTGGAGTCTGAGAGAGCTGCAAGAAACAAAGCAGAAAAGCAGAAGAGAGACCTAGGTGAAGAGCTGGAGGCTCTTAAGACAGAGCTTGAGGATACTTTGGATACCACAGCCACCCAGCAAGAGCTCAGGTATGGAGATGCAGCACACGGGCCAAAAATAAATGTCACCAAGCTCAGTTCAATACTATCTAGTAACTGTGCAGTAATACTATTTTCCCATGTGCTGATGCTTCATTTATGTATGTTAACTTCCAGAGCAAAGCGTGAACAGGAGGTCACAGTGCTGAAGCGAGCTCTGGAGGAGGAGACACGAACTCATGAAGCCCAGGTCCAGGAAATGAGGCAAAAGCACACTCAAGCTGTGGAAGAGCTAACAGAGCAGCTGGAACAATTTAAACGGGTAAACAGAAATCTATCTTATTGAAAACCATCCACTAGATGACATGGCTTCCTTTTATAGATCATCCTTCTTCACTTCATGCTTGTAGGCTAAAGCAAACTTGGACAAGACCAAACAGACACTGGAGAAAGAAAATGCTGATCTGGCTAATGAAGTTAGGAGCCTGAATCAGGTCAAACAAGATGTGGAGCACAAAAAGAAGAAGCTGGAAGTACAGCTGCAAGAGTTACAGTCCAAATACACTGATGGAGAGCGTGTTCGAACAGAACTCAATGAAAAAGTTCATAAGTTACAGGTAGGAAGGAGTTTGAGTTTTGCTTTGACACCTTGGGCCCGAGAAGGTCAGTTTACACTGATCTGTGAAGAAAACTGGCCCTGACCACTTCAGCCAAAATGCTAGAAGGTTCCTAACTTAAAATCCTACCTCAATTACTACACCATTAAACAATTGCAAACACTCTGCCTCATGCAAGTGAGAGCTTTTAATCTCACTGTCCCTCTGTACACATTGCAATCTGCAATACCACCACTGGGTACAGAGTTTCTTTCTGTGCATTCATTTTTGGGTGATGGGGAACACTGACAGGAATGTTACTTATGGAAATGGATTAGTCTGCTGTTGAATACATAAGATGTGCCCAGCAAACATACATCAAAAGGAGAATGCTCACTTATCTAGGATTTAGTGTCCAGTAAGAAATAACTAAAGTCAATTTAAAATAGTTCTTTGGTGGATGTTCAATGTCCAGCAATAGTTGGACTTGTTGTTACAACTTCATTCATAGCAGCAGTAATCTTTTCTTCACTGTTTTAAGTGAGCAGATAAATAAGAAAATACAATCAGAATGCATCAACCTCTGTCAAACTTGGGAAGAGGAAGGAAAATCCATGAAAAGTGCCATTCCCTTTTGTAATTCTTTGAAAGGAATTAATTGCCTTATGAACTTGACTAAATTTTGATATATAATAAAATACTAAGTTAAACTATGAAAAAATGGCATCAGACCTTGGGAGTCTTAACACACAGGTCACAAAGATGACATGTGCATACACTGCAGAGTTTGTGGGTAAGATCTAGTTCCACTGGACTTAAATCCCACTTATCATCCACAAAAATTTTAAGTTCCTGTTAAGCTACAAACCGTTGGTGCTTAAGATGACCCAGAAACACAGGAGCACATTCAGATCCTGTTCAAAGTTAAGATTTCAATCTAGAGAAAACTAAAGTTCAGAGGAAGACTTTGATGATGTGCAAAATAACTGAGTTTATTCACTGTGGTGGCTCATAGGTTGAAGTTGAAAATGTTACCAGTTTGCTCAATGAAGCTGAAAGCAAGACAATCAAGTTGACCAAAGATGTTGCAACGTTAGGATCTCAGCTACAAGATACACAGGTAAACTTGCATTCAGTAACAGCTCATCTACAATATTTATTAAATGCACTGTAAAGACCTCAGCTAATCACTATATTGCTGATTGATGTGTTGACTGTAGGAGCTGCTTCAGGAAGAAACACGACAGAAGCTAAATGTGTCTACCAAGCTTCGTCAGTTGGAGGATGAGAAGAACAGCTTGCAAGAGCAGTTGGATGAAGAAGTAGAAGCAAAACAAAATCTGGAGAGACATATTTCAACACTGACAATACAGGTATCAGCACCATAGCTAAACCACTAGCTCCATCATTGAGAGTTTTGTCAGTAATTCCAGAGGTTTCAGATTTGTAGAACTATACTGGCACAGCACGTGGACCTTCATGCAACTAGAGCTGTTAGCCTAGATAGCAGCAGTAAAGCTCCACAATGGAGCCAGCAGTCTCTCTCTTCTTTGAAGTGTGATCTCTAGGACAAGTACAAATGCAAGGTAGCTCCCAAGACAGTCTTTCAAACTAGGCCTGTCAGTGCATAACAGGTCTGTGGTTTGCCTCATTTTATCAAGTCTGAGTCACAGGCTTCACATGGGGTTAAATCAGATGAGCTTCCTGGGTATGGGGTGTCTCCTGGCCATCATCTCTGCCCAGCTTTTTTGCCACTGCTATAAAGATTTGTCCTCTGAATTCAAATTTCAGCTCTCTGACTCAAAGAAGAAGCTACAGGAATATTCCTGCACAGTAGAAACCATGGAAGAAAGCAAAAAGAAACTTCAGAAGGAAATTGAAAGTCTCACACAACAGTATGAGGAAAAGGCTGCCTCTTACGACAAACTGGAAAAAACCAAGAACAGACTCCAGCAGGAGCTGGATGACCTGGTGGTGGACTTAGACAACCAGAGGCAGTTGGTATCCAACCTGGAGAAGAAACAGAAGAAGTTTGATCAGGTACGGATTTAAGATTCTCCCTTGCTGTGTTATCTCACCTAACTTCTCTGGAACTCACAGAGACTCCACTGCTTTAGTGAAAGATAAAGCACGGACAAAAATGAAAATTGAATTACACATACACCAGTTAATTTTGTGTTTATATAGCGTTATCAAAGAGCAGAGAATTTTCTCTGTCATTAACAACTGACGACACAGTTGCAAGATAAAAAACTATTATTAGTGACTTCTGTATTAACTCTACTTTTTTTACAGATGCTAGCTGAGGAGAAAAACATCTCTTCAAAATATGCAGATGAAAGGGACAGAGCAGAAGCTGAAGCTAGAGAAAAAGAAACAAAGGCTCTGTCATTGGCCCGGGCACTTGAAGAGGCTTTGGAAGCTAAAGAAGAACTGGAGAGAACGAACAAAATGCTGAAAGCTGAAATGGAAGATCTTGTTAGCTCCAAAGATGATGTTGGCAAGAATGTAAGTTTTTGGCTTAGAAAAATTTCCACAATAATAACTAAAAATAGCAGATAACAAACAGAACATTGCTTTCAGTATGGGAAATTCTCTGTAGCACACAAATCCATTCAGCAAGGTTGTAAGTCAAAGTACATAAGTCAAAGGTTATTCCATTTGTGCCCAAACTTTCAAAAGACTTGGCAAAGTAACTGTAAGCCACCCTTATTTCTAACATGACTTCAAGCCTGAAGATTCTTATTGATTTCTAAGACTGAAAAAACGTTAAAGAGATTCTAAATGATTTACTGTGTTATTAAACAGCTTTGAAGTTGTAAACTCTGCAAATCTGATTTTATTAGTTACATTTGACTTTGCCACCAGCCTAACACATACCTGTATAGCTGAAGCAAATTTCCAGTGATGCACTGCCAATCACTTCTTTTACTACAGTGATATGATAATATTACTTCTACTAGTAAATAAATGCAATTATGATAATTGACTACATTATTTTTTTTTAATGATACAAATAATCTCAGGTTATTTTAAGACAGATTTGCATGTGTACAAAAATGTTAATTTACCTTTTTCAGTGCAAATTAGTTCATTCATTGCCCAAAGCTGATATTTTCAAATGTGGCCTATACTCCAGGCAGACTGTGTTTAACTAGAACTGGTTTTATTTCTTATAACAAGTCTCTTAAATTCTCATTGCTTGAAAGGTCCATGAATTGGAGAAATCTAAACGGACCCTTGAACAGCAAGTAGAAGAGATGAAGACACAATTAGAAGAGCTAGAGGATGAGCTACAGGCTGCTGAAGATGCCAAACTCAGGTTGGAGGTTAATATGCAGGCCCTGAAAGGCCAGTTTGAAAGAGATTTACAAGCCAGAGATGAACAGAATGAGGAGAAGAGAAGACAACTCCTTAAACAGGTACCATTCCTATTATTGCCTTTGTAAATAACTAACCAAGCTGGATGAAAGTCTCAGCTTCATACTATATTATTCAAAGCACCTTAATATAATGAGAAGAAAACATTATTTTGCCTTGTGCGTGGCAAATGAAAAACTGAAGTAAGTTACTGTACTGAAAAAGGCACAAAACTACATAACAGTTTTTTCCCTGCCTCGGTAGCAGTTGCACAATTGCAAACAGGTGTAGCAATCTAACACTACAACCAATACAGTATAAAACATATGACTTGTTATTTCTGACAGTGCAAGTGAAAAAAAGACATATTCTAATATATCTGCCTTCCCAAGGTATGCTGAATGGGTACAAAAACAATGGAAATGAAAACAGACAGGACCCAGCCTATTCCTATAGAAGTGTTGCGACAGCAAGGACAACTACTCTAGTCATCATTTTGTAATACACATATTTCCATGAATACAGAACTCAAATTGCTGACCTATCAAGAATCTTTAATTTCTGGACAAAATGGAAATCTATTTCAACTGCCAGGGAAATCACAATTGATAGACATACAAGGGGCTGTATACAACATTCAGACACACACAGTGTTTAACAGTGCTGAAGGACTTCCCAAAACTTACATTGTTTTCTTTAATGACCAGCTCCATGAATATGAAACAGAACTGGAAGATGAGCGGAAGCAACGTGCCCTGGCAGCTGCAGCCAAGAAGAAGCTAGAGATTGATGTTAAAGATCTAGAAAGCCAAGCTGATTCTGCTAATAAAGCTCGGGAAGAAGCCATCAAACAACTTCGCAAATTACAGGTATGTAATCCCACAAAGACAGATTTTCCCCACTGCTGTCTGTTGTACAGCCACAAAATGAAAGTTAGGTGATGTCTGTGAATTCGATGCCTATTACAGATGATTGGTACTATAACGTTCAGTTTGAATGACAATGGAAAACCTCACATGCCAAACAACGAAAACCTTAAATTTCATCATTGCTGAAAGCTTCCACAATTCTCTGGCCAGCACTCGTCCTATTGACTTACGCACGTAAAGGAAAACTTAAATTCCCATGTAGAGAAAGGGCTACAGGATAAAATCTATTACAGGGCTTCAATCCTGAGACTGTCCAGAAACCATGTTGTCTCTGAATTAGCATTTTCCTGTTTATACTGCAAGTCTCCATATCAACTGTTCTGTCACATGTTGACAGCTAAACAAAGAGATGCATCACAAAGATTAAGACTGCAGATGTACTCAAATATTCAGAGGAAATATGGACAATAGGCATTACAAAAGCCACAAGGTGGAAATGGAAGTATTGCTCTTCTTGGAATAGCATTTCAGATCTTTCCAACATATGCTAGCCGATCTCACCAGAAAATGTAATTTAAGCAGGCATTCTATGTAAATGTATATGTGTTCTGTTCTGTCCAAATGTCTTTCTACTCAAGTTGTAATAAAGCCAGACAAAAATAAATCTGTTATTCTTTTCAACAAGGCTCAGATGAAGGACTACCAACGAGAGCTGGATGATGCACGGGCTGCCAGAGAAGAAATATTTGCTACAGCCAGAGAAAATGAGAAGAAAGCAAAAGGCCTGGAAGCAGAACTCATCCAACTTCAGGAGGTAAAGTGGGAAACTTACTTAGAGCAGTATGAAATAGACTATACATGACCATCTGTAGTAAAACAGAACTGCAATGAAACAACAAAATAGCTATCAGAATGGAAAGCTGTAAGTAGCACTTGTAACAGGTTCCATGTGCTCCTTGTACTCAGCTAAAGTTGTTGGATCTACATCTGAGCATAGCCAGATTAAGCTGAAACAAAAAAATCACCTTGGAGGAAGGCACAGTTCACCAGTCTTAAAGGGAATTGAATGGTATGATTCAACACAAATTGTTTTCAATAGCTATAAATACCTGAAGTCTTTTTGGTGCTATTATTCCTATGTGTATGAATGGCAATCTTGTGACTAAAACCAATAAAATAGAAACCATCTGGCAGGCTGGATAAAGTGTATTTCTTTGTACTTCCCTAGGATTTATGATATGACAAGAATTTATTCTGTTAACAAGACAACCCACACCAATTTTAGAAAGTTTAGTCATGTGTATCATGCTGTAACTGCTTGTCTGAACATTTACTTGCTCTTTTCTTTACTATGCTGCCTTTTCCCTTTCTCCTAGGAACTGGCTGCTGCAGAGAGAGCTCGCAAACAAGCAGATCTGGAGAAAGAAGAGTTGGCAGAGGAACTTGCAAGCGCTACTTCTGGGAGGTAGGAACAGACTGGATCACCCACAAGGCTGTAAATACACTGTTGAACATTGCATGGCTGCAAGAGAAGTTATGTATCTCTCCCAATAGCCATCTGATCTTGACAACACAACATGCAAACATATGACTCACTTCATTGACATATCTATTTCTCATTTCTTTATGTATTATTGGCAGTTCAAACTAGTTTCAGACACATTCAACTGGTCAGAGCCACAACTACACACTTACTGAATTGTAAACTTACAGGACAAGCCTTCAGGATGAGAAACGGCGCCTGGAGGCAAGAATTGCCCAACTGGAGGAAGAGCTAGAAGAGGAACAAAGCAACATAGAGGCAATGGGTGATCGCATGAGGAAAGCGGTACAACAGGTAGAGCTCATTCCAGCATATATCACTTTCTGTTTCTATTCCTGCAAAAGCTATTCATGGAGAACATTTGGAGAATTGTCATCCCAAATCGCCACCTGTCATGTCTCTGAAAGCATGCAGCATTTTTGACAGTATCCATTCTCCCACACTTGCAGGCAGAGCAGCTGAACAATGAGCTGGCAACAGAGCGCTCAATGGCACAGAAGAATGAAAATGCTCGGCAGCAACTGGAGAGGCAGAACAAAGAGCTGAAGAGTAAGCTGCAGGAGATGGAGGGAGCTGTGAAGTCCAAATTCAAAGCTACAATTGCAGCTCTGGAGGCCAAAATTGCTTCTCTTGAAGAGCAATTGGAACAGGAAGCCAGGTACTGGTCTCCCAGACGGCACAGCTTTCCTTTATTGTTCCAGTTAATGAGATAAAGTAAAGAAAGGTTGTACAGGATTTGTGTCACCAGGCTGTTGGTGCCATCTCTCCCTCACTTAGACATATGACCAGTAACTGGACTTGTTACAGGTTCTGATTATGTACCATTTTATTGCTGAAAAGTTCTACTGGTATCAAAGGCAAGGATCTGCTCCCCTACATTTTGGAGTAACTGTCCTATGACCCTGCCACATCAATTGCCATACACATTGCGCCATTTCTAGGATTATTTCTGGAGGAAATCACCTCGTGTTTTAAAACAGATCTCCTGGAGCACTTCTAGCATACAGCAAAAACACATACTTGTTTTGATCCGAAGAACATGACATTTAAGTTTTGTTTAGACTTCTTCCATTAAATACAGCAAGGCCTTTAACATATAGGTCCTTCATGCCCATTTCATAAGCAACGTGCTTGAGGCAGGTGAAGACTACAGACCTTCCACATCAAATGTTGCACTGTTATTTGCAGAGAGAAGCAGGCTGCAGCCAAGACACTGCGCCAGAAGGACAAGAAGTTGAAGGATGCATTGCTGCAGGTGGAGGATGAAAGAAAGCAAGCAGAGCAGTACAAAGACCAGGTATCAGACTGTGTCATGAGGGTCTTCATCTGGGGCACAGGAATTTTCAGGTTTTAGCCTAAGAAAGGCTTTGATTTGGGCCATGTTTCAGTAAAACTCTCAAGAAAAGTATGACACTAAAATGAGGAACAGAAAGCTATTAGATCTGTTTTGAATTAAAGCATTACTCTAAAATTTCCCTTTAGGCTGAGAAGGGCAACACACGACTCAAGCAGCTGAAAAGGCAGCTGGAGGAGGCTGAGGAAGAGTCTCAGCGTATCAATGCAAACCGCAGGAAGCTGCAGAGAGAGCTGGATGAAGCTACTGAGAGTAACGATGCCCTGGGCCGTGAGGTTGCAGCACTGAAGAGCAAGCTCAGGTAGAGTGCCCTTGTTTGGGATAGCTGCTCCCACTCACTGACAGCCTCAAAATTTAGAACTAAATTACAGAAGTGAAAAAAATCTTCATTTAAAAAAATAACAGACACTGATAATGCTGCAAAGTTACTCCCTCCTTGCATTAGCTTGGCAAATACAACAAAAGAGCAAAGTATGAAATACACTTCACCTTCTGAGACTGAAGCAGTCTCAGGATTTCACCTGCAAGATGAAAAACTGATAATATGGCACATGCCTTACACGTTTTCTAATCAAAACTCCTGTTTAGGAGCAGAATTAGGCTTGGTTGCTTTTTAAAACACCCCTTACATAATGGCTGTATCTATTTGTACAGAAGCCATCATGAAGGGTAGAAACACTTGTGCTTTTAACACTTTCACACATGCACAACTCACATACAACTGTAAACAGTCTTAGACAACATCACAGGCAGAAAAGACAAAGCACATCACATGACTCTTATCCAAAAGTCTCTTTTGACTTCACCACAAAGGGATTCAAGGAACAGATCAAAATGTCCCTTTGCATTTTCTTGTTAAAACTGACTGCAAAAAAGATCTTGAGTTCTCCTGCACTCGGTGGGTTTGAAATCAACTCACTGAAATAAAGAGGCTGACTTGAATTATAAGGAAGTTGCTCTATCTGCATCATCACACCATAAAACTTTGCCTTCTACCTAAACCCAACAGCATTTCAGATAAAAGTAAAGCACCGGCCTAGCTGTGTTCTTGAAGCAGTTTGCCAGTGTTTACCAGTAATATGCATGAACCTTCAGATGTGGATTTGCTTCAAAGTGAAGAGTTACAGATACGGTAGCCTCTCCCATTAGCATCATCTTCGGTGGTACATACTCCTGGCTGCTTTACAAAGGAGTGGCAGTTTCCAGCCCTTTTTACACAGAATAGCAAAAGGCTCATTTTTGTTTTACCTAAATGCAAATGTAATTGGCTGTAATATACTTTGTTTAATTATTTAAAAGTACCTACCTCTGATCATGACCATGTGCTTAGTATAACTGCCTGGGACTCTCTATCTTTGTTTCAGAGGGACACAGGAACCTTCGCATGACTAAGCAGGTACCATGCCTTCAACTTTGCAGCTAGCTTGTATTGTACAAATATCCATTTTCTTTGGCCCCCCCAAAATTGTGAGGTTTCTGCAAACTGTGAAGGCTTGGATATCTTGGCATTAATCTGTTTTATCAAAAGAGACAAATATTACAATAATCTAGCTACCATCCGCTGTTCATCAGTGATACAACTTTGTTACAATTAGATTATGTACTGATGTAGATTTATCAGTGTCGCATTCTCACAATCTCTACTGGAGTACCTAATAAAGTACTCTTTCTCTGCATGAAAATTGTCTCTTCTGCACCTCATCTTTGTGCATAGCCACAAAGATAAACATTTTTAAAATCAAATACACCATTGATTAGTAAAAGCATTAAAAGGACTAATGAAGCATCACAGCATGCCATGAGGATTTCACAGTATTTCTTAAACATATTGTAATGCTGACACTAAGGTAAGATCCAGTCTAACTCACCTGAGATTTTGAAAGATCTTACTTGCATGTGATTTATCACACTTACACTACACAATCACAGAAAGAAGGCTGCTTTTCATTACATAGCACTCTGCCTGTATTGCTTAAAAACAGCTATTACTTAGGTTTTTAGAGCTTTTTAGCAGACATTATGTTGCTTGTCTACTGTCATTAAAACATAAATCATGGACACAAAAATTAATATTGACACTGTAACCTAGCACAGCCTTATACCTTATCACATTCTCTGGAGATAGGAACAATACCTGCTGTTGCAAAAATTTAAGAGCTACTGCCTTGTAATATTTGTATATCTTCCATTTTACATACACTGGATTTTGTTGTGAATACACAAATATTTAAAGATGATGTCTTGTCCTTGCATGTGCCTTTTAGTCAGCCTAATATTTCCAGTCAGACTGTTATTCAAGACTACTTCAGTAACACTTGTTAGAAAGGAGATTAAATGCAGAGATGCTAAATAAACACTAATGCTTAAGGCTTGTCTCAACTATACACATTATTCTAAAGGTACTAATGCAAATGACCACATGAATATTATCAAAGCCATTAACCTGTTTAAGAGGAACAGAACACATATGAAGTGTTTATCCACAGGGCAATTACCAGTTTAAAGTAGTATTAAGTTTATGCATGGTGCAACAGTTTATGTTAACAAGCGTTTAGTGTGACGAGGAGTTAATTTTGTAGCCAGTATGGCACAATTTGCTTAGACTCTTGCTATTACTTGCTACTCCTGTAGCACTTCAGTGAATTACTGCAGCATAAAAGTGACTCATAATTGAGTCCAGATAGCAGGGGTCCAAGAGGGTAAAGAGCTCTTCCTTTATTGACAAGAATTAATTTACTGACCTCACTAGAACTCTCTTGTTAAACAGTAATAACAAATACCTGCTATCATGAAATTGTAGATGCTGCTGTTAGACTATGTCAAGCACATGCCAGGGTAGAAATTATACAGCCTTGTGTTCAATACCTGTCATTGGCTCCAGGACAACTAAGGTTAGCTAACAGCAGAAGCTTCATTATGAACTAATTGCTTCTTCGCACTGAAGTTTAGGAGCAGAATTGTGGAAAATAGACTACATGTCACATTTCCACTGTGGAAACAGACTTGTCCATCTGAAAGAGGTTAGTCCAGCCAATGTTCCTACCCACTTCCCTCATATGAAGACTGAGCTTTGGACTTAAATATCTGCTTCTAAAAAGACACCATCAGCTTAGACTTTTGCAAGGACAAGACAAGCCTTTAAATATTTATGCATGATTGCAGTACCAAAAGCACAGAGCTGGATGTATTTAACACCAAATTAGTAATTTAATTTTGGCACAAGATTCAGTGATCATTAATTTATTTTATTGCTTATGTCTGTGGTCTCAAGCCTTTACAAAGGTTTGCTTAATGAGGGGCAAGTGAGAGGCCATGTTACAAAACTTAAGCGTTTTGTAGCACAGTAGCAATAGAGGCCAAGAAGAGACAAATCCATCTTCTGTCTCACTTGCTCACACCTCCCAAAAAATTAACCTTGAGGAACAAAGTGTCCTTGCCTTGGGCTGTTACTATGAAATATATGGGGCTGGGAGGGAGATGGGAGAGGAAAAGGGGGTAGGATGGGAAAAAGCATTTTCTGCAAGACACTTGCACAGTTACAGTTTCAGCACCTGAGGCACAACACAGTTGTGAGGCAGCAATGGTCTCCTCTCTCCATTGGGACAGATCCATCTGATCTGATCTGAGCTACACACGACCTAGGATGCTATACACATTAAAGTACCTGTGGTGCTCTGACCAACACAGCTTTTGCAAAGGGACTGTGGGCTCAAAAATGCTTGCTGCCATCTGCAGCACTGCTCCAGTCCCAGGTCTCATGAGCCTTCAGTAACTGGTGGGCTTATTCAGACTGCAGGTCAGAAATTCAGTACGAGCTCTCTCTCTGTGCTCTTCTAAAGAGACAGGAAGGACACCACCCCACTGTTGTGGGTACAAGCAGCCCCCTTTCCTAGTCCTTCCAAGCACAAGCAGTAGTCCCCACAGGGTAAAACAGCAAAATGAAGAGTAGGGGGCAGGCGGAGTAGATGAGACTATTTAGAGGAGAACTTTAAACACAAGGACAAGAATTTCTTCACAGTTCAAACAACTAGGAATCTCAGCCTATCCACAAATTACACTTAAATGCTGCAGAACAGGAAGTTGTATTAGAAGCCACAGCTCTTGGCTGTTCTGCATTTAAAAACATCAGCCTCACAGGTACCATTACAAAACTCTATCTTTGTTTGTGAGGACTGCAAATGGCCTAACACCTGATTTTTTTTTTTCCTTGCTGCAGGAGGGGGAATGAGCCAGCATCTTTTGCCCCACCCCGTAGATCTGGAGGCAGAAGAGTAATTGAGAATGCAACAGAAGGAGGTGATGAAGAAATGGATGCAAGAGATGGAGATTTCAATGGAACAAAAGCCAGTGAATAAACACGCTTTAAAAATTGCACTGCAGCAAGGGGAAGGAGGATGATATTTAGCACTGTATAAGTCTACTCTTAGTGTCAAGGTCACATACACCCACTCCTCTGACAATGATAAAAGCACAACTGCCTTGTCTCCAATGTATAGATTGACATTAAAAGTACTCCAAACCTTATTTTACCATGAAGTGTATTTGAAAGGGTGGGTTGGGGGTTTTTTTGTTTGTTTTTTTTTTTAAACACTCAGAGTAATTTGCTTTGAGAATTTTCCAGAAAGTGAGTTATAGTAGCTCAGATGATTTAAATCCAAGTGTACTATAGTTTACACAGGATTTGTATGACTGTTGCAGGAAAAAAAGGCATTGGTCAGTTAATCTTTTCTTAAACTATCATTTTGTCTTGAGTATTTGATTAATATAGGGTTTTTTTCCTGGTTACTACACCCCTGATGCACCATTCACAAGGTGGAAGTGCCTTTTTAATCACTTACTGAAAAATAAAATATCATTTGTTCAAATTAAGTCAACTGTTACAGTTTTAAATGCACCATGGATGTGCTTACACACTAATAAAATGCTATAAAAACTACTCCAAGTATGTGTGTGTACAGGTGTCACTGGGGTGCAATACAGCATGCTCAAAGGGAATGGGAGGTGCAGCAAAGCTTCTTTAGAACTCAAAGGCTTTTTAGAAAAGGTCATTTGTAACCATTAGAACAAAAACTCGATTTTCTCCTAAGCAATTCCTTTGATGGAATAAAAAAGAAGTACAAATGCTGAGCTGAATCTAAACTTACACCAAGTACTCGGGACAGGTTTGATTACCTCATGGACACACAATGCTAACTGAGGTGCCCCAGGATGTATCCAAGGGCTGACAGATGTGACATACAAGACCTAGAGCATTCTGGTGCAGCAGCTAGAAAGCAGGCAGGGCCCTAAAGTGTCTTTTTTTTTAGACAACTGAACTCACCCATGAAGTACATACGTGTAGGGATATTTCCAACTAAAGCCTCTAAAAGCAGGCTGACAACAATTAGAAACAGCAGTCCACACTAAATGCAGTGATCCAAGCCAAGCTACTCTGCTGTAAGTGATCAGCATGTAGTTACTTTTTGTTTCAAAAGCACTCCAACAGGACCACAGTCCACTCCAGGTAGAACTACCAGGACCCACCACAAATCCATGCAGCTCTAGCACTTTCAGATAGCAGTGAGCTTTACTGGCACTCTGGGGCAGTAGAGAGCCATGAACAGCAAAGCCAAGGTGTAGAATTGCTCCAAATTGAGTAGAGAGAGCTTACTCTTTGTCTCAGATGGTATTGCAAGTGAACCTTAAGCAGTGTACAGGGACAGCAAGTCATGCAAAAACATCCATTTTGACAGCTAAATGCACTCACCTTCTAAATCTAAGCACTTCCAGAAATGACAAAGATCATGAACTGGAGATTCAAACTAGGCACCATTTAGCCAGCAGAATCAGAGCCCAAAGAATTGTCTTTGTTCAGGACAGAGTGAAGGAAGAGTTTAAATAAGAATCTCTTTAGAGTGATTAAGATGACAAGCTGCAGGGGAGGGGATTAGGAGCTATCAGATAAGACCTGTTCCTTGTTTGGTCAGGCACATGGCCCAGCTCTCTCAAGAACTGGCTGTTAAACACCCAGCTTGTGTGCCTGCGTGTGTGAGAACAAGGAGACTAAAGGAAATTGGACTTCATATAGAATGGTCATAAGCACCAATGCTTGGAGCAGAACCAGCACACTGAACATGGAGCCCTTCTAAAAGGAATTAATCTAGAAAATTCATATGCATAATGGTAGAAGTTGGTCTGATGGCTAGAGCACTGCCCTGTCACTTAAGAAACTCAGGTTCCAGTCCTTGTTCTGCAAAGCTTGTGACAAAACAGGGAGTCAAAGTTTCTTTACTAACACTATAAAAAGCATCTTTCTGCAACAGCAGCCAAACTGAAGTTCCTCTCCCCCAGAAAAGTTCCTCTCTGTACAGAGGTAACTGTTCTGGACTAAATTTTCACAATTCCCAATAGCATATCCACAGCTATTCTGTCTATAGTCTCATTAATATACAGCTGTAAAACATATAATACTAGCATGGCCACTATTCTGAACTTTATGCCTCATCTCAACACTGTCTCAATCCAACTGCAAACCAACTTGCTCACCAAGCAGGCAAATTCTGGCAAGGAAAATGCAACTTGTCTTGACTTATCCCTCCAGGCTACACAGTCCATTGAACCATAGTCCATGTGTCAGCACAACTAACAGAGAAGGCTACATGCTTCTGCTCCTCATGGGTAAGAAGAGTGTGACAACTCCCTGTATGAGAGGGGAGGACAAAAATCATGTTAAAACAGCCAGAGTTCAACATTTTAAGAAAGAGCAATATCAACACTAAACACTGTAAATCCCAGAGGCATCTTTAGCTATGGCAACATTTACCTTCCCTAGGGTAGGAAACCATGAGAAGAGATGTAGCAAAATCTTTGCATATGATTCAGCACAACAAATGATGTCTCTTTCAGCTTCATTGATCAGAAACAGATGAGAAAGTGGTAGCAAATATCTGTCCATAAACTACAGTGACAACTTGCAAAAACTCAAAATGAATCAACAACTAGCATTCAAAATAAGCTTTATTCTGCTCCCCAGTTAAGCCAGCTTTATAGATGGCCTGAATAATGGGAATCATCTGTGGGTATTTCCTATTCCAGAGAAAGAGATGCATCAGTGGCTGTTTTCACAGCAATTTCTTAAAAAACAAAACCAAACCAAAATAAACCCATTTATGCAATTTTTTTGTCAAGTAAGGTCTCCCCACCCACCCACTTAAAATGCAGTAATATTCTATAGAGGAAAAATCTGATTTAAAAACATTCTCTATTCATACACACTTGTCTAGCATAAAGGACTTCTAAGGTTACAAAAGCATTTCTAAATTAGTAACAGCTGAAAACACATGTTCTTATAGAAAAAGATAAAACAAGAAAAAATCCCTAATATCCAAGGCACTTTAATAAATGGAGATTTGGACAGCAGTAAAACCCACCTATTAAGATGCTAGAACTAGGAACTTAATCAAGTCTTTTGCTTCCTACAACAGCCAGGCTTTATGGGCCACAATATGGCAAAAAAAGGGTGTCTATATGCTAAGTCAGTCCAAAGTCTCCTATCTCACTGCAAGCTCTAGGATTTCCTGAGTACTCTAAAGCATTAGGCATTCCTCATCTTTAACCATGACCTGTTCTTAATGGTCAATCATTGCTTACAAAAGCATCTCGCTATAGAGATAGGTTTTCATGCAGCAAGATTTTGACTAGCAAACATCATACAAAGAGCTGAGCAGCTCCCCAACAGAAATATACCTTTCTCCACACAGAAACACTCTAATTCAGGTGACTGCAGCACACAACATCCATGACAGAAAGCAAGCACAACCAGATTTTAAGCCAGAACAATGTGGTGCTGCATTAACATCAAAAGCCAAAGCCTGAGGAGCTGCATTAGGGAATACTATATGATCTTTCTAGGTCCCTTCCAACCCCTAACATTCTGTGATTCCATGATACTGTGATTCTGTGATACTGTCTCTGTTGCAGGTAGAAGGGACAATGGCTTTGTCTGGCAGTATCAAAAGAAGCCACTTCCAAGGAGCTATTTAGAGCAACTGATGTAGGAAGCAATTTTAAGTCCTGCACTGCTAGGCAGCATTGGTTCATCACACTACTCACTGAACTTTGCCAAGAGGCCAGACTGGGCAAGGCCACAGCACGCCATTGCCAATTGTAGTTTCTTGTTCAGTTCTCACCTACCCTGAGACTGCTGCCTGATTGCTCATTGATATTCTCTTTAAAACTAAAGTTTAAAATATGTATTTCTTTCTTCCTTTTCCAAAGCCAGCCAGGATTTTCATAGCAGCATCTTGACAACACTTTGTGAAGGGTGGCTCACTGGTCCTGGAATACTTGAAGGCCGTGTTCCAAACTCCAGGCGTTTCACTAACCTGCAAATACAAAACAGATGTTGGTGCATTTCTTGCTCAGTGTTACCACCTTCAGAGTAACTTGTCACTTCCAGAGTACACCACTCAGCTTGAGAAATCAACAGATAAAAGAATATCACTCTGAGCACTAAGTGAGCCTGCTACTTAACTGGGCTGAGTTTGCACTGTAACAAAGTGCTCCGTTTCCCTCTCAGTAATGAGAAGCTATCTTTTACAGGTGTTGGAATTTCAGCTCTAGTAGCAGATGGATAATCAACTGCACAAATATGTAAAGTTACAGCCCTTGAGGCTTTCTTGTAGGAGCTTTCATGAGGTTTCTCCGCAGGCTGGGATAGGACTCCCTCCACACAACTTTAGGCACGGGGTTAACAGGACAAACCAGTATTCCCAGCACAAGGGTCTATCTGAATAATTAAGTCCAGAACGAACAGTACTGTAGGCACTTAAATTACAGGGAATCTAAAGAATGTGCAGTACAGGATTGGCAGGGTTTATGCAGAGACTGAACAGCAGTTTGCAATAACATTGCTGATTTGTCTTCATTTGTTTTTAAAAAGGTGTCCTGGAGTGATTAAAATTTAACAGTGTACGTCATGTTCCCTTTTGAACTTTTTGAACTTTTGAATATGGACACTGTTTCTTTAAAAGAAGAAAGACTCAGTAGCTGAACTCTCTCCCCCTCCCGAAAGAATTTGCCGGGAGAAGCCGAGAAACTGCTAAGAGATAAGAACGAAACCTCGCAGATGCGCAGAAGTGAATCCATCATCGCGGCATCTCTGGACAGGGGGGTCAAGAACTGTAACCCTGAGACATCATTCAAGAGAGACANAAAAAGGCTACACATTTTTCTGAACACTTGAGCTAGTAAGTTGAGCCAGGTAACTTCCTCTCAGCTGCTCCTTGGAAACACATTCTATCAACTGTAAAGCATTCCAACTGAGTGAACCCATTGTTTGCTTTTTTCCAGTTTTCCCATAAATCAGAATCTTGTGATAAAAGAAGTCCCTACGTGCCATAATATTCCATGTACAAGAGCATAAAGCATCAAACAAATTGAGCCAATAAGCAAGAGCTTCCCTATTTTACTTTATCCCATTTGAACACTGGGTTTGTGATAAAATACAGATATTACGTTCACCTTGAATTTGTGGTTTTCACAACTTGATTCCAGCTAGTCTCCACATTTCAGTAGCTAGTGATTCCAAATTTTAAACTCATCTGAAGCAGATCTGTGCCTACCAAAATGAAGCTTTAATACTAAATAGAACAGTACCAGTCACTAAGCTCTAACACCAACAGTCTTCAGGAAGACACAACTGCAAGAAACAGCACTCACCCTGTATCACACAGAGGCTGAGGACTCAGGCGTGTTTCCAGGACATCTCTGTTCATGTACATGGACACTGTGCTTCTGTTTGGAGACTGGTCATATACAAAGTTTCGGCAAGATGCAAGTTTGGACTCCAAAGCCTAATGTAAACAAAGATGAGGCACATGTTATAAATCACCCTTCTCTTCTCCTTCACGAGATGGCATTTTGGCACACCAAAATGGCATTAAGAGAATTTGGAGATTTTTTCTGGTTGTTTCATTTAGCAGAGGAACCTGCTAGACCCCCAGTGCCACATGAGCTTTGATTTTTTGAAGAGATCAAGGCATCATCTCTCTCTAAAGCTGAACATGTTTCTGTAATGGAGGTTAAGGAATTGATGCTGACCATCAGCAGGAACACAATCTTCAGCTTTCTCAGGGAGATTTTGATATCTTTCTTACAGGCATCTCTTTTTAGATTACTAAATGTTCATTTGAGCCATCTGCTTCTCCAGATATATATTAGGATGTATGTACTAGGTAGTACATACATGAGGGAACCAAGCCACAGATACCCTCTTTTCTACTACATGCTCCCATCCTAGATCACTCCACCTTTGCTGCTACTCTTCAGTTGTATTAGTTGTGCAGCTGAGACCAAAGTTATATAAATGCTTGTGCCAACACAGCACTGAGACATCAGGGAGATAACAGAAGGAAGTCATTGGATAACTTTTCCAACATCAGCACCAACTCAAATGTCAAACCACAGCTTAACATGACATGAGGCCTTGCTCAAAAGACCATGGGACTCTTACAGCAAACTTCACCAGAAGTCCTCTGGACAGCAGGCACCATTCTGCTTTCTTCTCTGCCTTTTACAAGAGGAGATTCCCCTTCAATTTTCTCCTGCTGATTTATTCTTTCTGCATTTGTGCTTTTAGAAATGTGTAGAGGAAGATCTTATCCCCACATGGATACCATCTTAGAAAAGCAAAGCAGGGTCCATCTTTATTTGGGGGTGGTCAGAAATGCACAAAGTCCAGACCAAATCTCAAGGCTTAGCTAACCTGGGGGGCAAGATACTCTTTTTCTAGTCTCCCTTGAGCAGCAGTGCAAATGGTGCTGACTGCAGTCTCAGACAGCTCTTCCTTCTCTAGAGCACTGGCTAGCAGGTAATCACTTACCCCCACTTTTCGCAGCAAGTCTCCCACGATGTTAAGTGCAGATATCCTTGCAGCAGGGGTGAGAGGGCTTGCCCTGTAACTGTCCTCAAGACCTGCAGGGCAAGTTAAAGATACATTACTCATTTTGAAAAAAATAAATGAAAATGCTTTGACATTGGAAGCCTGACACAGAGCAGAAGAAACATTAATAACTTTACCTTTTTGTATCTCACCTCCAGATCTTTCATATCCATTAGGAATATGAAACACTGCCTCCCTGAGACAGTTCAAGTTACACTGTCGTAAGCTAAAGTCTCCAGACATGCTGTGGCTTGGGTTTCTATGTATCTGTTTTAACAGCCTACTCTGCATCTCTGTTGCTGCAGTGAGACCAGAGGGATATGGCCTTAGAGAGAATCATCATCTCTCATTTTACTACAGATCTTCAAATCTCACTTTTACAGAAGTATTAATTTCTCCACACAAAACACAATTTTAGGTTAAGCATAGTAAAGCCAACAATCAAGCTGTTAGTGCTCAGAGCTATGGTATCAAATCGTCAGAACGTGACAGTTCAACTCCCTGAATTTTCACATACACATGAAGAGTTACATAAATTGCTGGCTTTTTAAGTAAAAAGAAGATGGGAGAGTTAGAGTTGGAAGACTGAAATATTGAAATAAACAGTGCTCACAAAAAATAAATAATTGACATGAAAGCAGAGACATAATCATTTAATATAGACAGCTAGGATAACTTGTCAGAGTCCTGCTGTCCCAGAGTAAAATGAAAGCCTCTCTCAAAAAGCACCTCCTCTGTGGCAGAGAAGCCAGTTGAATTAACAGGTCTGGTAGTTAAGATCACACTGAAGTTTTTAAAGTCTTTCCCCTAAGTTAGCCCATCATCTGAGACAGATGTCAACTAATAGTACATTCCCAATAGCTCACTTTGTTCCTCACAATTATTGTTATTATGTACAGTTCAAGTCAAATGGAAAATAACCTATGAATAATCCCCAAAATCGCAGTCTATGAATATTAAGCCCATGGTGACTGGATTTAGGTGTATTTAACTGAAACACTCAGCTCTGCTCCCATCTTCTCATTCCTCCTTTAGCCAGAAACTACAGTTAAAACAAAGAGCATCAAATAGCATTTCTGTGCTGATTCTCTGCCAGTCACCTCTCCTAAATGTCACAGGAGTGGGTATGCTGATGTTGGGTGCCCGGTGCAATGAGGGAGTTGAAGGCACAGATAATGATGCTTGAACTGCAGTGTCTGTTCTTTCTTTTTCCAGGGTAGTTTGCATAGGTGTTTTTGGTTTCTCCTGTTTCTGCTGCACTGCAAGCTCTTGTCGTAGATCTATGAAGGAAGCAACACAAAGGAAGCCTTTGGAGTATTTACCCATCAAGATAAAATCATGTGAGAATATTTTGCTCAAAAGATTGTTCCTCCTGTAGAGGTGAAGTCAAGTCACTTACACTTGCAAAGATTAATTCAGGCACATGTTTGAAGTCTGGACAATCACTAAAGGCTTTTCTGGGACTATGGCTCAAGATTTTTTTTTTTTAGTATTAGCAGTTGCTATTATCTGACTAACTTTCATACTCTTTGACAAGGCTCCCTTTGATGTAGAGAATTAACCTCTTTCCAAATGCTACAGGCTGGTAAGCAAAGGCACATCAAGACTGATCTTAAGTAACTTAGCACACCTTGGCTACATTCCAGCTTGCTGCTAAGTTGAGATCCTACCTATTGTTCCCTATGGCTTGCACATGAAGGTAACCTGAGCTATGGTACATAGAGTACTTCTGTTCCACAGCCTGGCTGTAGCTTACAGAAATCACTCAAGGATATAAAATCTGAGCAGATCTGAAAATAGAAGGTGTTTTTCCAGCTCCATGGTATCTCTTTTCTCACCCAGCCTTACTGACAGATATCAAAAAGCTAGCTATTCAAATGTAACCAGAAGTCAGCCACAGCCTTCCTCTTTAACTGTCCTATTAGTATTCCACTGACTCCACTTTTCACAGGCCAGGAAACAATGAGGTTAACGGTTATTAAAGCTGACCTGCATGGTTACAGAAGTCAGACCCACACATACTCCAGCTGGACTGGCTCTTCTTAACCCCCTAAAGCCCTGAAGCGTCGGCACATATTAGGAGAAATCTGCTCTGGAACAAGGTAAGGAGTACAAGGAGTCGAGGGGAATAGTCTTAAAGCTTCCTCATTTGCTTCAACATTTCAGACAGCAGATTTAAAAATGAAAATTTACAAGTCAAGCTCTAAAACACATGGAGAGGACTGAACAGCTACAAAGCAGGAGGGGTGAAAGATAGAAGTAATTTCTGTCTAACCTCTAGCTTCATCTTTCAGGCGCTGCACAGACTCCAGCAGGTTTTCTTTCTCATCCAGCTCACTCTCCAGAAAAGCATTTCTTTCAATAGCCTGGTTTAAACGCTGTTCAAAATCCTCCAGAGACATTATAGTGGCTCTGAAAAAGAGTGCACAGGATATCACTACCAGATCCTTCAAGCACATACAGAAACTCCCTCTCACACAAGAAAAAGGATAATGTTGTGGGGTTTGTTTGGTTTGATTTTTTTATTTTTTATTTTGGTTTGTGAGATATGAATGAGTGAGTGGGGAAGGGGAAAAGAAATTGTGTTTCCCATCTGCCACAAACCTCTTCACCACAATCACCTAAGTGACTAGTTCAGAATGGCAGTGCTAAACAGCACAGCATGGCTAACAGCTCAATCACACCAAGTTCACAGGACAGAACAGAGGTGGAAAAAGAAAATACAGCACATAAGTCACCTTTTTGCTCTTTCCAAGTCATCATTTGCTTGCTCGAGTTCTCGAATGTATTTCTGAAGTTGATCTTTAATAGCTTTTGTCTGTGCCAAGTCATCTTCCAGAGCTGAGATTTGCCTGTATCCTTCTGAATGCTGCATTTCAATCTTTTCCTAAACAAAGGCAAATCAAAGAGCATGTCAGGGACTTAGCAATGCATGTTCTCTTTCTGTGACATTGTCTGAGCCACTTTAAAGGCAGAAGCAGGTCTCTGAAGTTTTTTGAGAAACATCACCTTACATACGGTAAAATGCCAGCAAAGCCAATTGCTTACATACATCTAGACTGCCAGCAGACAAAAGCTCTTTGTATCATTCTTTATCAAACAATGGTGCTGAGGAGCATTTCCCAACCTCTACAGCACAGGGTCCTTCCTTGCTGTCCCAGACACTGAGATTTAGCATGATTTCTGAGCCCCAAGAGCTTTAACAACATGCAAAGCAGGATGCAAGAGAAGCCACTTATTTTCTACTCTCATAAAAAGTCAAGCACTACTTAGGATTCTGAAGAACAAGAAAAAAAATATTATCCCAAGTGTGACACTGTTGCATAGTGCTGTGGAACCAGCAGGATTCTTCACTGCCCCTGTAGTTTTATTAGCCCAAAGCAGGTTCAGTGGTCTAGATCACAAAATATTTCAGGTGCAGTTATGCTTTGTCTGTGAACCTAAACTAAATGTCTCTCCTTACAGCATGTACACAAAGGTACAACATCTTATTATCACAGGACCTCAACATGCCAGAGATTTTTTTTGAAACTCCAGGACTGCTGTAAGAAGCACTCATAAAGTACTTTCTCCATCTACAGTTAAGTACAACACTTGAAGTTACTGAACACAAATCCATGCACTGGAATTTGAAGACAATGGCATGTAGTCTAGCATGAGTGATGATTTGAAGACAGCTTTTTTAGCACATGAAATGCACAGACAAGGAGCAGGGAAAGAGATACTCATTCTGAATTAAGTGATTCTTACTTGGTTACTGTGTGGTGACACTGCTATAATTCCGGATCTCTGAATTTAAGGGCATCCAAGAGGCAGATTACTTTCAATCAGCTTTTCAGGACTCTCTAAACAAATCCTCCAGGGCATTATATCCATTTATTTTTAGGTAGTGTGAANGGAAGCAAGCACATACACTAGGCTGGTAAGCTCAAAACCACAAGCTGTGTGGGCCTGGCAAAATTCACTAGTATTGACCTAGATGCAGACACCAACCCTTGATGGGCTCAGTTAACATTGCTGCTCAAGAGCTTCCTAAGTTTAATGCTTTGCTCTTTAATTGATTCAAATAAAAGACCAGAGCTGCAAGGTTTGAGTCTTTGTTTTTTGCCAATTGTAAAAAGCTATCAGCTGATCTGGCCATCAATGGAGTCTCTGTTCCTTCACTGCAGGCTGTTACTGCAGTTTTCAGGCTGCATGAATAGCTGATTGTTAAAAGGCTCACTTCAAGCAGAATATGTTTTTAAAAAGATATCTACTATGAAGAATAATTTTAGATTTTCTAAAACATGTTTAACCTTCCACTTTTTTAGGTTCTATATTGTTTCCTACTATTTTCATTCTTAACTGCTTTGGCTAGTTCATTGTTCCCTCTTCTCATTCTAGCTCCTCTAGAGAAAGAAAATAGTCCACACCCTCCCCAATTAAATGAATGGCAGGTTTTAATTTTGTTAAAGTTATGCTTTCTCCACAAACCCATCAGCTTCCATGGGTTTATGTGGCTACATGGAACAGTAGAACAATACTTCATACAATATGCAGAGCATTTAATATTGCTAAGGTGATACTACACAAGAATAAAGATCAGTGCAACATAATAAATACAGTGAAACAAGCCTTGAAGGTTTTGTTATCAAAAAGCAGAGGTGTCACTAAGTTGGTGCTAGAGGGACAGGACATCTACCTGGAAGAGTATTTCCTTAGGGTAGTAGTTTGGACAACATATTAGACAAAAGGCATTGCAAATCTGGATTAATCCAGTGATTAATCACACAAATACCTTCACTCCCATTAGCTCATTACTGCATCCAATTGAGTAGAAAACTGTAATAAGATTAATCTCTGTTTCCACAGAAATTAACCTAGCCCTACAAAACAGTGCTGTGTTTCTTGGGTGACTATATCTCACCTTTAAGCAAAAGGCCAACAAGATCAAGCTTTAAAAAGGGACACAAATTTCAGTGACAATTTTTTTTTCAAGTTTAAGAAAACTTACCAGTATTTCCTAAGCCTGTCAACCAGCACAGGGAACTAGTAGCATCTTTTAATGAGACTAAAATGAGGTATACTCATTGCTCTTCATACTCTAGATAGCTTCATTATTTCTTAAGTCACTGTGGGTAGAAGTTCCATCTCAACAAGTTCATATCCCTTATGTTTTGTAATTATGGAAGTTAATGCTCTTCAGCTGGTTCTCAGTTTCACAGAAGGCTAACCAAGTGTAAAGCAGAAAAATCATTTTTCCCCAAGTACAGAAAAATTCAGTAATGGAATCAAGACTGAAACTGTTTTATGCCTCTCAATTCTGTGTGTTACCAACTGCTTCCTCCCAGCTGATTTGGAACATCAGATAATAAATATTCAGCTACATAAAAAGTGTTCAAACTAATGAGTTTTCACATGCAATGCAAGAACATAGCTAAAATTTTTGTATTTTGATTGTTCTGCAATATTATCCATATCTGGACAACACAGACACTAAGAAAGCTGTGAACAGAAGCACTAAGTAGATGCAAGAGGTAGGTCTGTTAGGTTCATGTTTACTCTCTATTCTGCTGCAAACAACTTTCTCATATCTCAGTTCTATCCTGACACATAGCCATAACCTATGAACAGGGGTTCAGGAACATTACCAAGGTATCCAGCACCCCCAAAGACGACAACAGGTTGGTATTTCATTATTTTTCAAGACTTTCTTTGCCATTTTCTGTTCAACTTCTTTGTAATGCTGAAGGTCCCCATCCATAAGGTAAGCTGAATCTGCACATGCCTGTCTCATTCACCTTTGCACTTAGGATGTACAGATAGTGGATGTGTCACCCACTCTTACTTTAAGTGACTCCAGTTCCATCCGCAGACGATTGTTTTCCGACAGAAGGTCTCTGTTTCTGGACTCGGTTTGCTGCAGCTGAGTCTCCAGCTCCGCTTCATACTCTCGACTACCTTCTTGGAACTCACGCAACTCCTCCTGTGTATTCTCAGCACTAGAATTCCAGCAACAGAACCCAACATAATTAACTAAGAAAAAAATAATCTCTCTTGTACACTCAAGGTAAAATAAAATACTGCCCTTTAACAGAGAAGTCTCTATGCCCTTTCCCAACATACATATTCAACAGGAAGAGAGGACTATATGCAAATATTTCCCCATCAAGTATGGGAAGCTGTCCCACAGGAAACTGTTAAACAAATTAAAAAAAACAACTAGAAAAATGTCAAAGTCTGTCTTCACATTATAGGGTGCTGAGGACACATGGAGTCTCTTTAGCTTGTGTATTATCCACTGCACATATAATTTGTTATGCAATTCAATTATTTATTCAGAAATAAGAACAAAGCCATTCTCAATCAGCAAGAAGTGAGTAAAAGAGAAAAAGATAGAAGGAAAGATGTTCTTATATTCTTAAATAATTCTATTGAAATAATCCTCCAACAAGCTAAACAAACAGCACTGAAAGGTCTGAACACCTGGTCTAAGAAAGGAGCCACCAATATCAGCATCTAAAAAGTCTAGATATTGTTCACTCTATACTGCATTTAGAGCAACATACTAAGCTAAATGGAAGAGCAAAGTATTTCCATTCTCATCCAGGAATCCTTTTCCACCTCCACGCTGTCAAGTTATTCTTGATCTACACAGAGATACAAAGAGTGAACAGCAGCATTTGTCTTTCTGCAATTGCCCAGATTGTCCAACCCCAACAGGGTTTTGCAGTGTAAGACTTTTCTCCAGACTACTCTGACTGCAGGGACCAAAACCAACAGCAGCACAGAATCACTGCTCCAAGATAGCTGAACTACCTGGAATTTATGCCCCTACATGGTGCTATGTCTTTGCATGCACTATTGTGCACTCTATCAAACAACTTAACTGCCTTACCACTGCTTGTATTTCATAGCCAGCTCTTTCCAGTATCTGGTTTCCTCTTCCACTGTGCTGAATTTATGTCCTTCTGAGTCTTCCATGACGAGTCCTCAAAGTTTTAAACACCTATTTCATTTTTTCACCCCTGGAAAATTAAAGGATCAAGCATAAGAATAAATGCAGTGAGCTACCTCAGTACTTTGTGCTGCAGAACAGTGCATCCTTCCTCCCAGGAAGCCACTACACACCTAGAGACCAAATTAAGAACCAATCTTGACAGGGCTCTGTGAGATATACCATAAATGTGAAAGAATCCCTACCCAGTAATCTTCCAGGTATACTTCCCCAGTTCTCAGAAGGCTGCTCTATGCTTAATGCCACACCCCCAGCAGCGAGCACCTTTCCCCACACTCTGACTACAGAACACAAATGAAAGACAAGACATCTCAGGCACAACTTCAGCTCCACAGACAATGTGCTTAAGGTCAATTTCAACAACTCTAAAGGCTTACAATGAAATTAAAGAGAAACTTCAAAGAGACACAGATAAGGTACTCAAGATACTAATTTCCTGTGTTAACATTTCCAGTAAGCTTTTCATGGACATGACTGCTGGAGACATGAAAAAATTCCCCCTAAGTCCACACAAAACTAACCAACTCTAAACTTCAAATATCACAATCCATTTGTGGCTGAGAGCCACAGGAGAAGAGAGCCCCAGAAATTCCCAGGGAAGTGAGGATAAGAGCTCCGTAGAGCTTTTAGGGGGTTTATCACCAGGCTGGACTAGGTATGCAGAAAGATTGAAGCAAACCAGTGAGCTATCCAAATCATCCAGCTGTCCCTGTGCCAGCATAAACCCAGTCACAGGACATAATCTCAAATCGGAGTGATACATCAAAGAGCCAGAAGGAGAATCAAGAACCTCAAGCTGGTCACTTCTGCTTGAAGACTTAAATATTTAAACACCAAAATTAAATAAATGCCCTCTGATGTGCATGATGCACTCTAACAAATAGGTCACTAGCAAGCATAATTTTATGAGTTAGCCTTGACAATGGAGAAACATTAAAACTAATGTTCTGGATAACCTGTCCATGTCCAACTCTGGTGAGACAACAATTCCACACAGACATTATCAATTTAATAGAAACCCAAACAGATCAAGGATAGTAAATAAAGATGGAGTTGAATAATTCATGACAACAGCAGTTGTCAAAAAACTATCACTGAGATCTAATGACTGAGGAGGAAATGGTTCTTCTACCAAGATTCAGCTCCAGATCTACTAAGCAAAACATCTCCTAGAGGCAATTCTGATGGAATAAACAGGAAAAAAATAGTCAAAGAAAGTCTTCAAAGATTATTTAAATATCAGTTCTGCTTTCTACTCTTCTTATTGATGATACTCAGGAAATGCTGGAGTAGACCTGAGCAGCACTGTCATAGCTAAAGAAAATGTACATCCACTGCACATGTGTTGAACTCAATGGAAAAAAAATTCACAGCCTGTGTTGAGACTTTCCAGAATATCACCTGTTTTCAACAGGATTAACAACCTTCTATCCGACACAAACCTTAGTAATTCTTCCCTCTACTACAGATGACAGTACCAAGTACTCAAAGCAGTCTGCTGATCTAAAGCCCAATTCTTACATACTTAAGCAAAGCTGCAGAGCACAAGGTCCTCTTTGTGGGCTGTGCCCACATACCTCAATGCACAGTAACAGCTACATCCTCATAAAAATTACACTACAATTTAGAAGGGGAGCTGGCAGATGAAAGGTTATTAAATTTTAGTTTTATCATTCAGTTTCTTGATACAAAGTATTAGACAAAGCTGCATATCTTCCTTCTAACAAATAAAACCATTGTGTGATGTACTGACACACTTCCAGCAAGAAGGCTCAAGGCTGCTGCTCTTATATATTTACAGATGTATGCACTGGGAAACAAAAAGAGGAAAAGGAGTGTGAGTAAGGAAGAGTGATTTTCCAAATAGTACCCATTAATAAGAAAAGCATGACTAAACATAATTAACATTCTTGACCTACGATAGTTTACAACACACCTAATCTACTATTTTGAAGGGAACTGAAAGTGCCTTTGATGTTAATGAGCACATCCTCAGGCTGAAGGCACTACTCACACATACCAATCTTTGCAGCAAAGCTGTGAAGATTTTTTCTTTTACAGCTTAGCACACAGGTAGTTCCATCCTAACACGAGGAAGAACTTTTTTTCCTTTGAAGGTGGTGGAGCACTGGACCAGGCTGCCCAGGGAGGTGGTTGAGTCTCCATCTCTGGAGATATTCAAAACCCAGCTAAGACACCAACCTGCACATCCTGCTCTTGCAGGGGGGGGTGGACTAGATCTCCAGAGGTCCCTTCCAACCCCTAACACTCTGTGAGGGACAGGGAGGAAGGGTCAGACACAGACAAGAAGGACAAGCATCCGTTACTGTGGTCAAACCACTCTGCAAAACAGCAAACCAGAGTTTCCTTTAAATGGTTGTTTCTCACTCCTCCTGTATTTCTTCAGGAACAGAGATTCCACCCAGGGTATGCCTGGTTTTGCTAAACAAATTAAAGTATATTAGAAGTTGCCAAAGATAAATTCTTCTAACACAAGCGTTTTAATAAATCCCATATGTATTCAGACAGTCAACATAAAGAAGTCAGACAAGATAAAGATGGAGTGCAAGACATCTTACTCCCAAAAGCTTTCAAACAACCCTTTGGAACTAAAAGACACAACCCTTACTGGAATCAAAAGCTTGAATATGCTCATATCTGTCTGTCACTTGTGTTCTCACATTGCACTTTGGAAGGACTAAAAGAATGTACTAATTTGCATTTTTTAAGATTGTACAGTCACATACAAAAGAACTTTCCCTAACTGAACCATAAGCTTTATAAGAGCTCCACAGAGCCTTGATGACTCTCACAGATTTCTAAGTATGTCTTTATAAACATGAGATTATGGATCCTCCAAGCATGTTATCCATTGAGAGTGCACTGTTTCATGGTTACCATTACTAAATAGTACTTATCATTTAAATTTAATGGTTAAACTGCAAATACATGGATGGACAGTGGACTTAGACTTATTCCACAGAGATTACGCCATGGCAAAGATTGTTTCACTACTGTCCCATGTCACAGGCACGTGTTTTTTTATCCTCAGCACACAAGGAACACCTATCGGGTTCCCTGTACGCTTGCACTATATCTTAGCTTACAGGGCTTTTCACACTAACCAAAGATGCAAGATTAAAACAAACTGAAAAGAAAAACTCCAAGTTTTAGACAAAATATTAAAGCTTTTTTTTAATCTTCTGAAATTTGTTTAAAAAAACCCACAACACCACAATAAAAAAAAAAAAAAAATCACACTCACACAGATCTTTCTAAACTGCTTGCAGAAAAGGTAGGGCTTTGACTTCCCCTTGCTTTTTAACAGCTTGGAGAGAGCACGCAAAACACCTGGAGAGTAATTAATTAAACCAGTTAGGAACTCCTCATTGTCTAAGCTCACTACAAAACAGGGCAGTGAATGAGGGTTTAGCTATGTTTACTAAGCATTGGCAAATGTGGAAAAAAGAGAGAAAGTCACAGTCTATAGCAGGCACATCCTGGCAACACCTTATTTGTTTCACACACATGAAGCCAGAAGAGACATCTGGTCAGCTTCCTGTGTGCAACCAGAACAAGTGCTGGTCACAGACATTACAAAACTTCTACATCATACAGGAAGTATCATGGGTGGGGAATAGACTTCTGCAAGGAGAAAAATACTTCGGTCTAAATGTTGCAGCAAACAATTTAATACAAGTGAGAGAAGAACTGCAAAATTCATAATGAAAAAAAGATCAGAAAAGCCACACGTGAAATTATGGATGAAAATTCATTTTGCGAATCTGAGCTCAGCAGATTCACAAGGACCTCAATTTAAATTCTGTTTCAGTCCTAGAACAAAGAACTCAAAATAACCCTGCACACCAAATACTTTTTAAAAAAAAAACAATAACTAAACAAAACAATATTTTAGCTTTAAGAACAATGTTGGCCTGTATTTGTAGCAATGCCTGATGGTCTGAGTCAGAGAAATTCATATTATATAAAAAAGTAAGAGTTGAACAGTATAATAGTTACTACTGAATTGTCCACGGCAGTGACAGTGAAGATCCTATTAGGCATATTTTCCTAACTGTAAACCAAACCAAAACCCCTCTTTGCTCCTAAGAAGTAGCTTTCCCATCCTATGAAAGCTACTTTTTCTTAAAACAGTCTCCTTACAAGGGTCTTCCTGTAACAAAAGGGCTTATTTTCTTTTGTTTAATAAATACAAAAGAAAACCAACACAAGAGAAAAAGAAAAGGAGGAGGTCATGGAGTGCCAGGATTACTACAGAATCCCACAGCCAGCCCTGAAAAGTGTTACCATTTTCTCAGGGTCTTCTCTACCAGAAAGCTTAACTCGGCAAAGCCCTCATCTTTTCAGGTACCGGTCCAGCTCCAATACTTTCAGTCTTCAGAGATTCCTAAGAAAACTCCGTGAAGTTTTCTCTCCTGAAATGCCTGACCCTGATGCTTCCTGCTGCAAGCCGAGGTCAGCTAGACAGCGCTCTGGAGCTTCCCATTCGGAGCACAAAGCCGGGAGGGATCTAAGCCAGCGGGCATGGTTCCCACGCTCCCCTCCCCACCGACACCCGCGACAGCAACTCCAGAAGCAGACACAGATTCTCAAGGAAGGGGCGGGAAGCGCAGACAGTCACGGTCCCAGCTCCGTCTCCCCTTCCCTCCCCAACCCTGTCCCAGTTACCACCGCAGAACGCCAGGCACCAGGAGGGCTGCGCCGTACCGAATCCACCCTCGCCGCCGCAAGACCGCACAGCTTCACGCCGACAGCCGCCGCTCAGCCCAGCCCAGACGCCGCTGCCGCTCCATTGGCTGCCGGTCACGTGCAACGTGGGGCTCCGCCAATCGGCGCCGCCAGAAGGCGCCTGCTGGGAGGTTTGGAAAGTTTCGTGACTTTCAAATAATGCTTGGGTAGGTCCCAGCTCCCGCGTGCCGCCGCTGCCGACCCAGCCCGGCCTCAGCCGCGACCCCACAGTGGGCAGGGAGCACTCGTCCTCGGCTGTGTGCCTTCTGCATCCTCACGCTCAGCCCTGGCACACGGAAGCCACGCCAGACCCTTTCATCAGCGTTCTGTGAGCTGCAGGAGGCACAAGGCCTGCGGCTTCCTAGACATTAATGGCACCATGCTATAAATTCGTATCTTCCTTGAAATGTTCTAAAACACGAAAAGCCTGACATCCGTTAGTGGGTTTTTTTAATCCAAAGGCCTCCGATGAAAGAGCACACCGTGAGACAGCAATCAGAACTATTTAATAACAGCGCAACATTTTGAGATTGAAGCCCCCTTTTCACAACCAAGAAACAGGCTCCAGTGTCACTGAAGCTCATGCCACAAGGACAAAGCAGCTTATGAAATATTAGATACTTGTACTCATCTACATCTCAGCATGATGTCATCATTCCAGAAAACAAGCCACAAGCATCTACAGGGCGAAGTAGCTGCCCACAGACAATGGAACAGAGCCACGGCTCAGTGTAGCCAGCCAATCAGGTGCCATGCCCTCACCACGCAACGTCAGTATTGCAGAGGCATTCCCAAGTGCCCTAGGTGTGCTCCTACCCAACCGAGTACACAAACACTTGGTCATTAGGCATCTCTGGCATTTCTTTCCTGAGTCAAAACAAAAACACCAATTACCACACGTGTAGCTAGCTCCAGCCCACATACATATGGCCACATGTCAAGAGTATCACTTCACAGCCCTGCAGCACGGTTTACTAACTGCTGGATGGCAGGTACCCACATGCAGGGGCCCTGATCCCAGTTTCATTTACTTCTGTGATGCAACACCAGGCTCGAAGCAGAGCCTGATTAGCTGTCTAAACTGGAAATATGCCTCTCTCAAAGAGTTTGTAGAACAAGGCTGGGACTGTAACAAAGAGGATGGACATTTTCTGTAAGAATATTCCACTAAAAGAAATCTATCCATAGCTAAGATAACTTTAATTGAAAAGGGTGAGCAAAACAATTACACTTTCAGTGTAGGTGTTCAGAAAAATTATTATACTTTGAGGTCAGATGTTCAGCAGAAGTAAATGGAAGCAAACTATTATAAAACCATGTATATAAAACTAAAGTAGGTGTTTAAAAAATGGGTTAACAGCAATTTGCAGTTCTCTCATTACTCAATAATGTTTTTATTATTGGGTAAGCCACAGAAAATAAACCACACACTATTGTAATATGTGCCCAGGAATCAAAAAATGTATGCATTCTATGCAAGTCAGGGACAAAGGATATTTAACTCTTCAAACAAATCTTTGAGGATAGTGTGAGTTCACGGATGATATCAAAGGCACACGTGAGTATTTTTAATAGTTCTCATCTCAAAATACTTGTAAAACATACTAAAAATTCTCAGATTTCAGAGGAAGCTGTTAGCCTCTCATCCAACCCCAAATATAACACCACCCTAACAAATGCCAGAGGCTCAGGGGCATTACTGTATACAAGCAATAAACATGTTTTAAAAGGTTTCTATAATTACTATCACTGCCTTGTTTGCAAGAAGAATTTCAAAACAGATGTTCTCATAATCAGAGGAGAAGGAATGATTTTATGAATTTATTTTTAGTTTACTGATTAATAATTAATAAACGGCATATTTCTCTGGCGCTAGGGTTCATGTGCTGGTTATTTTAATGAGAATGCCCCACTAATTCTTCCATGACAGCTAACTGGCCAAAAACGTATACACTTTAAGTTGTGGTAAGGTTGCAATATCTTATCTTTTGGCAGTAAGTTTCTTAAAGGAAAAAAAGGTTTGCTTTGCTGCAATAACTAAGTAACCCCCACAGAACCACTCACTCTGTGGATGGAACAGGAACTGCTCATCAGTTTTCATTACAAACTACAGAAGTTTTGGTTTTTTTTCAATGGATTACTGATACCCATAAAAAGAAGTGGCAAACATAGCTATTAGAATATCATATGGAAATATTGCTATCTCTGAAGAGCAAGTATTTAACATCAATGAAACCAGAAAAGTGGCTTGGCACTTTGACACAAAATGACAGAAAGTCTCTAAAAAAATGTTATATATTAATTCTCTCCAGCCTATATGTAAAATTGGATTTACATATGCTTAAGCAAGAAACAGATTCTCACTACTTTAGAAACTTTCTGATATCACTTACTGTCAAATTTTAATGAAACCCATCAAATGCTCATTAATAGCACTGGCTTGTTAAGCAAAGCAAAAAACAGCACACTCAAGGCCTTGATATACAGCAGCATTACACCCTGAGCAAACTTCAGTAGCAGGGGCAAGACTGGATACAGATACGAGCACTGTCACTAAGACTATTAACCTTGGTGGTGGCTGCAACCCATTAGGCAAAGGTAAAATGACAACTTAGCCCAATAGCATGATATCACTTATGATCAAAAGACACTGAGCCATCCAAAAGTGGACTCCCACCCCACTCTTGTCACTAACCACCCTCCCTGAGGGGATCTGCTACCTGCATGCCAAGGAGCAAGCCCAGCCTGGATGATATGGATTTGCTGCATGACCTTGGCCCGGACTTTCAGAGGGAACTGAATTGTCAGACAGAGCTGTGTCTGTAGAAAGACAAGAAAAGTGAAATGACAAGTACAGGTAGGGTTTTTAGACAAGAACCGTTAGTAACATATACATTTAAGAGGAAAAATACCAACATGGAAAGTCACAAAATACTAAAGTAAGTAAAACCCAGTTATCTTCAGTGATGTTTGTTCAGCCAGCAGACTTCACGTTTTATCAAGAAGTGATACTGACACTCATGTCTAATTCAGATGCTTGTTAGAAGCTTGTTCTTTTTGTTAGCCAGAAATTGCTTCATATTCCTAAGATCTAGATACCTTACCTGGAGAATTTCTTTACACAGTTAATGATGCCCAAAGTGACCCAAAGAAGGACAGTACACAGTGGTCAGACACTTCTGATAAAATAAGCAAACAGCTTATTTTTGAACAGTACTGACATTTAACTGCTGTCCTTAGACTTACGACTAAATACCATCTTTGACAGAACAAGCTCTTAAAAACGATTAAAACTGTCCATCACTGGCAACCTACCAAGATTGTGTGTGTGTGTGCAGAAAAACTTCTAAGTGAAAGCTTAAATTCCCTACAAGGCATCAAAAATTATTACCTGTAAGAGCCCAGTTCAACGCCGTGGGCATTTGCATTTTGTCGCTGCCTGCTACATGCCTGAGTAGCGAGCACGCCTACTCAGGGACCTGCTAGGAGACCAGGCCCCTCCACAGGACCTCCCGGGGACCCCTCTGAGGCCGACTTCTAACGCTCTATCCGGCCTTACAGGACAGGGCTCAGGTGCGCCCAAGCCGAGACTCAGCCCTCTCGGTGTAAGGCGAGGGGCTCCCAGTGTACAGTAGAACAGGGGAGCTTCTCAGCGATCTCTCTTGGGATGGCCCCGGGTGTCCACGAGCGCAGCCTCCCTCATCCCCTCAGGTGCCGCTCTCATCCCCTCAGAGCGGCACCAGACCTCCTTCAGCTGCGCGCGGGCACCCCCGCAGTCTCTCGACCCCAGGTCGTGGTGTCGCTTGGTCCCGCCCCGCAAGCCAGGGGCCACCGGGATTCCCAGGCCCAGGCAGATTTAAAAGGCACCGCTCGCTGCCCAGCTGACTTGCTGCGCGCTGGGGAGAAGGGGGTGGGAGCGGAGCGTTACGACAGCTACCTTGGCGGCAACGGGTTGCTTTCCGGCGCTCGGCTGCGCTTGACGGCAGAGGGAGCAGAGAGGAAGAAGGGAGGACAACAAAGGGAAGGGGTGTCAGGGGTTGTGGCGGCATGTGAGGGGCGGCGGCGCTGGGGGCGGCTCAGGTGAGGCGCGGCGGGCGGGGACAGAGCAGAGCCAAGCTGGGCCCGTCGTTTCCTGCTAGCCAGGGGCCGCCTGCGGCAGCGGAGAAGCCCCGTTGAACGCTGCAGCCGGGCGGGTACGGGGCCTGCTCCCTGGTCCAGGCGGAGCTGCATAGCGGGCGCGGCGCCGCCCTGCGGCGGGAGCAGCTGTTTGTCCGTCAGCGCCGTGTGGCGCTGGGGCTATTTGTCTGGGTGGGGAGAGGCCCGGGCCTTGCCGTCGCCCCTCAGGCTGCGGGCTAAGCCGAGCTGGGAGCACCCAGGGAGCAGCGAGTCGCAGAGGGCAAAGCGCGAGCGCAGTGGTTAACGTAACTTATGATTTATTTTCAGTTTTCTTTTTATCCCTAAAAGAATTACTGCTACTAGACATTTTTAAATGTTGCATATTCTAAAGTTGTAGAACTTGATTAATATTTTATATGTCATCATTTTGGCGTATTTAGAGCTCATGTAAATAAAAATTTCTGCTCAAAACAAAAGTCATTCTTTTGTGGTTAAAAATAGCACTGGGACAAATGCAATGCTACGGAATGTATTCTGTGGTTGTTTTATTTAACGTTAAGTACAAAAAACCTGAAGGGGTATAGTCTAATGAATGCTTGTAGAGACTATGAAGACTTCATTGCTAATCATGGTTTTTCTGCTACAGTGTGGCTGGCCCTTAAATTGCTTTGCTTCTTTGTGGTTCTTTAAAGTTAAATTAATGTGGTCTGCTGTGGGGCAGCTTGAGAATTAGTAGAAATATTTGTAAATAATTTTAATAATTTAAAGTTCTGCTTAAGTACTAAGTGCTCTGTGCTTAATACAGGTTTATACAGTTTGGTTAGCCAATGGGAAACAATGAATATGCGATTTAATTCTTTCAGCTGAGTTCACTTTCACCTATCTTGTATCTACTGATGAGCTATTCTAGAAAACCTGCCTCCTGGATACTCTTTCTAGGGGAATACACTGAAAGTTTCAGGGAATTATTTCATATCATTATCAATGCATTTTTGGGACTCTGTAGCTAATGTATGGACTTGGAGATTTCCTTGGAGTTTCTTACCTGTGCTGCAGTTCATGGGGAATATTTCTCCACTGAATGCGAATTGTCATGCCTGTGTCTCATATGCATAATTAAATATAATATAAATAATGCAAGTTCAGTGGTCTAGCAGTAGTAGTATGCTTTTTCTCTTACCTTTAAAGTTATTTAAAGAATGCTTTTTTTTTCTTCTGTAGCAGGTGGGAAGAATGAAAGGAAGGTGGGATGAAAGAATGTTGAACCTTTTTGTTTGGCTGTATGATGGAAGGAAACAGGACAGAGAACCTCTGCGATAGATCATTCGGATGGCTTCAGCGGCAAGAGAATGATAGAAAACCATGGCTCTGGAAGCTTTCTAATTGCTTTTCTGCTGCTGAGAAGTCTTTGCCTTGCGGTGCAAAAACGGTAAGCTGTTGCATAGGTGATATCCCAGTACAAAGCAGAGTAACTAACTGCAGTGTTACTGCTTACTGAAGGGGGTGAGTGGGGAGGGAAGAGTTACCACAGTAATTATGATATCTACCTGGGAATTTAGGGTCTTCAGTTGTGTTCACAGCTCTCTAATCACTGTTGATGAAAGCAGGCAAGTTGCTTTGCTTGATGGGCTTTACATCTGTTTGAAATAATATGACTAACTGCTTAAAATATGTATAGGGCAGCTTCTTGAAAGCCCTATGAAGTTATTGCTGAAGAGTAGGAAAGTAGTCCTCATGCTTCCAGAGTCAGTTTGGAGAGAAATTTAGAATTTCTTGAGTTGTTGTTATATAGTAGTCATAGCATTTGTGGGTACAGTTCTTCATGAGTATCTAATTTTTTCTTATTTCTTTTAATACTCCTGTTTTGCAACTGTATATGATTCCATACATTTAGGGTGCACAGTGCTAAGAAACAGTACAACACAATGACTTACTTGAGCAAGTAAGCTCCAGCTGTTAGCACTAATTTGTGCATGTTCAATCTGACTTTCAGTAAAAGACATGGGAGAAACAGATAATCATGTATCCTGTTGTGTTGCTATTCTCATGCATCAGAGGTTAGGAAGGGAGCTGCCATCTTCTATTAAAAAAAAAGAGTCATTGTTATAGGTGACTCTCTCCTGAAGGGCACAGAAGGCCCTATATGCAGACCT